>CM050326.1:50723213-51058731 GCA_027475135.1 Bactrocera correcta
ATCGGGCAACAACAAATGCGCCCACAGCAACCACTATGCAGGTACCCGCAAGCAGGGTTGGGCATTTTTGCACTACCACTAAATTGCACTACCACTAAATATTTAGTGATAGTGAAAAACAAATTGCACTACCACTAAACCTTTAGTGATAGTGAAAAACAATTTGCACTACCACTAAACCTTTAGTGATAGTGAAAAACAAATTGCACTACCACTAAACCTTTAGTGATAGTGAAAAACAAATTGCACTACCACTAAACCTTTAGTGATAGTGAAAAACAAATTGCACTACCACTAAATATTTAGTGATAGTGAAAAAAATGCACTATCACTAAACCTTTAGTGAAATATGAGCTTTAACTAAATACATTTGAAATTATATTTTATGGCCGATATTAATTATCAACTAGTTTGTTGATAAAAATGTTTCGTGGTATATAGGTGGTATAATTAAACGTTGTCATTAAGCCAATCCAACGAAATAAAACATGATTTCTTAGTGTCAAGTGCAGACTACTTGATTTGGCAGTATCAAAATTGCACTGCAGCTCAGTAGTAAAGCGATACAGATGTTTGTATGAATGTTCAAATGAACACTGGGGAGCAAAAAGGAATGCATGTTTGCTTTTTTGTCCAGCAGAAATATCACAACACCTACGACATGTTAAATAATTACAAAATCTCACCGACCGTAATTTTGAAATGTTGGTATTAAAAAAAGCAAATAAAACATGTATTATGTTTTCCTAATTTTGGTGCGGCATAATTAGAAGTCTCTATTCAAATATATGGTTTATTTTGAATACATTGCCTCATACTGCTTCAGCTTATACATATACATACATAATCTTATTTTTATTCTTCAAGAAACAGTGTTAAGTTACTGAAAAATGTTTATTATCACTAAGGGTTTTCACTATCACTAAATATTTAGTGGTAGTGCAATTTGTTTTTCACTATCACTAAAGGTTTAGTGGTAGTGCAATTTGTTTTTCACTATCACTAAAGGTTTAGTGGTAGTGCAATTTGTTTTTCACTATCACTAAAGGTTTAGTGGTAGTGCATTTTTTTTCACTATCACTAAAGGTTTAGTGGTAGTGCATTTTTTTTTTTCACTATCACTAAAGGTTTAGTGGTAGTGCATTTTTTTTTCACTATCACTAAATTTTCAGTGATAGTGAATTTTGCTGTTTAACTACCACTGAAGAAGTAGTGCTAATGAAACCTTATTGCATTTATTTTTTAGTGCATTATGCCCAACCCTGCCCGCAAGCACCTGGACAGCGAAGAAAAACAAAACGTAAGGTGGAACTGTACCAAGCATCTGTTTAGACTGGTATTGATCCTATGCCCTCGCAAAAAGGTAACAAGATGAAACAAAAATTTAAACACAGTAGAACAAGTACGGTAGTGCTAAGTTCAGGTGCAACTGAACATTTTATACTCTTGTATCTTGCAAGAATCAAAGCCAGAGAAATACTTTAAGGTGTAAAACCAATCATATAGAGTGAAGTCAGCCAGATGTTCGAAAATCGTGAGGTTAGTTATATGCCAAGTTTTCTATTTTAAGCACAAAAATATACTGTTATGAATAAAATATGCTCTCATATTTTCATTGGGTTAATTCACATATTGGCCGATATATGCGGTACAAGGTCACCCGGAAATTCGAAAATCTTTATATTGAGTGTATGGGGGCTAAGGGAAGTATTGGTCCGATTCAACCTTTTTTGACATACATACATACCATTGTAAGGGAAAGGATATTCCTTAATTTCAATTACATACATCACACATTGACCGACTTTTTCGATCAAAAGTCAACTATAGGTACTGGGGTAAAATATCTTTTTATTTATTGAATCTGCTTTTTGTTTTAAAAGCCTACCAATAAGTTATAAAATCTTAAATCTATTTAAAAACTAGACACGCTCAAGCAAGTGATTGAGCTGTTTTGGTGATATATTGCTCCTCAGTACGCGGGCATATATCTTTTTTAAGGCGTGTGTGATCGCAGGAATGTACCAAAGCATTGGCCAAAGGGTTTCGTTGATCTCGGAGTTCAGATATATATTTAATTCTGCTGTCTTTTACTTCTTTCCTTACCATAGAAATACCAAGGTCTTTATGGATATTTTCATTACGTAATTGATCTAAGCATCAGAGAACGTATATTTATAGAGAAGGTCCAACAACGGACAAGCGTGTGAACTGTCAAAAGCTAACAAAATGCGATGAGCGTGTTTCACCACAGCTAGCCCAGAAGGAGAAATGTTAACAGTGCCACGTGAACAGAGCTGAGCATTTAATGAAAATCATGCTCAGAAATATACATCACATTTACAGACGTATGTTGGCCTTTTGCTTATATTTTAATTAATATGATTATCATTTTGAGATTTTTTATGAATACATGCAAAACTGATAACATTTGAATTAAATTTTGCTATTTTCAAAATATATATTTGTAGTTAATGTGTGAAAAACAGTTAATTTTTAAATATTTCTTATGTTTGGTAATATATGTAATATTTATAATTTCATATATGAATGTTTTTATATACATACATATATGCGATATACATACTATGTATATGAGATATGTACTATCATAATATCCTTAAAAACTTAATACATATATTATAACTAGCTGACCCGGCAATCGTTGTTTTGCCATGTATATTATTTCTAGAAAACATTGTGTACAATATTCTTGGTTAGTCCGTCTTTAGCCAACACAAACAAACTGGAGGGTTTTCCAACGCGAGAACATGCCACATATAGTTGTCTGTGGGAAAAGCATGACGTTTCCAAATCTAAGCCACATACAGACAATGTCTTGCCTTGTGACTTATTGATCGTCATAGCGAATGCCAATCTAATGGGGAATTGAGTGCGTTTGAATTCAATTGGCACATCTGTAGTTATCATAGGGATTCGTGGCAGCAACACTTTTTCGCCTTGAAACTTGCCATTCAAGATGATGGCTTCAATGTCGTTTTTCATTAATTTTTTAATGACTAACCGTGTGCCATTACACAGCAGTGGTGGGTTTAAATTGCGAAGCAGAATAATGGGAGATCCAACCTTCAATTGTAAATGATGTGGTGGCATGCCTGGCAAATCCAATGAATTTAAAAACTCAATTGGATAATTCACAGTCTCTTTGGTATCGCAAACTGCATCGATAGATTTGTATGACACCAAGTCCCCAGGCAACAACTGTTGAATCTTTACATTTAACCCATTGACGTCCACATTTTTAGCTGCCAAAATCGCTCTTTCTGCCAGTCACTTACGATTTGCATATTGTGTGTGTACGCCGGGAAATATGTGATCGATGAAAGTATTTTGCGAGTCGATGATTGTGCAGAAGTCCGTCCGTTGATGCCTTCAGTATTTTCATGTACATCAACTTTCCCATCACCAATATCTAACAGTTGTTTAGAGAAATTTTCGGCGGATGGATCCTGAAGCATTTGAACGCGCATATTCACCGTCAGTTGTACTTTTTCAACATTACGCCATAGTCGCGATGATTTTAAGCAAGCATTAATTTCATCAGCGTACGTTGAACGTGGAATAACGGGAATGTTTGTTTAAGATCACCAGAAAGGAGTAACAAAGTGCCGCCAAATAGTTTATCATTGTTTTTTATATCCTTTAATGTCCTATCTAATAATCATCCCAAATAATAATTTTACATTGTTTCAGCACTATGGCCATAGACGATTGTTTTTTTATGTTGCAATCTGCATCTGGATTATTTTGAATGTTCAACGGCAGTTTAAATGCTGAATGAGCTGTTCTGCCTCCATCTAATAAAGTTGCTGCAATGCCAGAAGATGCAACGATTGATGACAATTGCGTGATTGTCACTTTGTAGCTTGGGTATGTGAGATTTGAATAACTTTAATAATTCATCATTTAACAGAGCGTCCAGCTCGCTGACGATACGCCTGGCAAAAGCTGAATTGAGATTATGTTAATCGCAACGTGCATCCACGCGATTGGCGAGTGCACGTTCGGAGTTCTCGCCACCCAAGAAGTAGATTTGTAAAAATTTATGAGATTCGTTTGGCATTGGCAGCAATGATCCCACTTTGTGATATACTTGGCCTTTGATTTTGAACGTGGAATTAAATTGTTGACCGTTTGCAGCAATATTTTTAACTATTTCTGTTGCACCAAACGATGTCATTTGGAAATATGAATTACTTGACTTCAGGAACAGGCTAAAATCTGGATCTGTACCGATAAGTAAATCGTGCAATGGTTCAGGTGGTGTTTCAATTTCAGTTAGTTTTACTTTTCCTGATGAGCAACACATCCCAACTGGCTCATTTTTAAATTTAAGTGCATAACAATGCGAGCATTCCTTTTTCAAAGTACCAATAACCGCTTTGAAATGAGCGTAATATTCAACATCAGGCTCGTACTGGAATGCTAATCGTAGAAATGAATCTGATGTTAATGCTCGATAAATTTGTTAGCGTTGTTGGTCAATTCCTCTACGTCTGTCGACTATGAATCTGCGAGTTTCTCTTCGTTCTAATTGTCTCTGTTGATTTCGTTCATCTCGTGTAAGACAGGAGACCGGCATCGTCCTCATCCCTAATAATGGAACTTGAAATTATGAACTATGAATAAGAATTTATCGTACTACAATTGTAATATTCGATTGCCATCTTGCAACCCTATTGCGGATAGAATTTCGTCAACGATATCTCACGAACAAATCAATCGATTTTGACCCGGAATTAATCGGTCGAGTCGTTTCAGAGTTATTTCAAAAAAATCGATTTTTGCGATTTCTTTCGTCAACGATTTCTCGCAAGTAAATTGATCGATTTTGCGGTAATCGGCGTAGTTTTGTGATGTTGAGTGCTGATTAGTTTATGGAATTGATCGATATAGCCGTTTAGAAGTTATTTCGAAAAAAACACTTTTGAAACAATTTTTTTTTTGCTGTTTTTTGAGTTTTCTCGAAATCTACCGATCCGAATCGGCTCAAAATTTTAGAAAATCTAAGTTAAGTGAAACTCTTTGAAATGCCGTTGAGTAGGGTTGAATCGCTTGATCCGTTCAAAAGTTATGAGCGGGTCCAATAACTTCAACAACCAATAACTTCCCGATTTTAGAAAATTTTTAATTTTCTTCGCAGAAAGTTAAAAAAGTTTAGGGGTGGACCACCCTTAACATTTCGGAGGATGAAAAATAGATGTTATCCGATTCTCCACCCTAACCGATATGCACGCTAAGATTCACGAAAATCGGTCGAGAGGTTTCAGAGGAGTTCAATAACGTACACCGTACACGAGAATTGTATATATAAGAATAATATTGTATGTAAATTACATTTCTTCATTTAGATTTTCATACGTATCTACATATTAGCACATAATTACATACATATATACATATGTAAGAACAATTCAAATTCAAATCGTGATATTATCATTTATCAGTAAAAAGTGTGCGCGCACTACTCTGTATGTACATACATATGCATATGTGTACGGCATTGCCCAACAAATAATGTATACACAAACCAACATACAAATATGCGTACACATGTAAATATTTCGCTCGTTTCGTTTCAAATAGCACCATACATACTTATATGCGTTCACATGTAGATATGTCATATATGATATGTATGTCCCGCAAAAATTACGAATATTGTGTTACAAAAACAAAAATGGTTTCAAATAGCGTCAGCTGCGTCACAAGTTAATATGGCAGCCAAACAGTCGATGCCCAAATTTGTAGAAAAACACCTAACAACAATATCGTCAGTCATGAACGCAAGCGCACTTTCAACAGGCAAACTTGCTTCATTCATAAAAACAAACACCATTACATCTCCCCGAGCATGCCTTTGCCTACTAGCGTTTTTTCGCGACGATGCACAGTGGCCAATTTGGCTTCGCTAGCGGCATTTTATTCATAGCTTCCAAAGTAAAAAAGATATCTTCAAAAATTTTTTTTTTTTCAATTCAGAAAAAAATCAAACAATTTTGGAAAAAAAAAATTAAATTTTTTTTTTAATTTTTAATTTTTTATTTTGCTTCTAATTCAATAAACATTTTCCACCATATATGCAAGTTAATGGTTGCCACCAGATGATTAACAACACGCTGGTTTGAATGGTGAAGTTGAACTCAAATTTTTTTATTAAACACATTTCTTTTATATAAAATTTTCTTATTTACTATAAAATTACATATGTACGAATTCTTACTTACTAGTACTTATTTCTATATACTCTATAATGATAACGTAAGCAATAATTATAGCGAAACAGCAAACCTCAGTTTGGTCGAGAAACGGCTCACATTGCGGCGGCACGGTTTCCGTTCTGGTTTAGTGCCGACAAAATGTGCTGTTGTTGTAATTTTTGGAAATTAACTTTATTGAGCAATGATATTGTGTATTTACGGAATATTGCTGAATTGAATAATATCAGTATATTTTGCTAGCTACGACAACTTTGTTGTTGTACATTTTGTTAGCTATGCTAGCTGTGATAACTCCCCCCTTCTTAAGCATCAGCGTCTCGCTGATTAAGAATTATTGGCTACTGAAAGCTGTGGGTAATCTATTATTGGTGGGATAAGAAATGAATTTCTGGTTTTTGGTTTGAGTATGATATATAAAACTAATGATAGTGTTACTGCAACAAGAATTGCTAAGAGGCTTGAGCTAAATGTTTTTTAATGTTATTCGTTCTAGTTCATTTACATTATTTAAATAAAGTTTATGTAAATAGTTTAAGTCTAATTTTATTTCATTTTCCGTTAGGTTATTCTGAAGTATTGCGGGTAAGATTTGGTAGGAACTTGTTTACCAGTTTGTGTAGTAAGGTAAGAGTCTAAGGAGTAAATGTCAGTTAGTTTTTTAAATGTGATTTATGAATCTTTCTGTTATCTTTAGTAGTTATTGTGACGATATTGTCTTTAGCGACAGTTTCTTTTTTAAAAATGGGTTTCGTTTTCCCTTTAATTTATTTGTTCTTTTCAAATATAGTATCACCAGGTTCGTAATTCCTTATTTTTGACCTAATTTTGTTGTGATAATTTAGTGTATTGTTTTGGTTTCTGGCTATTTCATTTCGAAGGTCAGAATTAACTATTTCCTTAAAGTTTGTTAAATTTTGGTAGTTGATTCTCTGTGTTCTTCCAAAGAAAATATCAGCTGGTTTCCTTTTCGTAACTGAATGTATCGTGTTATTATATCTATCAACGGCAATGTTGACAATTTCTTTAATAGAGTAATCAGAATATTCCACTTGGAGACATCTGATTATTTCAATAATAGTGGAATGCACACGTTCTATGGCACCATTGACTTCGCTTTTCTGAGGTGGTGCTAAATAGATTTTAATTCCTAATCCTTCTAAATAGTTCAGAGTTATTGGGCTTATAAAGCTGCCTTCATTGTCCATGACCAAAGTCTTTGGTACAGTGAAATAGTGTAGAAGCTTTATCAATTTATCCCTGATATATTTTTTATCCTGAAAAATTTTACAAATTTAGTGAATTTGTCAACGCACGAGATATATTTTTCTCCGGACATTTCTATAATGTCGATATGCAGTATTTCTGTTGGATAAGAAGGTATGGGTGTTGCCTGTAACTTGGGTTTTTGTGGATGCCGGTCGTACTTATTACATCCGCAAATTTCACATGATTTAGTATATTTTTTAATAAGTTTAGTCATTTGTGGAAAATAGTATTTTTCCAATATCTGGTCTTATTTTCTTTACCATTGCGATGGGCTCTTTTGTGTTCTTGTTCTATTATTTTAAATTCGTCTGCGATATCGGTAACTACTTTCTGTGTTATCCTGATACGAAATTGTGAGAAATTTTCTTGATATATTTGATGTAGTAATGAAATGTATTTCTCTTGGATTTTAATTCCATTGATTATGTTTGGGTTTAGAACGCTTTTTAAGATTTTACTTAGGTTTTCTTTATCGTAAACTTCACTTTTAATGAGGTGTCTGTGGAAGCTTGGATGAGGTTCTTCGTATGTAATTTCCTCCCTTCCTTCTGTAAATATAACTTGATTTTTAAATACGTTAATTGGAGCTTCACAGTGAGGAATGAGCTTTGAGCTATCCTCTTCTGCGCTATGTTGTGTATTTTCATCTGTGGATGTTAGCGTATTAACTTCTATTGGCAGCCGTGATAACGCATCGGCGACTACGTTTGTTTTTCGTGGTTTGTAAATTAGTTTATAATTATATTCTTCTATCCTTGCTTTCCACCTTTTTAACTTGGCATTGTTATTACTGTTGCTTAGTGCAAACGTCAGTGGCTGCTGATCAGTAAGAATTTTTATTTCTTTAGCTCCATACAGGAAAGTCCTTAATTTGTCGAGGGACCATACTATGGCGAGCATTTCTTTCTCTATTGTCGAGTAATTCTCTTCGGTTTTGTTAAGTGATCTAGAGATGTAAGTTATGGATCTGTCTTGACCGATAATCCCTTGTGAAAGGACTGCTCCGATTGCAATATTGGAAGCATCTGTCGTCAGAATAAAGGGCTTGTTGAAGTCTGGGAATGCCAGAACTTCAGAAGATGTAAGCAAATATTTTATGTCATTAAATGATTTCAAGCCTTCCTCTGTTAGTGAAATTTGTATTCATTTGGATTGACTTGCTTTTATTTGAGCATTTTCACCTCTAGGTAAATTGGTAAGTGGCTTGACAATTTTTGCAAAGTCTTTTATAAATCTCCTATAATACGATGTTAAACCCAGGAAACCTTTTAATTCCTTAAGGTTAGCGGTTGCGGGAATTCTTTTAATAGCGGATATTTTGTCAGGATCTGGCAAAATACCTTCGCCGGTAACGATATGACCTAGAAAATTTACTTCTGTTCTAAAAAATTTGGATTTTTCCAGATTGACTTTTAAATTTGATTTGTTCAAAAGCATGAACACATCTTCAATATTTCGTAAGTGTTCCTCTTTAGTTTTTCCAATTACTATAATGTCATCGATATAAACGTAGCAGGCTTTTCCAATAAGCGTTTTGAGAACATCATTGATCATTCTCTGAAAAATGGAAGGGGCATTTTTAAGACCGAATGGTAACCTAGTAAATTCATATTTACCATTGGCTGTTGAAAAAGCTGTCTTTTCTATGTCCTTTTCCTTCATCCTGATTTGGTGCAATCCGGATGTAAGGTCGAGTGTAGTAAAATACTTACATTCGCCTAAGCTAGCGAGAGTGTTGTTTATATCAGGTATTGGATAGGAATCAGGTATAGTTATTGCATTTAGTCGTTTAAAATCAACAACTACTCTATACTTTTTTTCTCCTGATGGACTTGGTTTTTTTGGAACAATCCACAATGGGGAATTATACGGACTCTTTGAAGGCCTTATTACACCATTGTTTAGAAGTTCTTTTACTTGTTTTTCTACTTCGCCCCCTAGGTTGGTTGGGTAAGGATATGATTTTGTATATATCTGTTCTTCACTTGTTGTTCTAATTTCCGCTAATACAGTTGTGTCGATTGTCCCACTGTCGGAGACTGGTCCGAAAAGTTTCGAATATTTGTTTATCATTTCCTTAACTTCATGTTCATAGGGGTTTTCTTGAATATTATTTATTTGTTTAGAGATATTTTGTTTTAGTGGCAGTACCATATCCTTGAGGGTTATTGTGTCATTTTTTCTATTTATGATTGCTCCCAATTCTTTGAGGGTATCATCGCCAATGATGCCATCAAAGGATTTTAAATTGGGTAATGTAAAGAAATCAAAATTATTTGTAATACCTATACTTCCGAAGAATGGTCCACGTAGTTTATGAGTTATATTTGCTTGACCTGTGGCTGAGTGAACCTTAAAAGGACACTCAAGTTTCTTTGAGTTTATTGAAAGTTTTTCGGAGACAAAGTTTTTATTAGCTCCCGTATCTACAAGGAACTTCGCGATATCTCCGTTCTTTTAAGTTAGTTCTAAATAGGGTAGGATAGACAGGCGTCTGTCATAAAATTTATTTCCTCGTCCTCTGTTTGTACATTAAATAGTTTTTGGGATTTCCTAGGGATATTGGAAGAATAATTGGATGGCCTCACTATAGGCGTATTGTTCGGTCGATAGTATAGTTTATTCTTCGTGAGTGTATTGAAGGATCCACCTCCATAGGGATTGGTGGTTTAGGATTGGTTGGTCTAGGTGGTGGCGGTGCTTGATTTTGCATGTTTTTATTATAGATTAAATTTTTTTCGGCAGGGTTTAATACCCTTGGTACAAATATTGGTTTTGGATTCATTTGCTGTTTTTGCATTTGGTTAGAGCTACCTCCATTTTTTGTATATATTGAATAGTTTCTTAAGTTAATGTTTTGAATTTCAAGGCAGGAAGCGTATGCTTCGGGTAGGTTGCTGGGGCGTTGAATGACTAGCATTCTAGACAATTCGCCGTTTAGGCCTCTGATAAATATATCAAGCGCTCGATTCCTACTGGTTTCCAGTAGAACATTATTTGTTTCTCTTGAATAATCATGACTCTTTATTTTGTTTATTATCAGCGATAGTTGGTGATTAACTCTTCCGTAGAATTGCTCTACGCTAAAGTGTTTTTGGGATAAGGTTCCCAGTTCGTGTTCTAGAGTCCTAAGGTCGCGTTTGTCTGCATAGTGTAGTGACAAACAATTTTTGATTGTTCCCCAATCATCATTGAATATGTTGTATAAGATTAAGGCTGTATCTGCAGGGCCTTTAATTTTCTGCCTAATATGTCGTAGGGTGGCTCTATACAGTGGCTTTGTTCTGACTACTTCGTAGTCCTGCAAAACAGATTCGACGTTGTGGATCCAGGATATGAATTGGATCGGATCTCTTTCGAATGTTGGGAGGTTCTTCACGCTGTCAGGTAATCTCCTAATTTCTATTAAGTCTGACTCAGTTAGCTGAATATGGTTATTTGAAATAGAATTTTCGTTATGGGGACTAATTCCACTTTCTAACTGATTTATCCTACTGCTCAATATTTTTGATTGCTCTATTTGTGCATTAACAGCACCTGTTAGGTGTGTAAAAGCTTCTTGAATTTGCTCCATTGCTGTGGTTTACAATTTCGACTATTTATTGCTTTAACAATATGATACTTTATATATATTTATTTTTAGATTTTTTATATCGGGTATAAGTTTGTTGTTAACAATTTTTTAGATTTTATACTTATATCGGGTAATAATTTTATTTGCTTATTAGGATTTTTAATATATATTTTTTTTATGTAGGCTTAATATTAACTTACAGGAGTATCAGCATCAACTTTGTCATTCTCTTTGGACGGTCCACTTGGTCCTGTTTGAAGCGTTAGTCCTCTACTGGGGGGTGGATGACGTCACTCCAGGCGTTGATTTGGCGGCTTCTTGTTTCAGTTGCACACTTTATAAGTATTTTTAATTTGATTTGTCAAACACTTAGCTTTATTGTTTAACAAATCTTAAAATATGTCACGACACTTGACGCTCTTTTGTTTTTGCGGCGTTTTTTTGCGTACACTTGTAATTTAAATTTCCGAACAAGGTTTTAAATATTGTCTTTCATGACTTATGTCAAACTCGACTGAACTTTTTATAAAAATTAAATTCCGTCGTTTATCCTTCTGGATAATGATACGAGTATTTGTGCGTACGGATTCACTTTAATACTTTTGGTGTAGGCAACTTCAAGTTTTTTTAAAGTTCTCGGGCGCCAGTTAATGGTTGCCACCAGATGATTAACAACACGCTGGTTTGAATGGTGAAGTTGAACTCAAATTTATTTATTAAACACATTTCTTTTATACAAAATTTTCTTATTTACTATAAAATTACATATGTACGAATTCTTACTTACTAGTACTTATTTCTATATAATCTATAATGATAACGTAAGCACTAATTATAGCGAAACAGCAAACCTCAGTTTGGTCGAGAAACGGCTCACATTGCGGCGGCACGGTTTCCGTTCTGGTTTAGTGCCGACGAAATGTGCTGTTGTTGTAATTTTTGGAAATTAACTTTATTGAGCAATGATATTGTGTATTTACGGAATATTGCTGAATTGAATAATATCAGTATATTTTGCTAGCTACGACAACTTTGTTGTTGTACATTTTGTTAGTTATGCTAGCTGTGATAACTTGCATATATAAAATAAGAAAAAATTTGTCAAATCAAAGAGAAACCATATTATAAAAGAAATATTAATCAGATTCTTCAGTATCAGATTCAGAGAAATCATCATCAAAATGATGCATTACAAGCAAGCTTTTAACTTCCTTATCGAAACTAATATTTCTGGAATAGGAAATTGATGAGCCGTTGGACAATGAATATATTAAGGGATCGGAAGAAACAAAAAGAGCGTTAATTATATCTTCCATTGTATTTTTTCTGCAATTTTTTCTGGTATTATTTTCACGGATGTTCCGATAATCTTTATTTCTGGCTTCAAGCGCTTCCTCGGACATCATACCAATTGGAAGCGAAAAATGCTTGATTATGTCTGCTCCATGAATTAAAATTCTGTGAACAGACAAGGGCATGTAAAACCAAGGGTATAAACTAAAAAAAATTTCGGCAGTTTCCATTGCGTAAAGTCTGAATGCCTCCGTGTTTATATCGTATCCACATGCAAGTGCTCGTAAGACGACGCTAAATCGATATATTAAATTTTCGTTCACTCCAGTTATACGAGCGGCTAAATTTGGTTGTTGAAAGAACCTTCTTGCCGTATTTCCGTTGTTGGTATTTCCAGTAACAGCCATTGGTATGTCGACCAACAAATGCATTTCTTCCCGCAGCTTCTGCTGTATACTTTTTTTATTTTGTCTAACAAAATCCTTGTCAGCACCACGAGTTTGCCACTTTTTTATTGGTATTCTATAGGATATGTGCAAAATACATTCAAAAAACCTTATCCAGGAGTGGAGACTGGATAGCCCATATTGAAAGAGGTTCACTTTAATTGAAAAGCTCTTCACCAAATTTAAGTCATTCATATTTTTCGGTGCTGCGTTGCAGATTCCGCATATTTGCGAAGAAGATTCTGAAATGGCGCTGAAAGTTTTACCATCAAGCATGGTCATGTGAAATTGGTGATCAATAATCAATGAGTTTACATATGTTGGTACAATATTTAATATTTGGCTCTTAATATTTTCAATTTCCCTGCGACTCAGGTCCGCCGTTTCCTTCTCGCAAAGTATTTTGAGTGGTCGACAGTATCGTGTAGAAGAAGGTCGATTGTTTTTCCATAAAACTGTCTGTCCGTTCTGCACTTGCAGTGGTATAATACAAATTGAAAATAAAAATTGGTCTCTCATGTTTCCTTCGCAGTCGTTAAATTTTTGCCTATATGTGGAATAGCCACTGCTGCCATCACAACCCCATTTGTAGACAGCAGTTAAATGGGTGTTATTATTACTTGTAGATGGGATTTCAAAACTTTCAGGGTGTGCTTCCATGATCCTGTTTATTGTATGGTCCACAAGACTTTGTAGTGGCACTTCAGCATAATAATCAGTGACTGTAATATCACTAGGATAGCACTTTTTTTTTGGCGAAGCGTAATTTTTCGTAGCATGGATATATATCGGCGTTTTGGTTTTTTGCTGCTTTTTTTTCAAGTTCCAAGTGTATCTGGTATGTCCAAGATCTACAAATAGCGCAAGCGCTTTATCATCTGAAAATTTGGATGGAAGGGTCTTTAATTTGTTTGTTTATATTTTGTATTACCTTTCCGCTAAATTCATCATCGCCATTTACCATTTCTACAACTTTGGAAGCACTGCGCTTTCCAGCTTTATATAAACTGCAGCTTGCAGCTACCAACAATCCTTAACATGACACTTCCTCTGTAAGCCCTGACATCTTATTGACTTGTGTTTTTCTGCAGCACTCGGAAAGCTCTTTTTCCGGTCGTCCAATATTTTTATTTACTTTTTTTCCCAACAATACCAATGGTGTATCTAGCCATTCTTGGTTAATTTTTTCGAAAAACACCTTACTTCTGCCACAGGCCTTCCAATTTTGGATAAGCCTACTAGCAAAATTTCGCAGTTTCTTTCCATTTTCACACTGCTCCTTCTGAGTATAGGTAATTTTACTCAAAACGGTACCAAAAACATAATTTTCCACGGGAGAAACTTCTTGGTGGGGATCGCTTCTTCATGCCATATTAAAAAAAGGGTGCGTTTTGACACAGACATTTTGCCTAAAAAGTACAAAAAATTGAAGGCTCGCAGGTACACGCAGTTCATTTTGGACATTGTGGACACACAATGGTTTACACATATAGGAAAATTTAAATTACACTGAATCTAGGTAAATTTTTAAAGTTCTACTCCACGAAAGACAGGTGTACGTTACAATGGGCGAGTTGCTAATACAATTAAACACGATTACGTTTTATAAATACCATAAGTATACACAGATCACAAACACAGTTTTTTTTTATATAATGCGTACCTTTGCGTTAGTATATAACAAAACTTTTAATGAAAATAATAAAATTTGCAAGTTTAACAGAAATAGCAAAACGATGATCAAAAAGGCGGAAATATTTTGCACAACATTTGCACAAACATATGCTAACTTTGACAGCTCACAGCTGTTCATCAGCTGTAAGCTGAGCTTTTAAAAATCGATACAAATCTAGTGAATGTATTTGTTATCGATTGTTAAAAAAAATTAACGGTTTTTCATATTTGAAAATTTTAATTAAATGCCGCTAGCGAAGCCAAATTGGCCACTGTGCGATGGCAAAAGCTAAAAATTATAAATTGAACAATTTCTGATATTTGTATGAAAAGGAAAAAGCGACCACCCCGCAAATATTATATAAGTATAGAATAAAACTGACAACGTAGTTTATTTGTCGATTTTCAAGTCAAAAAATGTGTCAAAGAAAATATTCAGTATTCCTCTGATTTATGTGTACAGTGAATCCCGGTTAAGTAATACTCCGCCTAAGCGAAAATCATCCCTCTTAACTGCTTATATCTTGCTGCATCCCACGGTTTGTTTTTTGAAATACATTCAAACTATTGTTTTAAGTACCACTCGCTTAAGTATTCGCACTCGCTTATGTGTCATTTTATATTTTTATTTTTGCAAACCACAAAAATCTGTATCTTTGATTGTGGCACATAACCGGGATTGACTGTATTTGTCAAGGAATGTAAAAAATATTGTTACGCGGCTTGCAAAAATCTGCGTCGATATGTATACAAGCTCACACACAAACATACATATCTACCATGGTTTGTAGGCGAAGCTGGTGCAGCGGCAAGGGAAGCAGTGGCAATAGGCGATCGCGCGTTTGTGTTTTCGGCACAGCTTGGATTTTCCACCAACAACACCATGTTGTGACGCGTCAGTCTTTCGACACATTGATTCTTTGACATGAAAGCAAAAAATATGAGCTTCGTCATTGGTTGTCCGCGTCAACGGAAATTTCGCATGAAGCATTGAATGTACATATTTACATACATTTGTTGCATGTAGACAAATTTACAAACATTATGCGTATGGTTTTTTATACTTGTTTACATGCAAAGATAATTATATAAGTGCAAATGTGCAACCGCTTGGTCTTTTAATATGATATCGAAAAGTTTATTGACCAAAGCAAATATTTATTTAAATATATAAATAAACATACATATGTGTGTCGTACCAAGCCTATATAAAATGCATATTTAGGTAGTAACACAAATTTTAATGAATTACTATAAACATATATGTATTTGCAAAGATTTTATGGAATTCATCATAAAATAGCTCAATTTTAAGATATATATGTACATACTTATGTGCTTTCATAACAAATACATACATGTAAGGTGGCAACGCTGGTCAATAGAGAACGCAAAGAACCGACAGCAATACAGTGTGAATTTGGCTTTCAAAGACTGTGGTTCAACTTTGTATAATTTAATTTCTTTTTATATCAACTTTTATATATTAAAGCTAATTTGAATTAATAAACTTTGGTCCTATTTGACCTAACATTGGGGCTCAACCGAAGAGCAAAAACGGAGCGCGGAATGTTGCATTCAAATAAAAAGCCGAGTAAATTCACAGCAGCCAAAAAAACGCAGAAGAACGGAGCAGAAAATTCGAAGAACGAAGCGGTTGTTGTCGAAGTAAGCAGCGAAAACAAAGCAGAGCACAGCAGTGAGAACAGAGCAGCAGTCAACGAAGTTGAGTTCTTCGAACAAAAGCAGAGCAACGTAGAGTTCGACGAAGAAGGAGAGAAGAAAAAAGAAGAAGCAAGAAACATGGCCGGTGGTAACGACGTTGGAGAATTATTCAAATTATTTGTGGAAACATTGATGCAGAGTGACACAAACAAAAATAATGTGTCAATCGAGGCATTCGCGAAAATTATACCGTGTTTTGATGGGGAATCTATTCCAATTAGACAGTGGATTGCTAATTTCGACGAAAATGCTGAGGCTTATGATTTGACACCCAAGCAAAAGTATGTCAACGCACGTAACAAAATGAAAGGCACAGCAGCATTGTTTTTGGAAACTGTTACAGTATCCAGCTATGAGTCATTGTGTACTGCATTACTGGAGGAGTTCGAGAAAACACCAAGCAGCGCGGAGGTACATAAACAGCTAAGGCAGCGACGAAAACTTGCATCAGAGAAATTTCATGAGTACGTTCTTCAGATGCGTAAAATAGTAGCGGTAGGTAATGTAGAAGAGGAATCAGTGATTTCGTACATAGCTGATGGTGTCGAAGTGCGAATTGATCTAAAATATCCCTTATATAGCGCACGAAGTTATAAAGAATTAATCAAAGCATATGAATTGATCGAGCCGTTGGTTAAGCCTAACGAAGCAAGTAAACGTCGATATGCAGCAGGTGGTCGTGAGCAAATTGAAACAGATAAGAGTAGCAGCAACGTAGAGCATAAGAATCAGCATTGTTTTCATTGTGGTTCAACACAACACAAAAGGGTCGATTGCAAACAAGACACAAAGTGTTTTAAATGTAATGGCACGGGTCATATGGCTAAACAGTGTCCCGAGTATAGGCGTAACATCAACATTGTATTTAACAAAGAGCGAATGAAGCAGTTGACAATTAATAACTAAAACTTGTGCTGTTTGGTAGACACTGGTGCAGACGTGTCGTTAATACGTATGGCTGTGTATGAGCACAGATTTAGCACATGTAAATTGCAGAGGAGTTTCGCTACACTATATGGTTTAGGCAACGTCACCGCAGATGTGGAGGGTGAATTTGTAGCACAAGTCATAGTCGACGGGTTATGCACGCAGCACACCTTTTTAGTAATCACAGATAGTAAAATCAATGTAGACGTAATCATTGGGTACGATTTTTTAAAAAAATTTGTTGTAACAATGGATGGCAATGGGTATTGCTTTTGTCAGATTGAAGATAACAAAAGTGCTTGTAATGTTTATTTTGTGAGTAGCAACAATGAAGTAGATGTCAAACCTAAATTCAAGAAGGTTGTCGAACAGTTAATTGAAAACTATAAGCCGAGTTTTATTCAGTTGAACTGTCCAATTAAGTTAAATATTGTTCCAAAAATAATGATATCGTCTTTCGTGAGTCTCCTACTCGTTTGTCCACAGCGGAAAGAAAATTTGTAAAGGAACAATTAGATGAATGGTTGCAGAAAGGCATTATACGTGAGTCGTGCTCAGAGGTCGCTAGCAAGGTGGTATTGGCGAAGAAAAAAGATGGTCGCTACAGATTATGCGTAGACTTTCGTAAACTGAATACAATGGTGTTAAAAGATAGGTTTCCAGTACCAATTGTTGAAGAAGTACTTGAAAAAATTGAAACAGATAAGATCATGCACTTTTCAAATGGTTTCTTCCACGTCGAAGTTGAAGAACGTTGTCGAAAATATACAGCGTTTGTAACGAAAGAAGGACTCTATGAATTTAACAGAACTCCATTTGGTTTTTCCAACTCTCCCGCCGTTTTTGTACACTACGTTAACTATATTTTCCAAAAATTAATAAACGAAGGTATAATGAAAATGTATGTAGATGACATCGTAATTTTTGGGTGTACAGAAGAACAATGTTTAAGCAATATGCAACGGAACAAGCGCAGCAGTATGGGCTAGAAATTAAGTGGGCAAAGTGCCAATTTCTAAAAAATCGAATTCTTTTTCTTGGACACGAGGTTGAAGACGGGCGTGCCTGGCCTGGGCAAGGTAAAGTTAAAGCAGTCAAAAACTTTCCGATACCAAAAAACGTACGAGATGTACAGGCGTTCTTGGGTTTAACCGGATATTTTCGAAAATTTATACGAGACTACGCTAAACATGCCAGACCATTAACAGAACTGAGACAGAGGTTAGAGCGATCAATTACCTGAAGTCGGCACTGACGTCAGAACCAGGTTTACAAATACACAAGCAGAATGCTAATACGCAGTTACATGTCGATGCATCGAAACATTTTGCAGCAGCATGACGTAAAGTGGCATCCTGTTTTAAATTGGAGTAAAAAGACTTCCCCACAAGAGGAGAAATTACACAGCTACTTCCTTGAAGTTAAAGCAGCTTATTTAGCATCCAAGAAGTTGCGTCACTACCTAATGGGCACAGAATTCACCTTGGTGACAGATTGTGCGGCTTTCAAACAGACAAACGGAGAAAAAGATATGCCACGTGAAGTGGTGCAATGGCTGATGTATCTTCAGGACTTTTCTTTTAATATAGAGCATCGCGCCGGAAGCAGGATGAAACACGTGAACAGCTTAAGTCGATTTCCCGTGATGACAGTAACGTCAGAGGTTCAAGCTCAGATCTTAAGGGCCCAGACGAAAGATGAACATCTGGTAGCTGTAGCAGAGATCCTAAAAACAAAGCAGTACGGCGATTATAAAATAAAAAACAAGTTAAGTTACAAGCAAGTTGACGGGCAAGATTTATTGGCGGTTCCGAAGAAGATGGAGGGCGAAATAATAAAGGAGACGCACAGATTTGGGCATATGGTGTGTAAAAAAACCATACATGCTATGAGGCAGAACTATTTTATCCCACATCTCGAAAAGAAAGTACAGCAGACTATCAAAAACAGTATAGAATGCATAATGCATAAAGATGATTTTCTACATTGCATCGACAAAGGTGATGTTCCACTATCTACGCTTCATATTGACCATTTGGGTACATTGGATGCGACATCAAAGAGCTACAAATATATTTTTGCTGTCGTGAATGGTTTTTCCAAATATACTTGGCTATATCCTACTAAAACTACAGAAACACTAGAAGTTGTAAGACACCTTGAGTCATGGGTGACAATTTTCGGCAGTCCGCAGGGTATAATAAGCAATAAGGGTACAGCTTATACTTCCAAAATGTTTAAAGAATTTTGTAGCAAATATAAAATCGAGCATGTCGAGATAACAGCGGGCGTACCAAGGGGTAACGGTCAGATTGAGAGAGTCAACCGAGTTATTCTTTCCGTTTTAGGGAAGATGTCAGCAACAGAACCGGACAAGTGGTATAAGTATACGTCACAAGTACAGCGGGCCATTAATTTTCACATTCATGATTCGACAAAATTTACACCATTTGAAATTGTGTTCGGTGTGAAGATGCGCAACGAAACAGATAGTGAGCTGCTAAAGATACTGCAAGAAAAGGTACTAGTAGGTATGCAAGATGAACGCAACAAGATTCGACAAGAGGCCCGAAAGCAAATTTTGAAATTTTGAAAGTAAGAGAAAAGGCGAACATGGGTATCAGGTAGCTGATTTAGTAGCCATTAAGGTCACTCAGTTTATAACAGGCAAAAAACTAGCCAGTAAGTATATTGGTCCGTACGAGGTAGGATCAAAGGGCATGGCAGATATTGTGTTAGAAAGGTTGCTGATTTTCAAGGACCCCACCAAACGACAACTAGTGCAGATCATATGAAACTGTGGCGTTACGTCGAAAATGGTGAAGATGACTTTCACAAGGAGTCATCTGAGACAGATGACGATCAGGATGACCGAATGTAAGGTGGCAACGCTGGTCAATAGAGGACAGCCGGGCAGGAAGAGGTGAGGAAGAGAGAACGCAAAGAACCGACAGCAATGCAGTGTGAATTTGGCTTTCAAAGACTGTGGTTCAACTTGGTATATTTTAATTTCTTTTTATAACAACTTTTATGTATTAAAGCTAATTTGTATTAATAAACTTTGGTCCTATTTGACCTTACATACATATAAGTATACCGATCTATAAATTATATGCAGCATCGTTTGCACATAGTAAAAAAGGGAATCTGTAAGCGTACATTCTTTAACATTGGAATTATCATTATTTTTCTTATTTAACACTGAAAATGCTCAATTCTGCTATTTTTGTGAAACACGCTCATCCAAAACAGTAAATGTCCCAAAATTGAAATATCCCTAAATTTGGCAATGCGGTGAACCTTCTCTATAAATATATGTTCTCTATAAGCAATTTTGATTTGAACCGTTGTATCATGTCTATATTAGTTGCACAGGTTGTACCCCACAGTTGAATGCCATACATCCAAATCGGCTTATTGACCGCAGAATATAAAAGCACTTTGTTGTCTAGGCTAAGTTTGGAGTTTTTATTTAATAGCCAATTTAAATTTGCAGCTCTTGTCTTCATGCAAGTTATTTTACTAGATATATGTTTTCTCCACGTAAGTCTTCTATCTAGGTGAATACTAGGGTGGATCGATTACGGACTTTCTTCGATTCGGGATTTCTAATAGTGCGGAAAAGTTGCCTTAGTACTTCCTGATTCCAATGCAACTTTTTGTTTTGAGATCGGATTGCATCTTCAACCCCAACTCCGGCCTTGAAATTTCGGAAATTCGCCTAAAATCGTGAAATTGTCTACCTAGCGCCTGAAATACGCATCTCATGGCAAAATGTATAAAACAAAAGTTATTTGTCACTTCATTTGCTACCGAAATGGTATGTGATCATGGCCGTAGGACGAACCGTTCCCGAGATACGAGCGAAAATGCGGCGCGCAGCGCAAGGTGAAAATCGGCTTGCGGCCACACTTCTTGACGTTGATTTCGCCGTGTGCTATCACTCACATTCATTCACTTACGCCAAAGAACACGTTCGGATAGGTCTCGCAACAAATATTTTTTCATCGAGTTCATTCACTTTTGTCGGTGATTTCGCCGAGTTCTATCACTTACATTCATTTCCCTGCACCATACGACATGTTCGGACTGGTCTCCACATAAATATTTTTTCATCGAGTTCCTTCACTCTTGTCGTTGATTTCGCCGAGTGCTATCACTTATATTCTCTCAACAGAACACAGAACTCAAAATGTCTGTATCTAAATTTAAATTTAGACAGAAATGTCCTGTGTTTGGCATATATCCGTATAATCTCTCTGAGTCCCAGTTACCTACTTACCAGGATGTTCTTTTGTTTTATCAGTTTGAAAGATTTCATATAGGGCTACTCCGAGGCGACAACTATGAACCTAGGAGTAAAGAGGTTAAAGAAATAGTTGCAAAAAAGGTTGAAAATACTTTCAAAAAGTCATCTATTCCGATAGTTTCACACACCAGAGTTGTACAAATGCTCACCACGTACTATACGAAATTTCTGACTCTTAAACAAATGTTTTTAAGGAGCCCAATAGACGAAAGAGACGACTTTGTCTCTTCTGCCGGAAAATTATTTGACATCGCTGCTTGTAAATGCATTTACTTTTCTTTTTGCACTTGTAAAAAGGAAAGGAAAGTTCCTATCAATGAGCAGCCATTTATCTTGGACCAGAGAACCAGAAGAATTGGTCGCATTGGAAGTGTTGATCTACCTGAAACAAAAAAGATTACAAAGAAAAATTAACGTAAAGAAAAGCTTTCAAAACGTCATTCAACATCAAAACTTACCAGAAAAGTATCAGCTAGAACATGTGACCATTCAGATCAGCCAGACTCTCATACAGACGACAACAATGTAGGTGCGTCGCACATGGATTCTTCCAAAAACGATGCTGATGATGAATTTTCTCTTCCATCCTCTAAAACCAAACAAAACACACTAGTATTAGAACACACTGCTTTAGCTGCCCAAAGATTTGAAGTAAGTGACAGAGCAGCGGGCTTGATTGTTTCATCTGTTTTTCTGGATGCCAAAAAAGCAGGTTTGATAACAGAGGATCAGGCTAATTTGTCACTGACAAATGCAAGATTAGTCGGGCAAAAAAAGTGTTGGAGTTAAGCTCCGAAACACCGAAATTATTGACTCTGTATATGGGCTGTATTTTGACGGCCGCAAAGACAATACACTTAAACAAATCAGCGAAGGTGAAAAGTACTGCCGCGATACTATCAAAGGAGCATGTCTCTCTTATAGCGGAACCTGGTTGTCATTCCTTGGGCCACGTCACCTCTCCTACCGGGTCAGCTGAGGATGAGACGCAAGCTATATGGCCATATTTACAAGATAATTCAGTTGATGTGGAACATCTAGAAGTTGTCGGTGCTGATGGCCCCAACACGAACACAGGTTAGAAAGGTGGAATCATTCGGAAACTAGAAGAAAGAATAGGTATGCCATTACAGTGGGTTGTTTGTCTTCTACATTTAAACGAACTTCCATTTCGTGCTCTTTTCGAACACATAGAAGGTGTCTCACAGAGTCCAAATACATTCTCTGGCGACATAGGTAAACTGCTCCCTGATTGTGAAAAGTTGCCTGTTGTCAAATTTGAAAGTTTTCCGTCCTGCCAATTACCTTCTGAGGTTATTAATCCTACCCAACTTAGCACAGTCCAAGCTTATCTCTATAAAATATCAATGTTCCTCAGATTTAGCGTCGATGCATCCAGGTAACATGTGCAAATCTCGCCAGCTCACCTGTGCAAATAGAATTTTGAAATTATACATTTCTACTGACAAACCAACAAAGGAAATAAAGATTTTGGTCAAGTACATACTTACAGTTTACTCACTTTTGTGGTTCTAAATAAGATTCAACAGTTCAATCAAAGATGGCTCGGGCCGTCTCTATGCTGCAATTCAAAGGTCGAGATACTTACCTGCTAAACTGCGCAAGGTTTTCGATTCATCCATTCAACAGAATGCTTTCTTTGCTCTTCCAGAAACATCCTCCTTAGTATGATGGCTGACGAACGGATAGAAGTCAGAAAGTTGGCCCTTGACCGCCTTCTGGCAGCCAGAGAAGCAGAGTCTGACACTGTAAATGGAAGGGTTAGATGTAATAAAGTGCCAAAGCTGAATTTCAAAGCTAATAATTATTACGATATGATTAATTGGAAGACTATTACCTTGACTGTTCCACCAGTTCTTTGTTCAGTTTCTAGCGAAGAACTCATAAAAGGGCTGTCGGGAGACACTGCAGAGGTATGGAAATTTAGTGAATTCCCCTCGCACACCGTGGCTGTCGAGAGAACCGTCAAACTGGTGACAGAGGCATCTTCTAAAGTTGTTAGCCCCCAATCTCGTGATCGTTCTATACGCTCTACACTGAAATCTAGGCAACAAGTGTCAAAGTTTAGTACAAAATCTGATTTTATCAATAAATTTGACACAGATTCAGACTAAAACAAGCTTGACATATGGTTGGTTGGTTAGGTTGGGCTTGGGAGGAACCCGAAGAGCAGCCACCTCCGCGCGGTGGGTTCTGGGTGACCAATACAGGTTAGCTGAGAGCTGCAACAATTTTTACCTTGGACTGTGGCGCGTCGCCTTTTCGCTAGTATCTCAAGAACGGTTCGTCCTACGGCCATGATCACACCATTTCGGTAGCAAATGACGTGACAAATAACTTTTGTTTTATAAATTTTGCCATGAGATGCGTACTTCAGGCGCTAAGTAGACAATTTCACGATTTTAGGCGAATTTCCGAAATTTCAAGGCCGGAGTTGGGGTTGAAGATGCAATCCGATCTCAAAACAAAAAGTTGCATTGGAATCAGGAAGTATTAAGGCAACTTCTCCGCACTATTAGAAATCCCGAATCGAAGAAAGTCCGGAATCGACCCACCCTAGTGAATACCAAGATAATTTACTTCATTCGCTTGGTATACTAAAATATTGTTTATTTTTACTGCTGGACACATTTTTAGTCTAAGCGAAAATGTAACATGCTTACACTTTTGGTCATTTACCTTTATACGCCAGTTGGCTAGCCATTCTTCGACAAACTTTAAGTGCTCGGCTAATATTCTTGATGCTGTTATGTGGCATTTGTTACGGCTCACTATTGCTGTATCGTCCGCAAAAGTTGAAGTTAATACATTACTAGCTGTTGGAAGTTCTGCTGTATTGTGAAGTATAGTGTTGGGCCTAAAACACTGCCCTGGAGTACACCAGCCCTTATCTGTCTTTCATCAGATATGAAATCTCCCACTTTTACCAAAAATTTTCTATTTTTTAAATAAGATTCCAATGTTTTATATAATTATGAAGGTAGAATATTTTTAACCTTATATAAAAGACCCTCATGCCATACGTTATCAAACGCCTGAGCCACGTCTAGAAATATAGCTGAACAGTACTCTCTGTGCTCAAATGCTTTTCTTATTTCGTTAGTAATTCTATTTATCTGATCTATCGTGCTATGTTTTTCACGAAACCCAAACTGGTGCGTTGGTATTATATTATTTTCGTGGAGGAAAGGAGTCATCTTTGATAGCAACAATTTTTCAAATATTTTAGAAAGACAGGGTAGAAGACTGATTGGTCTGTATGAAGACGATTGTGTTAAGTCTTTCCCAAATTTGTCTATCAAGATAATCTGCGACTTTTTCCATGAATTAGGATAGTGTCCGAGGTTAAGAATTGCATTGAAGAGCACTTCTACGGCAATATTTGGTAACTCAATTAGCATTTTTGGGGTAATATTATCATGTCCTTGTGACTTTTTTGGGTTAGGTTTTTTTATAATTCTAGCAACTTCAGAAGTGAAGTCCTAATAGACACATGCGACTCGTTTGTGGTATTGGGCAAGGTTGGCAACTCAAAGTTGTTCTTTGGGCAATTGGGTTGAAATACCTTTTCTAGGAGATTTGCAAAGCAATTTGCCTTATCCTTATCACTGCGTGCCCAGTTGGAATCTACTGGTGGCTTGAAATACCTTTTGGCTTTCCAAAGGGAGTTTTGCTTACGAGAATTTGGTTCACAGTTCCTTTATATAATTTTCAGTGTTGTGTTCCTCTTCGCGTTTAGGCGCTTTTTTAACTTTCGTACAGCAGATTTCAGTTGAAGCAGAGTTGAATGGAAGCGATTTAACTGCCATTCCCGCCTAGCTCGCCTTTTCTCATTTACTAGTTTCTCTATTTCATTATTGGTGATCTTTCTAAAACCAACTGGTTTGTTGTTTCTTTTTGATGTTGCCAATACAGCAGCATTAGTTATTACGTCATTAATTTCTCTTATATTTTCATCAATGTCTCTTTCTGTATTTATTTTGCAATCAATATTGATGTGGGTGCTGATATACTTTCTATATTTCAACCAGTTAGTTTTATGTGATGTTAGAGAAACTTTCGGCTCAAATAACATGGGCTGTTCGTATAACTTTATTAGTACAGGAGAATGATCAGATGATAAGTCTGTACATGTATCAGCTGTCATAAGCGATCTATCTATATTTTGACTACAGCAAAATCTATTAAGTCTGGTATTTTTCTTCTATCACTGGGCCAGTATGTCGGCTTACCAGGAGATATTATATCCAGTTTATTATGCTTATTCATAATAGTGTAGTACAACTGTCGTCCTTTCGGATTAATATGACGTGAGCCCCAGTATGTGTGTTTTGCGTTATAATCTCCACCTGCTAGAAATCTTTGACCCAGTGTTCCAAAAAAGTCTTTAAATTCGATTTCTGTAATTTTAAAACGAGGTGGACAGTATATAGCCTTAAGGTTTAAGTCACAACCCCGATTTTTTAGTGATATGGTTGTAGCTTGTAACTGTGGTGTAGCATGAGATTCTAGAGCATAGTGGTTTAAACGATTTCTAATCAACACTGCCGTGCCACCATGCGCTTTTCCATCCGGATGATTTGTAACGTATAGTCTAAATCCCGGTATACTGAAATTAGTTTTATTTGATAGATGAGTTTCTGAAATAAGCATTACATCAATATTCTTTTCAGACAGAAATCTGATAATCTCTAATTTATGTTGGTTAACACCGTTAGCATTCCATATACAGATATTTAGTAAGCTCATTTTTTACTTAATAAATTTTGCAGCATTTAATTTTGTGATTTTATTAAATCTTGGATCATGTTTTGCTTGCTAGACATAAATTGTGTCATATACACTGTGTAAGATTTATACTCATAGTTTTAATACCTATTTTGCGGCAGTTGCATTTGCACAGTGTTGCCTTTCACGACATTTGCATAGCTTCCTTGCATATTATTATTGATAGAAGTAATAGGATTTGAACTTTTCTCTGAGGTTGCTATAATTTCATTACGGGGTGTTTGTAACATTTGGTTACGACGTGCTTGAATGCCCTGTGACAACTTCGATTTCAAATCTTTATATACAGGACAACCCCTGTAGTTAGCAGTGTGATTTCCTCCACAATTGCTGCATTTTTTTTAATTCTTTTTTATTAAGGGTGCATTTCGAAGTGGGATGTAAATCACCACATACCACACAAACACTGCGTAGAGTACAATATGATTTAGTATGCCCATATGCTTGGCAGTTAGTACATTGTACCGAACCGTTTCTTTTATGTGGTTCTTCCACAGTTACTCTGCGATGCAGATTGTATATAGGATGGGTCTCATTTTTTTTTAGTTGATTCGAATTCGGCAACAATTCAATGGCTGTGGTACTTTGTTTCTATTAAATATGTTTACAACTGTTTTAATTCGAAAACACATTCTTCCAATGCCTCTTTTACTTCACTGGAGTCTACGGCGGACTCTATGCCCTTGATTACAACAACTAGGCCCTTAGAGCTCTTCAGTTGATACGAATAATAATTTTTGTTTTATTCGGCAAAAATTTAACGATTTCTATGAAACTTTTTTCAGTGTAGGACTGAATTTTTGTTTCGTCTATATTGCACTATATGAAAATTGTTAGTGCCAATAATTTCACTTAAATTCGCAACAAGAGTATCCAAATATAATGGAGGTGGTTTGGCATTAACGACTGTGGTGGTACCCTTCGCATCGTCGTCTGAACCATTGCTTAGTATGGCAAATCTGTTGTCATTTAAAACTTCCGTTTTTTTTTATTTGGTGTGCCGCCTTGAAATTTTTTAGGATTGACCGCTGATTTAGAAGGACTTAATTTCCTTTTTATATTGACGTAGCGGTCAATGCCTGTTTGTACAGACCGGCCTTTTTTGTTGGTACACTTTAACCTTGCTTTGTGATTTTCTTCGTTGCCTGCGCGTTTGCTGGTACCTGCAGGCTGGTTGGTCAGGGCATTTGTTGTTGCTCGATTGTTGTTTTCGGCTGCTACTGCTGACTGCGTTCTTTGCTTCGATTCCTTTTCAGCTGATCGCTGAGATGACTCATCGTCACCGTTACATTTTTTATTGCCAGTAGTTGTGATTGTGTGGGTCGACAAAGCTGGAGTAGGCATTTAAGGAATGCCTACGGCCTTGCTGATGAGGCTGCGAAGCACTCATTATTGTTTGTTTGATTTTTTGTTTTTTTGTTTTCACTTGTTGATTCGTGCACTAATTGTTTATATTTATTATTATTAATTTGTGTGCACTGTTTTTAATGTTTGTTTACAATTTATAAATTGTTGTTTTTTTTGTTTTACTTTTTGCTTTGTTTTATGATTATTATTATTATTTTTTTTGTAAAGATTGAATTCAAGGAGTGAGTTAAATAACACGTCCGTACTCTTTGAACACTCTCTTCGACGTCGCACTTTATATGTTTCCGGTTAATGGTGATTTGTGGACGTGGCAGTAATCCGATTACGCACATCTACGAACTCGAATTTTTTTTTTGTACTAAGGAGCCTGTGTACAAAGTTTCATCGAAAAACCTCAATGTTTACTCAAGTTGTAGCTTGCACGGAGGGACGGACGGACAGACAGATAGTGAACCGGATTTCGACTTTTCCCCTCATCTTGATCATTTATATATATTAGGTTGTCAAAAAAGTCTTGCGGTATTTTCGCTAGTTGGTGCTGAAAGCGCGTGGTTCTAGGTTTATTCGTCGCATCAGGTCATGCTATACCTTTTTGGAAAGCTCATTTCACGCGCTAACACATGTTTGATTGATTGTCCCTTCTTTTAAGTCGTTCAGTACAGTACTACTACGATAATGGCAAAAATGCATCTCAAGCCTCCAATAAAATTTGTGTCATCAAACCGTTATAAACCATTTGAAGAAGCTTGGAGTCACTAAGAAGCTCGATGTATGGGTGCCACACGAATTGGTTCAATAAAGATACCGCAAGACTTTTTTGACAACCTATTATATAACCCGATCTCTATCTCGTTTAGTTTTGGTGATACGTTCAACCGTTAGGTGAATAAAACTATAATTCTCTGCAGCAACTGGTTGCAAGAGTATAAAAAGATTCGTGGATGTTGTAAAGTACTTGTCACAATAACCAGAATTAGTACTCTTACCAATTGAAGAGATCAAAAGGCCTAGTTGTTGTCATGAAAGGTATAGAGTCTTCGGTAGTTTGTGACGATGTTAAAGAAGCACTGGAAGAAGGTGGTTTTAGTATTAAATCAATAGAAAATATTTTCAACAGGAACAAAGTCCCCCACCCAATTTTCAAAATAGAATCGATGCCAAATTCTAACTAACTAAAGAAAAGTGAAATACACCCGATATACAATATAAAATATCTGCTCTATCGCTTAATCACCGTTGAGGAATCACATAAGAGAAATGGTCGCGTACAATGTAAAAACTGCCAAGAGTATGGACACCGGAAAGCATATTGCTCCCTACGCATTGTCTGTGTGGTGATCTATGGTACATCCAACTTCAAAATATACTCTTAAAAAAGAGGATTTAAATAAAAATATAGTAATTGTGGGGAAAATCACGCTGCAAACTATAGGTATATAAAAGCTTAAAAACGAAATTGCCTGTCGGAATTCAAGTACATCATAGGGATGGTAAATTCGATTCCAATTCTACCCGAGAATCGAGTTTTCTCGTAAAATAATCGATTTTTCGGGATGGATCTTCAGTAGTCGAAGTCGATTAAAAATCGATTCTTGACATTCAACTTTTATTTAAGTGACTAGTTTCAAGTTATACATACTACATACGAGCACAAGAAAACTCGCGATAACAAGTCATATAAAACATGAATTTATTCATTGTTTAATATTTATTAGGACATATTAATTCTTGATGATAAATTTATTAAAATGGCGCATAGCGCTGTATGGATTTCCTTTAAAAAAAATAAACAACGGGTCGAATGTCCTGTGTCACCAATGGGGAAAGCAATTAAAATATAATAAAAGTACGTCTAACTTAATTAAACATCTCGAAAAATCACATAAACTTTCCTTAACTGTTAGTTCCATTCAGTAGTACATCAAATTTCAATTTATGAAATTTAATGTTCTTGGTACATTACATATAGACAAAAAAATATAATTGTTTTTAATACTATTTGTGTGTTTTATTTAATCGATTTGAATTATTCATTAAATTTATGCCTTTATGATTTAATAAATAAATTTTTGTCCTTTTAATTTAAAATCGATTAAAATCGAAATAATCGATTCTTTCGCTCGACTAATCGATTCTTAGAATCGAAAAATACAAAAAAATAATCGGAATCGAGAATCGATTCTGTAAACAATCTTTCCATCCCTAGTTGGTATAGGTTCCAAAGGCCGAATGACAATTGCTGCTTCTCCTTTAATTTTCATTTTGACGTTTCGCTGCGTTACCAATTCCAACATTGGTGGATTGAAGTTGAATCAACTTTTCTGATGAACGATGATAAATCTCTGCCGTCAAAGTCCATTATTCTTGAAGCTTCCTCCATAATTTTCGATGCTGTCATCTGAAGTGGTTGCTGCTCGCCTGGATTCATTGTTGATGTATCCTCTTTTAATATTTTTTTTTTTTTTGTTTCAATTTATTTTTTATTTATTGAATCTGCGTTTTGTTTTAAAAGCCTACCAATAAGTTATAAAATCTTAAATCTATTTAAAAACTAGACACGCTCAAGCAAGTGGTTGAACTGTTTTGGTGATACATTGCTCCTCAGTACGCTGGCATATCTCTTCTTTTAAGGCGTGTTTGATCGCAGGAATGTACCAAAGCATTAGCCAAAGGGTTTGGGTAATCACGGAGTTTAGATGTATATTTAATTCTGCTGTCTTCTACTTCTTTCTTACCATAGAAATACCAAGGTCTTTATGGATATTTTCATTTCGCACGTACCATGGTGAACACGTGATTGATCTAAGAATTTTTGATTGGAACCTTTGTATTATGTCTATATTAGTTGCACAGGTCGTACCCCACAGTTGAATGCCATACATCCAAATCGGCTTTATGACCGCATTATATAAAAGCACTTTGTTGTGTAGGCTAAGTTTGGAGTTTTCGTTTAATAGCCAATTTAAATTTCCAGCTCTTATCTTCATGCAAGTTATTTTACTAGATATATGTTTTTTCCACGTAAGTCTTCTATCTAGGTGAATACCAAGATAAGTTACTTCATTCGCTTGGGGTACTAAAATATTGTTAATTTTTACTGCCGGACACATTTTTGGTCTAAGCGAAAATGTAACATGCTTACACTTTTGTTCATTTACCTTTATACGCCAGTTGGCTAGCCATTCTTCGACAAACCTTAAGTGCTCGGCTAATATTCTTGATGCTATTATAAGGCATTTGTTACGGCTCACTATAGCTGTGTCGTCCGCAAAAGTAGAAGTTAATACATTGTTAGCTGTTGGAAGATCTGCTGTATATATGATGTATAGTATTGGGCCTAGAACACTGCTAGAACACTGCCCTGGGGTACACCAGTCCCTATCTGTCTTTCATCAGATATGAAATCTCCCACTTTTACCAGAAATTTTCTATTTTTTAAATACGATTCCAATGTTTTATATAATTCTGAAGGTAGAATATATTTAATCTTGTATAAAAGGCCCTCATACCATACCTTATCAAACGCCTGAGCCACGTCTAGAAATATAGCTGAACAGTACTCTCTGTGCTCAAATGCTTTTCTTATTTCGTTAGTAATTCTATTTGCTTGCTCAATCGTGCTATGTTTTTCACGAAACCCAAATTGGTGCGTTGGTACATATTATATTGTTTTCGTGGAGGAAAGGAGTCATCTTTGATAGCAACAATTTTTCAAATAACTTAGAAAGACAGGGTAGAAGACTGATTGGTCTGTATGAAGACGGCTGTGTTAAGTCTTTCCCAGGTTTGCCTATCAAGATGATCTGCGACTTTTTCCATGAATTTGGATAGTGTCCAATATTTGGTAACTCAATTAGCATTTTTGGTGTAATATTATCATGTCCTTGTGATTTTTTGGGGTTAAGTTCTTATATAATTCTAGTACCTTCAGAAGTAGAAGTCCTAATAGATACATGCGACTCGTTTGCGGTATTGGGCAAGGTTGGCAACTCAAAGTCGTTCTTTGGGCAATTGGGTTGAAATACCTTTTCTAGGTGATTTGAAAAGCAAATTGCCTTATCCTCATCACTACGTGCCCAATTACCATTCAACTGTCTTAACGGCATGTTGGAATCTACTGGTGACTTGAAAGACTTTCGGGCTTTCCAAAGGGAGTTTTACTTACGAGAATTTGGACACAGTTTGTTTATATAATTTTCAGTGTTGTGTTCCTCTTCGCGTTTAAGCGCTTTTTTTAACTTTCGTACAGCAGATTTCAGTTGAAGCAGAGTTTAAGGGGATCGTTTTAACTGCCATTCCCGCCTAGCTCGCCTTTTCTCATTTACAAGTTTCTCTATTTCGTTATTGGTGGTCTTTCTAAAACCAACTGGTTTGTTGTTTCTTTTTGGTGTTGCCAAAACAGCTGCATTAGTTATTACGTCATTAATTTCTCTTATATTTTCATCAATGTCTCTTTCTGTATTTATTTTGCAATCAATATTGATGTGGGTGCTGATATACTTTCTATATTTCAACCAGTTAGTTTTATGTGATGTTAGAGAAACTTTCGGCTCAAATAACATGGGCTGTTCGTATAACTTTATTAGTACAGGAGAATGATCAGATGATAAGTCTGTACATGTATCAGCTGTCATAAGCGATCTATCTATATTTTTGACTACAGCAAAATCTATTAAGTCTGGTATTTTTCTTCTATCACTGGGCCAGTATGTCGGCTTACCAAGAGATATTATATCCAGTTTATTATGCTTATTCATAATAGTGTAGTACAACTGTCGTCCTTTCGGATTAATATGACGTGAGCCCCAGTATGTGTGTTTTGCGTTATAATCTCCACCTGCTAGAAATCTTTGACCCAGTGTTCCAAAAACGTCTTTAAATTCGATTTCTGTAATTTTAAAACGAGGTGGACAGTATATAGCCGTAAGGTTTAAGTCACAACCCCGATTTTTTAGTGATATGGTTGTAGCTTGTAACTGTGGTGTAGTATGAGATTCTAGAGCATAGTGGTTTAAACGATTTCGAAATCTGATAATCTCTAATTTATGTTGGTTAACACCGTTAGCATTCCATATACAGATATTTAGTAAGCTCATTTTTTACTTAATAAAATTTGCAGCATTTGATTTTGTGATTTTATTAAATCTTGGATCATGTTTTGCATGGTAGACATAAATTGAGTCATACGCTGTGTAAGATTTATAATCATAGTTTAATACCTCCATTTGGAGGATTTTGCGGCAGTTGCATTTGCACAGTGTTGCCTTTCACCACATTTGCATAGCTTCCTTGCATATTATTATTGTTAAAAGTAAAATGATTTGAAATTTTTTCTGTGGTTGCTATTTTTTTATTACGGGGTGTCTGTAACATTTGGTTACGACGTGCTTGAATGCCCTGTGACAACTTCGATTTCAAAGATTTATATACGGGGCAACCTCTGTAGTTAGCAGTGTGATTTCCCCCACAATTGCTGCATTTTTTATTTAAATCCTCTTTTTTAAGAGTACATTTTGAAGTAGGGTGTAGATCACCACACACCACACAGACACTGCGTAGAGTGCAATATGTTTTCGTGTGTCCATACTCTTGGCAGTTTGTACATTGTACTGGACCATTTCTCTTGTGTGGTTCCTCAACGGTGATTCTGCGATGGGGAAGATATTTTAAATTGTAAATCGGGTGTATTTCATTTTTCTTCAATTTGTTAGAATCTGGCATCAATTCTATTTTGAACATTGGTTGTGGGACTTTGTTCCTGTTAAAAATATTTATTACTGATTTGATGCTAAAAACCACCTTCTTCCAGTGCATCTTTCACATCGATAGAGTCTACCGAAGACTCAATTCCTTTTATAACAACAACTAGGCCTTTTGAGCTCTTCAGTTGGTATGAGTAATAATTTTTGTTATTATTTGACAAGTACTTTACAATATTCATGAAACTTTTTTCAGTGTATGTTTGAATTTTTGTTTCATCTATGTTTCCTTTTTTCAAGGGCACAATATGAAAATTGTTTGTGCCTATTAAATTGCTTAGTTTGGAGACAAGTGCATTTGAGCTATGCTCACGCAAATAAATTGGAGGGAGTTTTGCATTAACGACTGTGATGGCACCCTTCGCATCGTCGTCTAAACTCTTTCTTAGTAAGGCAAATCTGTTGCCATTTAAAACTTCCGTTGTATTCTGAAAGCACTTTAGTAGTTATATAAGCAGAAAATAATTGAAAAAAACAGAGAGAATAAAATATACTGTCAAAGAAATAACATCGTCGGCATTTTTATTTTGTCCTCCGCTCGAAGAACCAAAACTGGCGGAGTCGGTAAAAACAAACTGTAAAGTTAAGCGATACTAAAAACTTCAGTTTTTAGTGGTTGCGTAAGCTTTAGCAACGGAAAGCAAATCCTAAGATTAGTTCTCATTTTAAAGATCTCGATTATATATATAAATATATTAGTCGGTCGGTACAGATAGAAGTTTCAGAAACTTAAGTTTCTACACTAATTATCTTGAACGTCGGAGAGCGACTCCGAGGATTACAATTTGTGAAGGCGAAGAATAGCTTCATTCCGCCCATCAGTATTACCAGGAAAAGTGAGATTGAAGATAAATGCCCCACACACAGAAGACGCAGAGAGAGCGAATTGCACCGTACAAAACAACAACAACAAGTTCAGTTATATTAAAAGAGTATACATCAACAATGAATCCAGGCGAGCAGCAACCACTTCAGATGACAGCATCGAAAATTATGGAGGAAGCTTCAAGAATAATAGACTTTGACGGCAGAGATTTATCATCGTTCATCAGGGAAGTTGACATGATCCCACCTTTATTCAACTCCAACCCACCAATGTTGGAATTGGTAACGCAGCGAAACGTCAAAATGAAAATTAAAGGAGAAGCAGCAATTGTCATCCGTCCTTTGGGACCTATACCAACTAGGGATGGAAAGACTGTTTACAGAATCGATTCTCGATTCCGATTATTTTTTTTATATTTTTCGATTCTAATTATCGATTAGTCGAGCGAAAGAATCGATTCTTTCGATTTTAATCGATTTTAAATTAAAAGGGCAAAAATTTATTTATTAAGTCACAAGGCATAAATTTAATGAATAATTCAAATCGATTAAATAAAACACACAAATAGTATTAAAAACAATTATATTTTTTTGTCTAAAAGTAATATACCAAGAACATTAAATTTCATAAATTTAAATTTGATGTACTACTGAATGGAACTAGCAGTTAAGGAAAGTTTATGTGATTTTTCGAGATGTTTAATTAAATTAGACGTACTATTATTAGATATATTTTAATTGCTTTCCACATTGGTGGCACTGGACATTCGACCCGTTGTTTATTTTTTTTTAAGTAAATCCATACAGCGCTATGCGCCATTTTAATAAATTTATCATCAAGAATTAATATGTCCTAATAAATATCAAACAATGAATAAATTCATGTTTTATATGACTTGTTATCGCGAGTTTTCTTGTGCTCGTATGTAGTATGTATAACTTGAAACTAGTCACTTAAATAAAAGTTGAATGTCAAGAATCGATTTTTAATCGACTTCGACTACTGAAGATCCATCCCGAAAAATCGATTATTTTACGAGAAAACTCGATTCTCGGGTAGAATTGGAATCGAATTTACCATCCCTATGATGTACTTGAATTCCGACAGGCAATTTCGTTTTTAAGCTTTTATATACCTATAGTTTGCAGCGTGATTTTCCCCACAATTACTATATTTTTATTTAAATCCTCTTTTTTAAGAGTATATTTTGAAGTTGGATGTACTATAGATCACCACACAGACACTGCGTAGGGAGCAATATGCTTTCCGGTGTCCATACTCTTGGCAGTTTTTACATTGTACTCAAAAAATTCTCTTATGTGATTCCTCAACGGTGATTAAGCGATAGAGCAGATATTTTATATTGTAAATCGGGTGTATTTCACGTTTCTTTAGTTAGTTAGAATTTGGCATTAATTCTATTTTGAAAATTGGGTGGGGGACTTTGTTCCTGTTGGAAATATTTTCTATTGATTTAATACTAAACCCACCTTCTTCCAGTGCTTCTTTAACATCGTCACAAACTACCGAAGACTCTATACCTTTCATGACAACAACTAGGCCTTTTGATCTCTTCAATTGGTGCATATTTTTTTGCTAAGATTTCAATCTGGCCATCAGGAATAAAGAAACATCCCAACTTATTCCAGTGTGAGAGCGCCTCAAAATAAGCGTTTTTTATAACATTTTCCATTATGGCCAGATTGAACAAAATAATAATTTTTGGGCATTTATAAACCCAACACCCAACATTTAGTACGAATAATTATTACTAAATGGTGGTTATTTATTAAATGGGGAAACTTTTTAAATCTTTTTAAAGTATATTAGAACAACTGACTTTTGACCTTTCAATACCCAATAAATGGATTTAAGCTTGTTAGCTCTCAATCATTAAATATTTTTAATCATTTTCCATTGAAAATAATACTATGATGTTTCAGTTTACAAAACGTTTCATCAAATACTTTTAAATTTCACAAATTTATTTAATTTTCATTGTTTAACATTTTTTATAAGTGGTTTTGAACGATGCAACAAATCCCTCCGTTTACATATATTTTTGGTAAGATTTCAATCTGGCCATTGCTCGTTTCCAATTGCTAAACGTCAAAACCTTCTGAACTCGATCAACTGTCAAAGTTTAAGTGGTTTTGACGTTTAGCAATTGGAAGCACTGGAAGTGAGATTAACGTCAAAAACTACTGAACTCGATTAGCTGTGAAAGTTCAGTAGGCTTTGACCTTTAGAAACCGTGCGAAATGCACTGGCTATTCTGATAGCGCTCAACCGGAACACCGATTGCACTACAGCATATGTTTTATGTATTAATGCTGGTACCAATACAGGCACCGCATACATTACAATTGTGATAAGGCCATGTTTACACGTGCCGCTTTTTCTCACGCTTTTTCAACTTGCATTTTGTAGTTGAGTCTCGCATCAATCGTTACACAGCGGATTGTGTTGTAATGTTGTGCCTGTCTATATTAAGTGGAATGTCTTCCAATTTCTTTCAGCTAGTTACGAGGGCTGCAACACTAAGTGTTGCCAGGTACAATCTGACATTTCCATTGGAAAGCTTGACATTTTTTAGCATAACATCACTCAGAACGTTTTGTCATTTAATCGTGAATTATTTTATTTACAGGGAATTAAAAAATTCATCTCGGCCAAAAAATGGAATTAACTCGTGAACATTTTCGTGCGATAATTTTTCACAACTTTCGACGTGGATTATCACAACAAGAGTGCATCGATGAACTAAAATCTTTGTATGGCTATGAAGCACCATCCTATAGCACTGTGGAAAACTGGTACAACGAATTCAATCGTGGCCGACGCTCGCTCAAAGACAAATTCTGTGAAGGTCGTCCAAAAACAGCCGTTGTGCCAGAAAACATCGATGCCGTACGTGAACTGACAATGCAAGACCGTCATGTAACATACTTTCAGATAGAGGCATGCCTATGCATTTCTCCCACCAGCATACATTCGATTTTGCATGAACACCTGGCCGTAAAAAAGGTTTGTTCTCGTTGGATCCCGCACAATTTGACAATCGCTCAAAAAAAGGCTCGTGTGGATTGGTGTAAAGAAATGCTGAAAAAATACTATCGCGGTGCTTCAAAAGACGTTTATAAAATCGTCACAGGTTACATTTATATAGCAGCCCTCGTATAAGCACTGCTTCCGTTTTGTGGCCGGCAAGTTCGAGTTTTGCACTCGTTAGCCACTGCTTAATCTTTAGTACAGTATCACATATACTTTGTATTTGATAAAGCTCCTTAGCTATTATTGCCACCGCAATATCCTCTACGTATCCAATTATTTGCACTTCCTTCCGTAGAGGGAGGCGCAATATTCCTTCATGTTTTCAAAAGGCTAAGCAGCTTGAACAACTTCCAGCTCGGTGATTTCGGGCGCATCTAGAACTTCTTCGTGGTAAGAATTTCCTCCTTCTTGGTGTTGTTGTAAAAATAGAGTCTCTACAACATTTTGGAGTAATGAGGGGCATGTAGGCGCTTGACGTTTGCCACCTTTAATCCTTGACATTGCAATCCTATATGCTGCGTCCCCCGTCCACTTTTTCACATAATTCTTCGAAAAATGTTATATTGCTCTATTTAATTGCCTTGCTTTGCGTTTCTTCTTGAATTCTTCTCGAAGTCTGTCACAATCTAAGCTGCCTATGTTTCGTTGAAAACGGTGCCTCGCTTTGTGATTCGACTTCTGAGTGATTCGCTTTCACGATTTCACCAATAAGCAGGCTTTCTCTGTGCGGTTGTCCTCTTTTTATTCATAGCGGCATCACAGGCCTTGCTAATGTGCTGTACCAACAATTTGCCTGTTGGTCTATGTCATCATTTCCGTTTATGTTTCCATCAAGTATTAACTTAAAAAGTTCCTCATCTATAGTTTCAATTATCCACCCCGTGCACAGAACCTTTTGGTGGCAAACATTTCGCTGTTGTACATTCTTACTGATACTTATCATTATAGCCAAGCGGTCACTTTGGGTATGCATGTCGCATATCCGCCAGTCTATGTATCGATATAGCACCCTGCTGGCAAAAGATATATCGATAATGTAGGACAAAAATGCTTTAAGTAATGCGCTGCATCTCACATTTGTTTTTTTACTGGCTCATTCTAAAGCCCAGGCATTAAAGTCACCTGCAATTATATTTGGTGTAGTTGTCATCGCATCTTTTACCAAGTCGCCAAGTATTTTTTCACATTCCGCATGCGGTATACTTGGCGGTATATAGCAGCTGTGGAAATAAATCCCCCATATTTTGGCTCTTGTATGCTTTGTCAATTAACGGTTTGTCTTGCATCATTTTATCGCTGCAAGCCCATATTGCAACCTTTTTTGTGGTGTCGGAAATTCACTTGTCAGAGTCTTTATTTTTATACTATTCACAGATAAATGCAACGTCTATTTTATTTTCATATATGTTTTGCGTCAAGAGGTCTAGGGCTGCTTCGCAGTTGTTCAGGTTTATTTGTAAGGTTTTCACTTTCTAGGCTTTTTGTGGGCTGCGGTATGTATGAGGCATTTCCGGCTTCCTATTTGATGCTCTATGTTTGTTCTTCCAATTTGTTTACACGCCTAGCAGGAAGGATTGTTAGCACAATCTTGGGCAAAAAGACCCTCCCACAAAATCTCATTTATCTCTTGTCGATGAATAGCTCAGATCGCGGACGAACAATTTTCCACTTGTTCATCGCACATATTCACTGTTTGAAGAACGTACACAAAATGGATTTGTATGTCGTGTATGGCGAAACGATTCCATAAAGATCGAACGCACATGTGTGCCCCTTTGACTGAGGTCCATGAGGGAAAAACGACTCCCTTTTACAGAGGTTTCTGTTTCTCGCTAAAGCTTAGTATCCAGCTCTCAAGAAATGTAAAAACTTCAAATAAAAAAACGCTTAAGAAGCGGACAAGAAACTTTCCTGCCATAAATTTACTTGTGCTAGTATGCAGCTCTAAAGTAATCTAGTACTAATTTTTATTACTTTTTTCAATAAAATGCGAATATGGCAAACCTGGTTTTGCGAAGAAACATCAAATCAACAATTGTTTCTTGAAGGAAATTCAAAGTAATCGTTAAATTCGTATTAAATTTGTTAAAATCATTATTATGAAGTATATTTCATTTTGAAATGTTGTATAAAACTTACCAATCATCAACAACATTCCTTAAATCGCAATATTTATGTTACTACACACATACATACATACATATTACGCACATAGTTTACTTTCTTTGTTTATTCTCCCTTGCTCTGGATCATTCACAATGCGTAACCAGCTGTCAAAACTACTTGAAGAAATAATGTATTTTTTTTCTTGAACAATTACTTGAGAGCTGGATACGAACCTTAAAATATAGTCAAGAAAATTTTACGCGGTATATTTTCTTGTGCTGGTATGCAGCTCTAAATAATTCTAGTACTAATTTTTAATACATTTTTTTTTAATAAAATGCGAATTTGGCAAAACTGGTTTTGCGAAGAAACATGAAATCAACAATTGTTTCTTGAAGGATATTCAAAGTAATCGTTAAATTCATCCTAAATTAGTTAAAACCATTATTATGAGCTATATTTCATTTTGAAATCTAATATATAAAAATAAGTTGTGTTTTCCTCCCTGACGGTATAACTCCAGAACGCACGAACCGATTTCCACCGTTTAGCATTCGTTGGAAAGATCTCGAGCTCAGTGAGGTTTATAGCAAAGAAATTCAGGAAAATTTTCAACAGAAAAACGTTAAAAACTTTATTTACATACAGCGTCATCTCTGATACAAGGCATTGTACTACAAACCAATATTTTAAGTACATGGTGCCGGTGCGTGATACATTCTTTGACAGCTACTCATTGTTCTCTGCACAGTTAATTTCATGTGACAAACCGGTATTGTGTTCACTGTGAAATTGTGAAAAAAAAATTAAAAAAAATAATTTATTCGTTCCCTTAAATTTCAATTGGAAAACAATAAAATAACGTGTATTGTGCAAATTTTTATTAAATTTCAACAGCAGGCATTTAAGGTGGTAAGTTGAACTGTGTAAATTATGTGGATCTTACATTTGAGGGTTAATTTACCTCTCTGTCCTTAGTCCAAAATGCCCAGAGGACGGCGTGCGAATATCGGCCGCCGCACAAGACATCCAAGCCAGCAACAAGTGTATTCACAGAACTTAAGCGAAGAAAGACAAAACATAATAAAAGAAAATGGACTATTGAGAAAACGCGTGAGGACACGAAGATCATTGGCATCATACAATCGCTTGGCATTCCATTATGATCCCACTGCGAACTACAGTGATGATGAAAATTTAAATTGGACTAATGACGACTATATACCGACATTGCAATGCGTTAAAGTTCAAAAGAGAAACGGCTGGATTGTGCTGCGCAAGTGGAAAAGTCAAACTGGATCCATTACTTACAGCACCACATCCACTGAAACCATTGTTCGATGGAAGTGATACGGATTCCAGACATTTTCTTAAACACATCCTTGAATACAATTGCTGCTTTCGCATTGTAAATATTTGTTAGTTTCTAAGCACGTTAAAGTTGTGCCCAGTCGTAAATAAACATGTAATATGTGCCAATAGATAAACACTTTAAAGCTTTCGCGGCACTTACCTTGGATGGGAAAACAATGCTTACGAGTTCGTATCGGTCATGCGAAAGAAGCTGGTGCCTTGTCCGTCCGTCCCTTTTGTTCCTTTTTTTTGGTATGTTGAAATCGTGATGTTGTAGTATTTGTGCGCGTGTGATGTGAAATGTAATGATGATGTGGTGCGTAATTAAGATGTGGTGGTGAATGACGATGTGGTGTATGTAATATGTGTGGTGTGGGAGTGTAATATTGTGAGGGGAGTCGGTGAGTCATTTAGCCATCCCGCCCCCCCTAGGCAACAGATTAGCCTAGGAGTCGCTGCAGCTGTTGCAGCGTTGCCACGACGCTGCTAAGACCCACCGATCGCTGTTGCTGGGGCCTAGGCTGTCGACGCCGAATCGATGTTCCAACCCGCTGATGCACGGCTCGACTTCCGGGTTGATGCCTTGTTGCGTGGCTGCGAGGTATCGGTGGCCGATTCACATCGCGCATTGTGGTGCGATGAAGCAGCGTGTGATGTGGTCTTTTGCAGACTTGGCACAAACCCCTCGACTCACACTCTTGAAGCCGATGCGTCTGCGATAGGCAGTTTAAACAGTGCCTATGTGCCTGGGCCACTTGCTGTCGTTGTAACGGTCGCATTCCTCTAAAGATCCCACAGCGGTGCAGGCGATGTGGGCACCGGGATAGGGTGCATCTTATACGATGCCCGTCCGAGACCCGTGATGAACTATTGCCTGTCGCCGGTGCTGTTGCCAGTGTTGTTGCCGGTGCTGTAGCAACTGCAGCTCGGGGCGTTGGGGTAGACCCGGTGCGTTGCACGCTGGTGGCCGACCGAACGGTTGGCGTGGCTAACACTGGCGTATCTAGGTCCATGGTAATCTGCTATGTATAAAGGAGATGTTTAATTATAAATCTGTCATAATTATATATGAGCAATCGTGCCACGATATGTGGCATGAATGGGTCGTCGTATTCATCGACTATTGGGATTAGTTTTCTTTGTTAGTTGCTTACGGAATATTATTTTTGAACGGTTGGTATTAGCGTGTTTCTCGTTTTTGAACGTTTTATTTAATTAGTTAATTGTATAGCAGGAACATCGGCTTATTTTTTTCTTTTGCGGTTTATTTCGGTTTTAGTTATTAAACGGATGTTTCAATTTCGATATTATTATATGGATTGGTCATTAAGCGCGTTTTCGCTATTATCTGCGGTTGGTAGGAAGCACAGTTCTACGAGCGGTCTGGTCAGCGTTCCGTTTTGAGTACGGAGATCAACTACTCGGATATGACCGTCGGAGCCGTGATGTAGCTTCTCTATGCGACCAAGCCGCCATTCTGTAGGGGGGAGACAACCGTCATGTTAGGACAAAAACTCCAAGCTTTGGCGCCTTTTCGGGAGTTTTCCAGCGTTACCTTTTGTGAAGGTCCTTTATATACTCCTCCTTCCATCGGCGGCTGAAATCATGATGGAGAATTTCAATTCTTTCCCATCTGTTTAGTAAGGAAAGCGACTCCACGATTGGCTCAGGTATGGCCAGAATGGGTGCTCCTTTGAGAAAGTGCCCTGGTGTAAGAGCTGTTAGATCTGAGGGATCTTGCGAGAGTGTCGTCAATGGCCGTGAATTGAGGACGGCTTCAATACGAGTTAATAATGTTGTAAATTCTTCCAAGTTAAATTTGTAGTTTCCAGCTATTTTTTTAAAGAGGGATTTAAAGCTTTTTACCGCTGATTCCCACAAACCACCCATATGAGGAGCGCTTAGAGGGATGAACTGCCAATTAATGCCTTGGGGAGTGTACTTTTGTACAATCTCACACTTGTTTGATAAAGTCCACAAACTGTTTTTCGGTAACTCTTTGAGCACCTATAAATGTCTTGCCGTTGTCGCTCATGAGTTTTACGGAAAACCACGTCGTCCGACGAAGCGAGCAAATGCCGCGAGAAAAGCCTCTTTTGTCAGATTGGTACATAGCTCGAGGTGTACTGCTTTTGTCGTAAAACAGACAAAGACAGCCACATAGCCTTTCATCAGTGTGGGAGACCTTAGCATGGACGCCTTTATTTGAAAAGGCCCAGCAAAATCGACACCTGTTATAGTGAAGGGCAGAGCAAAGTTGCAGCATTCCGGTGGAAGTGCTGCCATAATCTGTGTTCGCATCTTTTGTTTATGCATAGGGCAGATCTTGCACGAAAAAATGCACTTCTTTATCTTTGGCCTGAGTCTTGGGATATAAAACTCTTGGCGGACTATTTGTTGCATGAGGCGGTGTTCTGCGTGTAATAATAGTACATGGACTTAATTGAGATATAATGTGGCAAGTTGCGATCTCTCTGGTATAACAATGGGATGACGATCGTTATACGTTAGGCTTGAATTGACAAGCCGACCATTTGCACGAAATAGACCCTTCGTATCTATGAATGGGTTTAGTACTAGGAGCGAGCTCTTTTTATCGATCGGCTTCGATTCTCTCAGTACTGATATCTCTTGGCTGAAGTAGCGCGCCTGAGTAGATGCAATAAGAGCGACCTTTGCCTTTTGTAAGTCTAGGTGCGTCACTGTGTCGCCTTGGGGATATACTGCGTATTCTCTTAATTCTAAGTTTGAGTTGCTCTATGAATTTGAGCATGTGAGCGATTACCCTAAGGGCTCGGAGGTAAGATGAAAATCTCTCCAGGATGTCAGTAACATCCAATGTTATGTGAAATGAGTCGCTTTTCGACTTTCCGGGGCAATAATGTTGCGCATGGGCGATTGTGGCCAATAATCGGGAGATTCTGTTAACCATCGGGGGCCATTCCACCAAAGGGTGGTGGTGGCAAGGTGCAGAGGTTTGCACCCTCTTGTACCTAAATCAGCAGGATTGTCAGCACTGGCTACGTGTCGCCAAGTGGCTGATCCCACTAGGTCAAGAATTTGAGACGTTCGATTGGAAATATACGTCTTCCATGCATGTGGTGGTTTTTCCAACCAGGCTAATACAATCTCGGAATCGGACCAGAGATATAATTTATTTTTTGTCATATTCAGTTGCGTTTGCACTATGCATGCTAGTTTGGCAAGTAGTAATGCGCCGCATAGTTCTAGTCGTGGTAGACTTATTATTTTTAAGGGAGCCACTTTTGCTTTTGCAACTAGTAAGTGGCTTGTGGTCGTCTTGTCGCTTTGTGTGCGAACATATATAGTGGCCCAATATGCCTTTTCAGAGGCGTCACAGAAGCCGTGTAGTTCGACTTTGTGCTCTGGGATATAATGTACCCATCGTGGGATTTGTATTTGTGTGATATCTCTAAGATTGCTCGCGAACTGGGACCACTTTTCTAAACGAAGTGGTTTTACTTGCTCGTCCCAGTCGGTACCATCTAGTCATAATTCTCAGAGGAAAGAATTTGGCGTTTTGTAATGGCGGATAATGCGGATATTGACTCAGTCGTGTGTGAAAACTGGTCCGATATCGCATTCCATTGGATGCCCAGCGTTTTTGTTGTACTTTCCTTTTCGAAAAAAAGGAAATTAGTGCCCAACAAATTTTCTTTTGGTATATTTTTTAATATAGTTGGGTGATTTGCCGTAATCTTTTTTAATGGAAACCCTGCGGATTACTTGTGATAATGATTCTATGCTTGTGGAAGACTGTCATTTCCTGACAGAATATCGTCTACATACGTTTGTGTTTTTAACACCTGGGTCGCCAGAGGAAATTCTGACTTGGTGTTTTCAGCCAATTCATGGAGTTTTCGAATGGCTAAGTATGGGGCACAGTTAACTCCAAAGGTCACTGTTTTTAGCTTGAAGTCGCGTAGTGGACTATTGGGGGATTTTCGGAAAATAATTCGCTGAAAATCTTGATCGTCTTTATGTACGACTATTTGTCTATACATTTTTTCGACGTCCCCGTCGAATACGTATTTGAATATACGCCAGTTTAGAATAAGCAGCATTAAATCAGGTTGGAGCGTAGGTCCCGTAAACAGGATATCGTTTAGGGAATTCTCCGAGCAAGTGGATCTTGAGGCGTTGAAGACAACTCTTACTTTAGTGGTTTTTTTATCTGGCTTTACTACTGCATGATGTGGCAAGTAAAATGAGTAGAATTTGCCATTGATGATTTTTTCGCGCGGGCTTACTTCCTCCATGTGATCTAAATGAAGGTATTCTTCCAACACAACAACATAATCTGGTTTGAGTTCACCTTTTTTTAGTAGGTATTTTTCCATACTTTGAAACTGCTGTATTGCAGAGGTGCGACAGTGACCTAAGGCGAATGTGTTGGGAAATTGTTGTTTTAGTGGTAGTCGTACGACATACCGGCCATTATCTAATCGAGTAGTTGTGGATTTGTAAAAATCCTCACAATATCGATCTTCTGGGGTTGTGATTGATATGGGGGGAGTTCTTCTAACTCCCAAAATTTCTTCAGTTGAGTATTGAGGTCCTCGTTTGAGATTTCCTCAACTTGAGTTGTCATTGTTGTGACTGGATCCGCAACTAGTCCGCTTAGGACCCATCCAAAAATGGTATTTTGCGCCAGAAGTGTTTTTGTAATTTTCTCAACACCTTCGAGAATAATTTGAGGTATGAGATCGCTGAATAATAGAATGTCTATTTGAGCAGGAGTGTTGCAGTTAGGGTCTGCTAACCTTAGGTGTGATACCTTTTGCCAATGCTTGCTATTTATATGATAGCTTGGAAGCATGTTTGTTAGTTGCGGTAAGACAATAGCTTCTGCTTGTATGCGCTTATCCGCTTGAGGAGAAATAAGGGTAATGGGGCAGATTTTGTTTGAGTTTTGAACTACTCTTCCGCCCATTCCCGTAATTTCAAAATTAGCTAGTTTTGTTGGCAGTTGTAGCCTACTTTGTGCCCTTGACGCTATAAATGATCGTTGAGATCCTTGGTCTATTAAGGCCCTAAGTTTAAATAGTTCTCCTCGGTGCTCGATGGAGACCTCTGCTGTGGGTAATAATACACTGCTTTGGTTAGCAGCATGGTGCTTCTTGGCAATTTTCGGAATTTTTTATGTCGGGATTTGCTGTTGCCACTAATCGCGCAGCTCTTTTAACATTAGCGTTATTTTGAGTGTAGCTGGAAAAATTTGCAATGTGAAGCATTGAGTTATGTCGTTTATGGCAATAAACGCAATTAAATTTGCTTTCGCAATCTTTGAGCGCATGCGCATGTGACCAACAGTTGGTACAGAGCTTTTTCGTTCTTACGAAATTGTTTCTTTCGTTAATATTTAGTTTTTTAAATTTCTCGCAAGATTTCAGCCTGTGCCCTCCTTTGCACAGTTCGCATGACGTTTGTTTATTTTTTTCGGATGTGAACGCTTATGTTTTAAAAAAACTACGATTTAAGTTGTTGTTGTTACCCGCTTGGGGTCTAATGAAGCTTCGATTTAGGTCGTGTTGAACGTTTTTAATTCTGACCATTTTTTTATCAACCCTTTCCGCAATTTCGTTTTCGGTAGTTAAGAAATCGTTCATTTGTTGCCACGTTGGGCACTTTCTTCGTGATGAGAGCGATTGCTCCCACAAAAGTAACGATTTTTCTGGTAATGCGGATGTGCATATATTTACCAGAATGGGGTCCCAATTGTCTGTGGGAATATTCTGTGTCGCTAGGTCAATTGGAAACAGTGGATTGAAGTTTTATAAATTCTTCACTTGTTTCTTTCTGAATTCATTTATATTGACTTGTTTGTCGGCTAATATTTTTTCATTCTCGTAACGAGCTTTTAGAGCTTTCCAAGCATAATTGAAATTTTCGTCATTAAGAGCGAACTGTTTGACTAGTACCCCTGCTTGACCTTTTGTTTTGTATCGGAGGTGATAATTAGATAATTTTGGGTGGTTTATGTAAACGGCTGTGAACATGTCCCGGAAGGACGGCCATTGTTCATAACAACCATGAAAAATTTCAGTGTCACATGCGGGCACCTTGAGGTGGATGCCTGAACTCGCCTCTTGGCTTTGAACTTGTGGCAGCGCTACTCTCGCTTGTGGAGTAGGTGCAATTGCTTTAATTAATTTCAATTGATCGGAGATCATAGCTTTCGTCTCTTCGTACCTTCGTACTGGTCTAAGCAGTTTTCATATTTGGAGTATGCTGAAGATTTGAAATTTTCAGGTAGATCTGATTCGTCAGATTCTACAATTGCGCCATACGCAGCTTGTCGACGTGTCCAGAAATTGCTTAGATTTTCTTTTTTAATTTCTAATACCGATTCAGAATTATCTTGAATCGATGAAGTTGAAAAACGAGTGCAGTATCGAATTAAACTGTCACTCTCAGCAATAAACTTAGTATATGAAATATCTTTCAGCCTTGTTTGCTTTCTAGCACCTTGCTTTGAGCGTGTAGCGTCAGCAGGTGTACATGGGCTCTTTTCTTCCGAAATCATTTTTGGAACTTTTAGTGACTGTATTCGTTTAGATTCTTTTGAATCTGTGCACATTTAGAAAATGTTTTAAAATAATTTAAAATGACTAAGTGTAAACTAGACTGGTAGATGTACAGAAATAGCTTTGTATAATAATATAGAGAATAGAAAACTTATTTGTATATGTATTGTGTATATAGAGTTTCAAAGAGAATATATATGTACTTATGTGTTTGGGCGCGAACTTTTGCGTAAATAAGAGTTTTGAACGAAATTAGTATAACAATAACGCGTTCAATTGTACGTGAAGCCGAAAACTGAAACTCTTGTAAGTTAATAAGAGTTTTTCAACGAAATAAGTAAATTACGCGTGTACTGTATTTACTTCAATTAGATTTAATTTGGTTGAAATTAGTTATTAACAACCGCAGAAAATGTTTTTTCTGTATGCATATATGAATATGTATGTACATATACATATATATTTTGTAATATATATTCATATATCTTGTGTCCGTAATTCTTATAGGGTATACCTATACGCGGATCTTTTGTAATTATCTTATGCGCTAGTGAGAGTTCGTTTAGAGATCACTGCACTTTGTACATGCATATGTATATATGTAGTATATGTTTGTATTTTGCTTTTATATGCAATCCTGCTTGTTTTTGACGATCAAAGAATAAGGGGTATTGCGAGATGAATGCCAAAGTGGAATTTGAAGCGATATTTATGTAGTGTGGTGAATTTTATATTAACCCGCTTAATTTTTGTTGGTTTTCCGCAATATTTTAACCGTGAGACATGTCTTATGTCAATAAAGCGCAGCTATTTTTGCCGTCTACACTTATGCTTTCGACTTCTATATAGATATAACGGGTGATTTTTTTGAGGTTAGGATTTTCATGCAGTAGTATTTGACAGATCACGTGGGATGTCAGACATGGTGTCAAAGAGAAAGATGCTCAGTATGCTTTGACATTTCATCATGAATAGACTTACTAACGAGCAACGCTTGCAAATCATTGAATTTTATTACCAAAATCAGTGTTCGGTTCGAAATGTGTTTCGCGTCCGTGTCCGATGAGCGATGAGGCTCATTTCTGGTTGAATGGCTACGTAAATAAGCAAAATTGCCGCATTTGGGGTGAAGAGCAACCAGAAGCCGTTCAAGAACTGCCCATGCATCCCGAAAAATGCACTGTTTGGTGTGGTTTGTACGCTGGTGGAATCATTGGACCGTATTTTTTCAAAGATGCTGTTGGACGCAACGTTACGGTGAATGGCGATCGCTATCGTTCGATGCTAACAAACTTTTTGTTGCCAAAAATGGAAGAACTGAACTTGGTTGACATGTGGTTTCAACAAGATGGCGCTACATGCCACACAGCTCGCGATTCTATGGCCATTTTGAGGGAAAACTTCGGACAACAATTCATCTCAAGAAATGGACCCGTAAGTTGGCCACCAAGATCATGCGATTTAACGCCTTTAGACTATTTTTTGTGGGGCTACGTCAAGTCTAAAGTCTACAGAAATAAGCCAGCAACTATTCCAGCTTTGGAAGACAACATTTCCGAAGAAATTCGGGCTATTCCGGCCGAAATGCTCGAAAAAGTTGCCCAAAATTGGACTTTCCGAATGGACCACCTAAGACGCAGCCGCGGTCAACATTTAAATGAAATTATCTTCAAAAAGTAAATGTCATGAACCAATCTAACGTTTCAAATAAAGAACCGATGAGATTTTGCAAATTTTATGCGTTTTTTTTTTTAAAAAAGTTATCAAGCTCTTAAAAAATCACCCGTTATGTATGTATATGGGCCATTCCATCAATTGCCGACATGGTTTTGTACCCGTGGTTCTCCGATTTTGACCAAACTTTAGAATATTACAATATAGACCAATAGAAGAATATCTGTTAACTTTTTAGTGGTCAAAGTTGCTCCATTGTTTTTTGGCGCGCACTTCAAATTGAGATCAAACAAAAAAGTAACTTTTTCTTTTATTTATTAACGACCTCAAAATTGAGTGAAAAAAATTTTTAAGTTATCCAATTTTATGTAACAAAAATCTCAGCTTTCTGATAAAAATATTTTCAAAATCCAAAAAAATTCCAAAATCCAAAAAAAAAAAACATTTTATTCCAAAAACCCGGTTTTTTGTGCTTTTCCCCCAATTATTTTTAAAAATCGACCTTTCCGTTCGATTCCCCGTTTAATTTTACATAAGAATGCAAAGTTGTCGCTCAAAATCCAAAAAAAAAACATTATTTTCCCAAAAAAAATCTCAGCTTTCTGGTAAAAATATTTTCAAAATCCAAAAAAAAAATAAAAATAATATAAGTGTATGTACTATGTTTGCCTTCTCTCCTACGTCCTCGTTTGTTGGTAGTGTGCAGGTCTCGGTGATGTCCAGATGGTTAGGTGCTCCCGCGTTGGTGTTTGTTGTTTGTATGTTTTAAATTGAGTTAGTTTCGCGCCCGTTTTTTTATTATTTTTTCCTTTTGTTTATCGCGACCATTTATTTTATTTGTTTTAATTTTTCCAACGCGCCCGTTTGTTATTATATATGTATATATTTTTCTTGTATAAATTTGCGCACCCCAATTTCACCTCACTTTTTTCTCTTTTTTGCACTTTTGTTCACTTTTAATATGTCACCGCTTTTTTTTCCACTTGTACACATATGTACATAGATATATATATGCATATATATTTTTTGTTTGTTTTTGGCACTACAGTAGAGGCCCGCTAATCCGGATCAATTAAAACTGACCCCTATCCGGAATATAAGGGAATCTGGATTACCAAAGACATAAGTACCAGAACTATCTATTAAGAAAAAATATTTATAAATTTCTGTTTGTTTATTATAACAAATAATACACATGTTCCAAAAAAAAAACAAAAACTTAAAACAATCCATTGAAATAAACTTTAGAAATTTATATGTATTAAGCTGTGTAATATAAATTCTAAATTTAATTGAAAAAATCGGTTAATTTTGATTGGCGAACGCTTTTTTGTTTAGCCTCCATTGCTCGCTGTGTTCTAAGAATACACAAACTGTCCGATTCAACGTTATTGTATACAGGTGCTGAAGCTTTCAATAGCTTTTGGTTCATTGTATTCGACTTCTTCAACGGAGGAATCGTTGCCACTATGGAGGGATAAATGGTCGTTATCTCCAATAAGCCATTCGCTAATTGTAGATTGTGGGCATTGTGTTATTATTTATTCTATGCAACAAAGGTCCGAGTTTTATTACTTCTTGTGCATCTTCACGTCGTGACGTCCTTTCTTTGAGTACAGGCAGAAAAACGCTATCATCTGGATCCTGGTCAGCATCGGAATTGTTTTCGGTATTAACTATATCGTTATTCCCTGAATAGGGAAGAAGTTTTTGCCAACGTTTTGCTACTGTATCAGACGACAGCTTGTCCCAAGAATTCCAAGCAAAAAAACAGCATTCTTTATTGTGAGATTTTTAATGACTTCGGAAACATCATTTTCTTCCAAAGACAGGATATGCACCAAGAGGCTTTTGAGATAATACAATTTTTTTAAACGTATTGCGTTTTGGTCCATTGGTTGGATAAGAGCTGTGCAGTTGGGTGGAAGAAATATGGTAATATAATTTTACCATTATCGCTTTTAAGCTGCGCGCGCAACCGATGTGTGAGAATAAGCATTATCAACTAGTAAAATAGCTTTTCCATCTGTCAACAATCTGGCAACCTGGGTAAAAAACAGCAATAGCCAAGAGGTGGCATCGATACGAGAAGTCAGTCGTCGAGTGGCGTCGTTCGGATACACACAATATTAACACAAGCAACAGATATTTTTAACATTGTTATAATTCATAATTTTTTTTGTAATATTGAAGCTTATGTGGCAAACACGAAAATAATAAATAAAACGGTACTGAAACTAAAACGAGGTCTCCTGACACATCTATGTTGATTTCCGCTTGAAAATCCTTTACTTGTTTGGCAAACGACTCGTGAACCATTTTACGAAAATAGTTGAAGTCATCCAGGCATTTTTTGTCGAGTAATATTCAACTGGAAGATCGCTACAGTTCTTAAAAGCTCTGGGATTTTCCGCTTTTCCAATGACCACCATTTTAAGTTTATGTGTACCATCACCGTTTGCACAAGCAAGAAATGTTACTCTCTCTTTAGAGGTTTTTCTCCCTGGAGCACTTCTTTCAACAGCAGACATCCAGAATACAGATAGAGAATGTCGGTCCGGAGTACAAGGGACATAATAGAAATTTTGAATTTTTTAACCCTGTCCGGATTACAGTGGAATCCGGATTAGGCCGTGTCCGGATTAACGGGCCGGTACATTGGCTTTTTTTTGTTAACGTTTAGCCCTACCGGTACCTTTCACGGTACCTTTCACTCTTGTCACCAACTGTTAGTTTTTTTTTGTTTGTTACAGGATTTTTTCACCGTTTATGTATACATATATATAATTTTTTCACAAACGGCCTTTTTCGTTCACTTAATCACCACAGTTTTTTTTTATCACAGAATTTTCTCACCTTTATATATGTATACATATTTTTTTTCTTTAATCAGCACCGTTTTTGTTTTGTTACAAAATTTTTATTAAATTTTCCTTTTTTTATTTTTTATTTTATATCACCACTAGTGCCGTCCGGGACGGCTCGAAGGACCATGTAAATATTTGTTAGTTTCTAAGCACGTTAAAGCTGTGCCCAGTCGTACATAAACATGTAATATGTGCCAATAGATAAGCACTTTAAAGCTTTCGCGGCACTTACCTTGGATGGGGAAAAAAATTAATATGCGCAACGGAAAAAGCGAATGTGCGGAGGAACTTAGGCGATGCTTTCGAGTTCGTATCGGTCATGCGAAAGAGGTTGGTGCCTTGTCCGTCCGTCCTGTTTGTTCCTTTTTTTTGGTATGTTGAAATCGTGATGTTGTAGTATTTGTGCGCATGTGATGTGGAATGTAATGATGATGTGATGTGTAATTAAGATGTAGTGGTGAATGACGATGTGGTGTATGTAATGTGTGTGGTGTGGGAGTGTAATATTGTGAGGGGAGTCGGTGACTCATTTAGCCACACATGACTTCCTTTGGAGCTAATATCATTCGAGAAGGCGGCTTCATGCCGACTTGCAAAGTACCAAAGAGCACTTCAATGAAACGGATAATTTATGGACATGTATAACGCTTCGATTCAGTATTTACTTTGGATTCACTTTCATTTTTTTAGAGAAGTTCAACTAAATAACACTTCATTTTTGTAATCGAAATGAATTCATTACTGTTGTGAAATGAAATATAATTTTTCCTTTTCATAACATAAAACATAAAACGAAGCCATCTGGTGGAGAAACGGAGTTCGCCGGGTTTACTAGTGTTGTATAAAACTTACCAATCATCAACAACAGTCCTTAAATCCAATGAAAATATTTATGTTACTACACACACATTCATATTACGCACAAAGTTTATTTTCTTTGTTAATTCTCTCTTGCTCTTCTAATGTGGATCATTCACAATGCGTATCCAGCTGTCAAAATTACTTGAAGAAATAATGTATTTTTTTTTCTTAAGCAATTACTTAAGATCTGGATACGGACTTAAAAAAACATATCGGCCTGCTTGTTTAAAGCTACTGAATTGTTTCACAATAATCTTAGAAAACTGATTTTTTACGTTTAGTGTGCATGTGACTTTTTTGAGGCACCGCATCCCTCATCTTCTTTCAAGACACGTTCGAATAATCGTAACAATTGCTATATTTTTTTACATTTCCTCGAAAAAATTTTACAAAACATTTCTTGAATGTCACCATTAAACATTTCGAAGTTTATACTATGTTCAGACCGAAAATTTAAAAGATTAGATTACATTTAAGCATTTCATAACCCAAAAGTGTTCTCACTGCCATTAGAAAGATCAAAAAACAGCTGTTATTGTCATTCATGAAGTCACATCGCTTAATATTTATCAAAAGAAAAGATTGTCATATAGTATTTTGAAATAAAAGCAGTCTTTTTTCAAATATTTTCCATATAATAGAAATAATGGATGCATTTTGTCATTTGTTAAGTCGATTTTCTGGTTAAATTAGATTCATTGCTTTAAAAAATTTGTTTGTTTACATTTTTGTCCCTTTGTAGTGTTTAAATCAGCTCTGATAATGTAACAGATTTCCAGTGCTGACAAGTAGATTGCGCAAAATCAGAGTCGCACAGAGAGATTTAGCGTGACCCAGTTTCAAATCATTTCAATGAAAGGATTTGGAACTGTCATTTTTGTATGGCGAAATCTTGATAAATTTTTAAGATTAGTGGGATAATCCATTCAACAGCAGAAATCGTGTGATTAAGTGTCGGTCTGAACATCGTATATTTTTAATTTGTATTTGACACAGTCAGTCAGTCAAAGGTGTAATTAGTTTTGAAATGCTAGTAGCTGTATTTTTAAAGTTACATTTTATTATATTTATATAAGAAGATATAATGTAACTGCTATTAACCAGTTTAACTGTAAATAAATACATATATGTATTCCTGCAACCCACTCGGTTAAACCGTTTAATCGCCCAAAAGCCAAAAATTTCTGTTGAAGTCTCTATGACTAGTGCCAACTTATGTACTAAACACATAAGGGGTATTTGCTTGCTCTTGCAAAACCCTTGCACGGTGCAAGAATTGCGCATATTTCCTCTTGGTGCACTGGCACAACAACAAACACACGCTGAAAATTATTTGCAATAGCTGTAAAATATGTCAGACCAAAGCCCATGTATATGTGCGTGAAATGACCCGCAAAATTATGTTGCATTTTAGCTGTCATATTAAATAAAGACATATTACGTCGTTAAATTGTTGAGGAAGGTAAGTTTTAAATAGGTCTTATAATTTCTATTTAAATTATAAAGATTTGTTACAGTTTTTTTCGTTAAAAATGTATACAGAAGGTGCGCCAATTCACAATAGCCATGCATAATAGTCATTCACAATAAATTGACCGAATCAGAGGTTCATATGTCACTAGATTCTGCAATGGGTGCTCTCGTGCCCTTGTATATTTCGGTGTAGTATTTTTGCAATCTGCAATCTTTCAAGAGCAAGCAAATACCCCTATACAGAGCGACAGACTTCAATCAAGATCTGTCAAATATTAATATACACACATTCTTTAGGAGAAAGCTGCATGACTAAGCTGCATGACTAAGCTGTCTCAATAACTGGGTCCTGCATGACTAAGCTGTCTCAATAACTGGGTCCTTACGGGGCATCTCGACAGGATAGAATTTATAGAATACTAAAAGGCTAGCCAGTCAAAAACGCTACTCCCTTCCTTCCTGTTCCTTCCTTATCGGCAAATTGTGTGCACAGTGAAAAACGTGGTAAAAACGCAGAAATCAGCTGTTCTTTTTTGTTTACATTTCATTTGTTTGACATTTCATACAATTCTAAAAATTGTGTCAGCAGCAATATGGAAGTGGAGAATAGTGGTGAAATGTTTTTAGAATTGTGCGAACTGTACTCTTTATATAGTTTATATAAACAGTATAAAAACAAAAAACGAAAGAGAAGGTACAATATTCGGCCAATCAATCAAAACTGGGGCGTTTGCGGTTACCAGATAAAAACTTTTCTGGTAATGAAAAACAGGGAACCAGAACAACTTTTTTTGCATACAAGGATGCCGCCGGACGTTTATAATTTGATTCTGAATTTGGTATCGAAATAATTGTAGAAGCCAAGGCAGCGGATTGGACCCGAGAAAAGGCTCTCGTTGGTATTACTGTAAGTTGATTTGTTGTGTTTTGCAAATTAATATTCGTATGCATGTATATACATATGTACTTCTCTTACAATTGTTAGCTATTTGAGCAGAGCATTGCATGGAGCTATAAGTTAGGAAAGTCAACAGTACGCGAAATCATATTGGAGACGTGTGAAGTAATCTGGCAGCTGCTTTCCCCAATTTATGTAAGCGAGCCAACAGAGTCTCAATACAGGGACATTGCAAAAGATTTTTATAATATGTGGAACATTCCGAATTGTGTCGGTGCAATTGATGGTAAGCATGTTGCTATTAAGTGCCCCGCCAATTCCCAATTCGATGTTTTACAATTCTAAAATTCTTTAGCATCGTTTTGATGGCTGTATGTGATGCGAAATATACGTTCACAGATGACGGATGTACTGTACATTAAATTGATTAACATTATAGTATAATGCATTTCTGTTATTATTTATATAGGAATCTTTCGACTTACTTCATTTGGCCATGCATTCATACATAACACTCTGCCTTTGCCACCACCTGTGCCACTGTCTGACGTGTCACCGGAACCTTTTCCTTACTTTTTCGTTGGAGATGGCGCATTCCCATTACGAAATAATTTAATGCGCCCATTTCCTGGAGCCACTCTAACACAAACGAAATGTATTTTCAATTATCGATTGTCACGCGCTCGTAGAGTCATAGAAAATTTCTTTGGTATATTGACTGCTCGGTGGAGAATTTTGAAAACAACGATTGAATGTAATCCAGAAAATTGTGAAAAAATTGTGTTGGCTTGCATAGCCTTACACAATTTTATAATATTTAATGATCGCAATCGCTGGTATTGTGCGGAGATTTATCTAGATCGAGTGGAAGGACATAACATTGTTCATGCCGGTGAGTGGCGCCGGGAAACTGAAAACAACTCTTAAGGACCAATGCGAAGTTCGATGCGTAGAGATCCTTCAACTGCTTCTAACCTACGGGAGGGACTTGCAAACTATTTTATAAATGAAGGGCCTGTACCATTCCACAACAATTAAAAATAAATACCATTTTTTTTAGTTCATGAGATCATTTCATTTTTTATTTTCAGAATTATTTACATAAGAATGAATGAACAACATATATGTAAAAAAAGTAAAATAATAATTTAAAAATAAATAATTCATTTATTTACGTATACTATATATTAAATTAACTTAATGTTTTATTTAATATCACTCTCCTCTCTGCACTTCAAACGCAGCTTGCAACATTTTTTCGATAGCCCTAGCTTGTTTTGCCTCATCCATTTTATTTTAAATGGACACGGCTAAAGTGTTGAATGATTGCACAGCCGGACTTGTTGATTGTTGTTGTTGTTGGTTCTGCATGGTTGTTTGTGTTGACCATTTATTTTTGAAAATTTCGATGGCTTTCATCGTTTTCTCGTCAACCTCGCTATTAGTTGGCCCAGATTGACCTCGCTTTCTGCCCTTTTGGGTAGCCACCTGCGTAGAGCAGGATGGTGAGGGAAGCGAGGTGGATGAGGAAGGAGTCGGGGATGGCGCTACGGCGACAGGAGGCGATGGCGACGGCAGCGATATTACAAGTAGACTTACAGGCGGATTGGACCATAGCGGTGATGGCACTTCCACCTCCTGCGCATGTTCATGTGGCTGCAATCGACTGTCTTCAGTTGCTGATTGCAACTGACCCTGATCGGTTTCACAAATATTTTGTGAGAATCTAATCCTGTAAATTTAAGTTTTTATTAATATACTAAAACTTACGGCCGTGGTACAATATGTGGCTGAATGAATTTCATTGCGTCCAACAAATGCCACTGTCTTTGGACCTCCATCCCGCTGCCGCTGGGGGCGTTAGCCTTCCGTACTTCCCTCCTATACCGGTCGCGAAGTATTAGCCATCTTCGGCGACACATTTCTCCTTTATAAAGATAATTAATTATTATTAACAACATAAACAGTTGTAAATAACATTGCAACTTACCACTTGCGTTCAACTCCCTTTCGATTTCACTCCATAAGGCATCTTTCTTTGTTTGCAGCTTATAGAATGGACTGCTCTCGTTGTATAGTTCGGTTTTAGCTTCAACTAGAGCAATCAATTTTTCGTCTTCCATATTAACAAGTATATATTGTATTTTGCACACACGTATTTTACTACTTGATTCAACCCAATAAACTCTTCATTTGACGTTTATTTTAATGGCGCTTATTTACATTTGAACATTGTTGCCATTGCTCAATGCGCACATATAGTTTTAAGCACATCTTTGTTTTCAATTACAATTTTTTACAATATAAAATATCAAAACTGAAAACAAACTATCAAAAATAGTTTATATATTTATAGATAACCAGTTGACCGTTTTCCTGCGTGAAGTTATGTGTTTTGAAATCAAAAGAAAGTTGAATTTGTATTGTGTTAAAAATCATTTATTTGCGATTTTTCTAAATTTTTTTTAATGTAGCGCAGCTTGATAAAAATTTTTTTTTTGATTTCTTTTCTGCTGCGTTAATGTACAGAGAAAACGGGTTTCAAACTTGTGAACACGCCACGTATATTGGCCGTGTGAAAACACATTTCCAGATTTGTGCCACACTCTTCTAGCGACTATCCTTGTGTCCTGTTGTTAAAATGGCAAATCGTTGGAACTCAACAGAATTCGTAGAATCAAGTATTCTGCCCCCTTTTATTCGATAACTCGGGTTTCATTGCACAGTTTCGGCGCATGAAGATTGCGAAACATAATAATGACAGATCCAACTTTGAGACACAAATGATGCTACGGCATACCAAGCCTCTCCAAAGAATTTAGAAATTCCACTGGATAATTCACGACTTCGTCTCATTGTCAAGACGATCGTAACATGCCCATTTCCAATTCTTAGCGAATACGATGTAAAATGTCTTCGGCAATGTAATTTTTTTCGTATCCCGTAATTGACGCGAATTTGAAGGCTGATATGTCGAAATGATCTTCGCGAAAAGGATGCGAAGTAGCTATCGCATTGTCCATCGTTTGTTTCCAGTGATTATCATGTTCCAGCAATTGCAATCGTTGGCATGCTTCTCAAAAAGTTACACACATTGTACCATTCACAAAACGCAATGACTTAAATGAAGTTGAACCGGGAGACGCACAACAGTCGGAAAACTTCCATGAATTGCTAATGTAAATATTCTACATAGCGCTTTATTGCAGTTCACGTATCGACCCATTTGATACTTGCTGATCTCATTTCGTTGAAGGCCAGTAATCGCCATGTTGCTTTCTTTGGTGGCGTATTTTCAACGTATTTGATTGATTTCACCAAACTGCAACATTCAATATTGACATGAGTTTTGAATGTGAATTAGACAACCATATTCGCCATCTCTAACTTGAATGATAAATGTTCTATTACGTTTCGGCTGGCGAACTGCGACGATAGAGTGGATATCCATCATTTCCAGTTTACGTTTCCGAAGGAAAAGCACGTGTTTCGTGCATTTATTGTCAGACAAACAAAACGAAGTGGGATTGTGGTGTCCGCAAGGTCCATGAACCATATTGGTTTTGATTACTTCGTATAATCATAAATTTGATCTGGTGTAACCACCATCCACCATCCAAAGAAGAATGTTTGCGTGCGGCAAACCTCTTGTTTGCAACTCAACAGAGTACCATATATACATATATACATACGTTGCTTCAAGATAAAGTCCATCAACCATAGAAGCTGTTGTTTAAAAGTCGTGCTGTGACATCGTGACTGTCTTTTACTGATTGACTGCGATCCATAATTCCACACGTATGTCATCGCATCCTGGGAGTACTCGTTCATGTACCTTGGTGTACCATACGTTGATGGCAAAAAGAACACCGACCGATATTAGTGGGACCTCTTCGTGACTTCGTAAAAAATTTCAATCTGTAATTGATCACTTCGTTTGAAACACACATAAAGTTTTCACTGAACAATTTTCAAAATTTTGTTTTTAAATAGCCGGAATAAAAGAGCAAGCGACCGAAATTGAACGATTCAAATAATTCACAAATCAAAATGTTGAAAAACAAAAGAAAAAAGAATTGTACATATGAAAAAAGTCAATTTTTGGAAATTTCCAATTTTTCGGCTTTTTCTTATGAAAAGTTTTTTTTTTATTTCTGAACCTTTCCGGACCCACAGCGAACAACTTCCGAAAATTTCATGAATATTGGTTTCGCCAATCGAGCCTTAGCGTTACTAACAAACTAACATTCATTTTTACTTACATATGTACATATGTATGTATGTATATACAAAATTAAACGTTTGTATGGGAAAAAAAGGGCTGCTTTTAAGGGTTTTGCGACAACTTTCGTAATTTTTTCTTACATAGGAACCTTCTCCTAATAATAACAAATACAACAAAAAAAAATCAGCCAAATCGGTTCAGCCATTCACGCGTGATGTCGTGACAACGAAAACGGTTTCATTTTTACATATAAGATAGCATTCTACTCTGATTTTGAGTTATTTTAAGAAAATTTCAAACATATTGAACAAATTGAATTATAAAAGTTGATAAATACTGCAGTATATCGATATTGGCAACCCTGCGTTGTGAGAGAGCAATCAGCTGCCACGTTTGCGACGGCAAAAATGCAAATGTCGCGGATTCTAACGTCATCCCACGTCAAAGAAAGGGAGTAGCGTTTTTCACTGTTCAGTTACATCCCACGATTCTGCGTTTTTGACTGGCTAGCCTATAACTGTCAAACGTATTGCTATTGCCATTGCCAGATCTGTATGTGGGCATTTGCTATCATGCTATACTCATTTACGCAAAGGCGTGGTAGGTAGGTTTGAGCTGATATAGCGCATGCTTTGAGCTCTTGAGAAATTTATTTTATCATTTGCGAAACGCCCCCCAAAAAAGGATAAAGATCCTTTTTTTACAACTGTATTTCTGGGTAAAATAAGAATTCATATTTTTGGACTACTATATAATAATTGTGGCATAAATTTTTTATACTTATTAAAATAATTAATTTAAAATGAGAAATGATATTATTAAATTTAAGACTTCGCTCATTCCCAACCCGATTTACATAATTTTTCTGTAAATTAGCAATATGAAACTAAATATTAATTTTTTGAAAAAATGTTATTTTGAAAATGTACTTTATTTTTATAATATAACACAACCGTCTTAATACTCGCTCTTCTAATTTTCATATTACCGAAATGAAAATTCCGTCGGCATATGTGCAAATGGGATATGTTGCCTCTTCGAAATCTTCATAGAAATGAAAACTGCGTTGTCAAACTGCTGAAGTGACAGCTTCAAGCTTACGATATATGGCGAACTAGATAGTATATACATATATCTCCACAGGCAAGAGGCACGGCAATGCACTAGTATTTTATATATTCTATCCTGTCGAGATGCGCCGTTAAGAACGAGTGTATTTTAGTATATGACAGATGTCGCGGAAAGTCCGGCGCTCTCTATGTGCTCAGCACATTAATCAAGACTCTTGGGCTGAACCCATAGGCGCTATAGACTTCAAGTCATTGTATAAACCTACAAGTAACCAATCCTTCATTTTTCACTAACACATACGCAAAAATCTACTATAAATTAGGCATTTGGTACGGGTTGCCCCTAATTTTTTTTCTACTACAAATTATACTATGTTCAGACCGAAAATTTAAAAGATTAGATTACTTTTAAGTTTTTCATAATCCAAAAGTGTTCTCACTGCCGTTAGAAAGATCAAAGAACAGCTGTTATTGTCATTCATGAAGTCACATCGCTCAATATTTATCAAAAGAAAAGATTGTCACATAGTATTTTGAAATAAAAGCCGTCTTCTTTTTATATTTTCCATATAATAGAAATAATGGATGCATTTTTTCGTTTGTTAAGTCGATTTTCAGGTAAAATTAGATTCATTGCTTAAAAAAAAAAAATGGTTTGTTTACATTTTTTTCCCTTTGTAGTGTCTACATCAGCTGTGATAATGTAACAGATTTCCAGTGCTGCCAAGTAGATTGCGCAAAATCAGAGTCGCATGGAGAGATTTAGCGTGGATCAGTTTCAGATCATTTCAATGAAATGATTTGGAACTGTCATTTTTGTATGGCGAAATCTTGATAAATTTTTAAGATTAGTGGGATAATCCATTCAACAGCCGAAATCGTGTGATTAAGTGTCGGTCGGAACATAGTATTAGGCACTTGGTTCGGGTTGCCCCCAAATATTCCACTACTAAAACGTTCAAATGCCTCAAATCTGCTATAGTGTGTTGCCGTGTTAGGTTTTAAAATTTATAACTTTAACAATATTTTTATAAAATATTCAAATATTTTTCGATTATTTAAATTCCTATATATTAAATTTAATCAGTTTTGTCCAAAATATTAATTGTTGTATCAATATATTATTAAATGTTTCTAATTTTATAAAAAAATCTTTAATTAATTTTTAATAGGACCCTTCTTTCCACCACTATTCCTTTGATAGGGTTTTTAATAAGTATTTCGCTGTGGGTAATTTAGAATATTTTGTAAATATTATTTATTACTTAGTAGATTGTTTTGAATATTATTGTTGTTGTTCCTGAATTGTACCTGATTTTTTATATTAATTTTTGTTTTTGTTAAAATTAACACAAGCCGATTGTTAAGACTTGTATTGTTAATGTTTACAATGGAATTGTACGCAGTTTTTTTTATATTTATTTTAGTTTTTGTTAAAATAATTACAAGTTGATTGTTTTACTTGTGTTGTTAACGTATACATACAACGGAATTGTACCCGATTTTTTTTTATATTTATTTTGGTTTTTGTTTAAATAGTTTGAGTTAGTTGACATATATTGTCAATGTTATATTTTTAATATAATTAATATTCATGCAATGTATCTGACTTTATATATTTATTTTTGCCTAGTCATATTTTTAATAATAAGTAGATTGATTCAAAGCTGTATGTATAAAAAGGCTGAAAATAGGCCTCCTGGGGAACTGAACACCTAAAAAAAGATCGGTAGCGCGCCTACATTGCAACCTCAGAGGTGGTGAGGAAGAGCAATAAATGTCCTAAAAACTTTTGTTTCAAAAATATTCTTGAAAGTTTTGATTAATGTTTTCCGTTACAAATGCTTTTTTACAAAAAAGTTGAACTAGTACATTTCTTTTAATTACATCTCTGTGCCTAAAAAAGGCAGATTTCGATCAGGTGATCTCAGCTGTGAAAAATTCTTGGAAAACAGCTGATTCTTTTGTTACTTGTAGGTTTATACAATGCTTCACACGTTCTTATGGACACAGTTATTTAGATGTACGTCTCCACAACTGCAGGCCGCCTGTTGACGCTCTCGCTAAGTTAAATATATTTTTATATAGGGTGATTTTTTAAGAGCTTGATAACTTTTTAAAAAAAAAAACGCATAAAATTTGCAAAATCTCATCGGTTCTTTATTTGAAACGTTAGATTGGTTCATGACATTTACTTTTTGAAGATAATTTCATTTAAATGTTGACCGCGGCTGCGTCTTAGGTGGTCCATTCGGAAAGTCCAATTTTGGGCAACTTTTTCGAGCATTTCGGCCGGAATAGCCCGAATTTCTTCGGAAATGTTGTCTTCCAAAGCTGGAATAGTTGCTGGCTTATTTCTGTAGACTTTAGACTTGACGTAGCCCCACAAAAAATAGTCTAAAGGCGTTAAATCGCATGATCTTGGTGGCCAACTTACGGGTCCATTTCTTGAGATGAATTGTTGTCCGAAGTTTTCCCTCAAAATGGCCATAGAATCGCGAGCTGTGTGGCATGTAGCGCCATCTTGTTGAAACCACATGTCAACCAAGTTCAGTTCTTCCATTTTTGGCAACAAAAAGTTTGTTAGCATCGAACGATAGCGATCGCCATTCACCGTAACGTTGCGTCCAACAGCATCTTTGAAAAAATACGGTCCAATGATTCCACCAGCGTACAAACCACACCAAACAGTGCATTTTTCGGGATGCATGGGCAGTTCTTGAACGGCTTCTGGTTGCTCTTCACCCCAAATGCGGCAATTTTGCTTATTTACGTAGCCATTCAACCAGAAATGAGCCTCATCGCTCATCGGACACGGACGCGAAACACATTTCGAACCGAACACTGATTTTGGTAATAAAATTCAATGATTTGCAAGCGTTGCTCGTTAGTAAGTCTATTCATGATGAAATGTCAAAGCATACTGAGCATCTTTCTCTTTGACACCATGTCTGACATCCCACGTGATCTGTCAAATACTACTGCATGAAAATCCTAACCTCAAAAAAATCACCCGTTATATGCCGGCGACAGTAGAGTTGACAGTAGAGAGGAGTAATGCCACTAATATGTATAATGTAAAATTATTCAAAGCTCTATCAAACCTGACGTTATTTTACAAAGAGAAACATAAAATAGCTCTGTTATATCATCTGCAATAACAATTGATAATTTAAAACAAAAAAATTTCACTTTGAACAAAATAGAAAAATTTCATTCAAGTGAAAGGTAACAACGAAATTGTGTACATACAAAATGGGCAGCTGTGCTGTTTTGTGTACATGCCGCCCATTGTTATGTCGCTGCCTTCTTATAAATCTTCTTGTAGTAGGCTTCACGACACCACACATATATCGTCCTTACACCCATAGTTTTAGAGATATTTCACTTTAAAGTTCTACAATTTTATATGCAATTCACTCTTATTTTATTTTGTTTTTTTTTTTTCTTTACATGTCATGACAAATACCAGTGTTGACACATATTGTATTTTGAAAAAACTATTAAACAATTTTCTGTTTAACATATATAGAGAAAATGGCACAAATGGTTTTTATATTTTATGTTATTTGATAAATAAAGAAAGAAAAATATTATTCCTTTCTGTCGAACTACTTTCTGAACTGACGGCCTTCAGCTGCGCTTCAAAAAAAAATAACCCTGATCGGTTCAACACCGGGGTGATCATAGTTTCTTTGTGTCGAACTGCTTTCTGCACTGGCGGCCTTCAGCGGCGCTTAAAAAAAAATAACCCTGGTCGGTTCAACACCTGGGTGTTCATAGTTTCTTTGGGTCGAACTACTTTCTGTTGTATGTTATATAATCCATATAAATAATGCATATGAAACAAGAGTTCATTTTGAATCGTTTATATCTCTAAATATGAAACAGAAAATTTTTTTTATTACATTTTGAGGACACAAAGTATGGCAACACTGCTATTTGTCATAAATGTAAACACACAAATCTGTTGAAAAATAAAAATGCAAAATAGTTTTTAAAGTATATTTATTTTCTTAAAAAATATACAATTAGTGTAAATTTTTGATATATACGAATGTGTACAGTGTAATTAAATATATATTAATTAACATATGTGTGAAAATTGGGTTGAACATAGTGAAATTGCGAGCATTGTTTTCACAAATTTTTTAATTTTAAAGTGAAATATCTCGAAAACTATGAGTCTGAGGACGATATATGTGTACATTTTTTAATCCTGAGAACCTCCTCTATTCATCCGATCAAATCGCGGCGCCGAAAGAATCGTAATATTGCCGTTTACTGTCCGGCAGTCATCTAGTGTCGCTCTTTAAACATGCTGAACATCACTATCGTGCTGTGATGTCGTGTTTTTCTCTATGTGTTCAGAGCGTCTCTTTCGGAAAAGTTTACGAAAACTTTACCAGATGGTTGCTAAACATATATTGAGTAAACCATTTTCAACTGTAGAAAATAGAGTAGAAATACAACCATGTATCGAAGTGAAACATTTTGGCAATCGGAATTGGGTTAAACTACTTCTACTTGGATACCACGAATTTAGTGCAAATGGGAAAATGAAAAGTGCCCTGAAGTTGTGTTTTGTTCGGGAACACACCTTTAGTATCGTTAATGTTTTCAACAATAAAGTCTTATATTGAAACTGCAACATTTTATATTAATAAGTAAAACGTTGGCAAATGCGAATTTGAAATTTAGTAAAATATTTGAAATCGGTAATTATAATATGATCGGAATTGTTAGTGTGCGATATTGCTCTCTACATATGAACGCGTTTGTGGTTTTGATTTATATATGCATTTATAAATATGTTTATGTGTACATATTTATATAAATTCCATGCATGTAGCAGTTGCATGACTACAATTGGTATCTATTGAGCGAAAGTATTCGTTTGGCTGTATATTTCTTGTGTGCTTCATATTTTTGAATTGTATTTGCTGCAAACGAAATCTTATATATGTATATGAGTGATTAATCGAAGACAACTTAAAAGTAGTTAATGTGAATTTTAGAGGAATATTTACGTTTTGAATACAATTGTTAGTAAAAATGGCATAACCACTCGGTATATATTTAGGTTGGTAATAAAAGAAAAACGGAATATTGTAGGAAGTCGTTAAATAGGTAGCCATTTTGTATACTGTGCCAGTTCCAGTGCATTTCGATGGAAACGACATAAGTGCAATGGATACCTGTGAAGTGCATAAAGCGAAATGTGGGAAAGAAACGAAAGTGAATAGATTTGTTTTGTAGATTACACGTGTATGAGTGTAAATTAAAATAATATAAATGAAATAACACATTTGGCAATTATGTCTCATTTATACATGCTTAGTTTTAAAGTATATCATGTTTAAACATTTTCTTATTTTTCCTTGTCTGTTCTAAGTCATATGTTTGCATATTGAATGCCTGCTATAGTCTACTTTATGATACATAAAGTGGACCAATAAAGTTTATGTACATCTAGTTTAATTAATTTACCGCTCGTTTATTTGCTGCAAAATGATAAAATTTTTGTTTTTTTCTTCTATCCATTTCAATAGATGGGGTAAAATTTAGAATAGCATCCCCGAATTTCCAGGATGACGTTCTCCAGATCACGAAAATATATATACATATATAATTGCCGCTGACTTATAGTTTGGGTCGGCTTTAGTATACCTTCCCAGGATATCAAGGATAAAAAGGATATGGTCGGATAGCGGGTTATAGCCTCAGGAAGCTTATAGTTTCCGAGTTATTCGCGTTTAAAGTTTAAAATTTGTAATATTTTATTTATAAATTTTCGATATATAAAATTAATTTTGCACTTATATTTTTCAATTTTATATACACTAACACATCACTTATTCATTTGCACACATTTATTTTATATAATATAGTGCAAAAATTGCGTTTAATATACATTTCAATTATTGTTGAATTATTATTATTTTACAATAACAAATGAATTACAAACTATCAAATAATCAGTGTTACCTTATCGACATCATTTGTAAATTTTTCAAATAATCAGTGTTACCATACTATCCGGGGTGTATCAAATTTTTTCTCGCGTAGAACTGCTTTTTACGTGGGCGACCTTAGGCCGCGCTTCAAAAAAAATAACCCTGGTTGGTCCAACACCGGGGTGTATCAACTGCTTTTCGCGTAGAACTCCTTTTTGCCTTCGCCCGCGCTTCAAACAAAAATAACCTTAGTCGGTCCAACACCGGGGTGAATCAGATTTTTAGAACTCCTTTTTACGTGGGCGGCCTTCGGCATTGCTTCAAAGAAATTTCCCTTGTCGATCTAACACCGGGTGTATACATTTTTTTTCTCCCGTAGAACTAATTTTTACATTGGCAGGCCGCTTAAATTCGTAATATATTTTTTTTTTATTGTTTATCAACGATTATGTTTCCTGTATTTAGGGTTTAATATTTCCTTATATTTTTTTTTTGTTTTAGTTTGTAAAATATTTTAGTATAGTAACACTAATATTTGACAAATTTACAAATTTATTTTTACAAATGATGTCGATAAGGGAACACTGATTATTTGACAGTTTGTAATTCATTTGTTATTCTTAAATAATCATAATTCAACAATAATTTAAATGTATATTAAAAGCTATATTTGCACTATATAAAATTGAAAAATATAAGGGCAAAATTAATTTTATATATTTAAATAAAATATTGCAAATTTTGAATTTTAAACGCGAATAACTCGGAAACTATAAGCTTCCTGCGGCTATAACCATATATATCCTTGATCAGGATAATCTCCTCTATCCGACCATATCCTTTTTATCCTGGGATTTTGCCTTCACTTATATTATGCACTTTTCACTTACTAACACTTCACTATAACGTTTCTGTATATTAACTTTTTTCATATTTGTTGTAAATAAAGCTTTATTTTAATTATTTTATCTTAGTTAAATTCTCTGCATTTGCACAAAAAGTTATTCACAATATACAAATTATCAATATAAAAGATGTAAACTTTTCATCTTTAAAAGCAAATATCGCAGACAACAGACTTATGGTTTTTGAGATATTTGTACTTAAAGTTCAAAATTCGACTATTTAAAATTCGTGTTTTTCCCATTTATAATGAATTTTATGGTTATATTTTTATCTTTTATATATATTGCAGACTTATGGGTTTTGAGATATTTGCACTTGAAAGTTCAAAAATTCAACTATTTAAAATGCGTGTTTTCCCCATTTATAATGAATTTTATAGTTATATTTTTATCTTTTATACCCACTAAGACTTCACTAAATCGTTTCTAACAATTTATTTTATATTAAACTAGCTGACCCCGCAGCCGTTGTCCTGCGTGAAATTATGTGTTTTGAAATGAAAAGAAAGTTCAATTTATCATTTCATTTTTTTTTAAAAGTGACGCTGCTTGATAAGCAACATTTTTTTTGTTTCTGTTCCATTGTACAGAAAAGATGTTTTCCAACTCGTAAGCACGCCACATATGTATATCTGGCCGAGTGCAAAACATATCAATTCCAAATTTATGCCACACACTATGCGACTATTCTTGTGTCCTGTTGATAGTCATCTCAGATGCAATTTTCACTGGAAACGGTATACGTTTGAACTGAATTGGCAAATCGTTAGAACTCAAAGGAGTTCGTAGAGTCAAGCATTCTGCCCCCTTGTATACTATAGCTGCGTCACAATCAGTCGGGTTCCATTACACAGTTTCGGCGTATGAAGATTGCGAAATATAATAACGAAAAATCCAACTTTGAGACGCAAATGATGTGGTGGCATACCAAGCCTCTCCAAAGAATTTAGAAATTCCTCTGGATAATTCACGGCATCGTCTTTATTGTCAAGACGATCGATCGATTTGTATGAGTGCAAGTCTTCCGGAATTTGACTTTGAATCTTCCAATTTAAGTTAACAATATCGGTATTTTTGGCAGCTAACATTGCGCGTGCACTTAAGGAATCGTAGTTACGATAGATTGGCCACGATAATTTGGCGAACATTCGTGATGAGTTCATCTTTCGTGAATTGATAAATGGTGGATGGAATTGATATCGAACCACCAGAAGTATCAACCGGAATTGACCCATTTCCAATTTTGTGCGAAGACGATGTAAAATGTCTTCGGCAATATCATTCCATAATTGACGCGGATTTGAAGGCTGATATGTCGAAATGATTATCGCGAAAAATGTGCAAACTTCATTTTCATTCCAGTGATTAACATGTCCCAGCAGTTGTAATTGCTGGCTAAGATAGAAACAATGGTTGTTTTTAGCGTGAATTGTGTAAATTCGTTCGGAGACATTAGTTGAGAACACACTTGGATGTCCATCTACTGGTTGGCCTTGCCTTCTGCGCAACAATTTCTTCAACGCCGCATTCCATGTATAATATCATGGTATTTCCGAATAGAGCAATGTTCTCGCAAACGGATCACTGACCAAAGTTGAGAAAAAACTCGTGAATATTAATTTTGTTGCTGGCTGTACCCTGGGTTGAAATACACTATTTGGCCATTCTCCAAATTAACTGCGAGACGCACAACAGTCGGAAAACGTAAATGAATTGCAAAAGTAAATAACCTACAAAGAAGTTTAGTGCAGTTCACTTATCGACCGTATCGTTCAAGACCAATTACAGCCATGTTCTTTCCTTTGTTTGAGTTTTTAATGTGAATTAGACAATAATGGTGAATATAGTACGATCCTTGTGTGGTCAACTTCGATATTCACTCTTCTAAGTAAGTTGCTTGTCGTCTGGTGAGCGACGCCGATAGAGTGGATATCTATCATTTCTAGTTTGTGTTTCTGAAAGAAAAGCACGAGGATACTGTTCCGTGCATTTATTGTCAGACGTGCAAACCGAAGTGGGATTGTGGTGTCCGCAAGGTCCATGAACCTTATTGGTTTTCATCACTTCGTATTATCTTCTTTACATCAGGAATTTCCGCATGATTAAATTATTTCATCAATTTGATCTGATTTAACCACCATCCAAAGAAGAATGTGTGCGTGCGGCGAACCTCTCCACTCAACAGAGTACATCTAGAATTTAACAGCACCATATATACATACATGGTGATCTAGCCACCGATGCCCAGAGCATACTTAAATTATGGAGGGAACACTGTTGCTTGAAAAGTCTTGCTGTGACATCGTGACAATCGCTTTCTGATTGACCGCGATCCATAATACTGCACGTATGTCATCGTATCCTGGGAGTACTCGGTAATTTGCCTTGGGCTGCTAATGTATGTTGATATTAGCGCGATCACTTCGCTATATGAACAATAACATAAGTGCTGTCAAATAATAAATGTTAGCATATCCCAAACGATTGAAAACAATAAGGCTGCGATTTAGAATAGCATCCCCGGATTTCAGGCTTAAAATGGGTATGTACGGATAGAGGAGGACCTCCAAATCAAGAATAATATACATATAGTTGCCGCTGACTATTTGAAATGGGTGTTTCTCCGATTTTCAATGCATTTTACACTTATATTTTTATATCCACTAACACCACTAATTCCTTTCTCATCATTTATTTTGTATTAATTAGTGCAAAAATAACTTTAATTCCATATCAAACTTTAGTTAAAATCCATATATATTTATAAAATAAGAAAGTGGTTGTAAACAAGCAAAAAATTAGTGTTATCATATTTTGTAATGGATTAAAAATAAGAAAAAAATAATGATTTTTACGTCATAACTAAATTCATTTTCATGTGATGAGTAATGAAAAATCTTTCAGAATTCTCATTATCTTGATAAAGTTCAACGCAAAAAAACTGAGCACGTCCAGGTGTTGGTCCGACCAAGGGTTATTTTTTTGAAGAGAGACCGAGGCCGCTAACGTAAAAAGGAATTCTATGCGGAAAGCTAATGTGTTATATATTTCCTGTCATTGGGGTATTATTTGTTTTCCTTACTTCTTTTAGTTCTTCTCCAAAATATGAACGTAAGGTAGCACTCATTATTAGTAAGAATGCAAACCTTTTGTTAATGTATGAACCAAAATAATTGAACAAAAATTAAATGTTGGAAACAAGTTATTTTTGCACTATTTATATAATATACTAGCTGTCCCGGCGAACTTTGTACCGCCTAACAGTCAATGAATGTGAACAGATAAGCAGAACTTTATGATTTTTTGAAAGCAATACAATGAATACATATAATATTAAAAAGCTACGTATAAAGTGAATCATTAAATCAAACTCATTTATAAAAAAAAATATATATTTAGTTATTATTTGCTAGCTGTCCAAAACATTTGGATAAACAATATTTTTTGTTTTTCCATTTTGAGCATGAATAAACAAACGGCTGGGGGTACCGATTCTGGAACAGCAACATAAAGTTTGCCATGTGAAAAACATGATTCCTCTAAATTCACACCACAAACGTTAAGTGTTTGCCCTTGAGCTTTGTTGATGGACATCGCAAATGATAAACGCACAGGATATTGTAATTGTTTGAATTCAAATGGCATATCAGTTGGAATCATAGGGATACGCGGTATTAAACAAACTTCTCTTTTGATTTACCAGTTATGATCGTAGATTCAATCAAATTTGGCAATAAATTTTTCACAGCCAATCTGGTTCCATTACACAGTTTTGGCGGATTAATATTTCGCAATAATATAATCAAAGAACCCACTTTCAGATTCAAGCAATTCGGTGGCATACCAGCAGGTTCTAATGAATTTAAAAATTCAGTTGGATAATTCATTGCCTCATCTTGATTCATAGCACTGTCAATTGATTTATATGTCGTGACTACGCCTAGGAGTTTTGCTTGAATTTTAAAATGAATGGCATTGATATGAATGTTCTTCGGTGCTAAAATGGCGCATTCTCTCAACCAATCATGGTTTCTGTAAATCTGAAGAGTATTTGGAAAAACACATTCAATCAATTCATCTATCGATTTCGTAATATATAAAAGTTAGACATATAACTATAAAATTCATTATAAATGGGAGAAACACGCATTTAAAATAGTTCAATTTTTGAACTTTAAATGCAAATATCTCAAAAACCAGCGGGCAACTATATGTATATATGTTCTTGATCTGGAGGACCTCCTCTATCCGTACATATCCATTTTAACGGCGAAATCCGGGGATGCTCTAAAATGCTAAAATATAAAATGCTTCTTTTAAGCAAATATCTAAATAATTACAATAATTACTGATAAATATGAAAAAACAATGTAGTGAAGTGTAAGATTATAAAAAGTGCTTAATATGAAAGAAATAATAGATAGAATGACGATCAGGAATGCACTGCGATCTTTGGTCTATTGTGCCCTCTCCTTACTCACATTGACTCGCCTAGACCCAGCCCATTGATAAAGTCCAGTAGACTTCCAGGCGGTAGCGACGCAATGCGATCCCTATCCGGAGACAGTACTCCAAGGGCCTTTGATCTGCGTCTACAAACTGCTGTGCAGTCAAACAGCAGATGCTCCGGGGTTTCAGGTTCCATGCCGTAGAAACGGCAGCTGCCGCAAGCTGATAGGCTCATGCTTTGCATATGCCTGTTTAGCTTGCAGTGACCAGTGTACCATGCGACTAGCAGCCTGAGTTTGTCCCTGGGGAGGTTTATTATGATTTTGAACATCTTTAGGTTGTAACCTCCCATTAGCAGTTTGGCGTGTCTCATACCATGAGCCTGTAGCCAATACTCCTCTCTGCCTACTCTTTCCTCTTTACAGAGCAGCTCCTTTATGGTGTGGGGACCCACCCCCGTAAAGGGTTCGGGTCCTACCATTTTGGTGTAGGCAGCGGAGCGGGCGAGCCCGTCCGCCAGTTCGTTACCGGCTATACCTTTATGACCAGGCACTCAGACCAAGTGTATCCGGTTTCTATCCGCAAGGCTATTCAGCCTATTCCTACACTCCTGAACTAGAAGCGATTTGATCTCGTAAATGGGGATCGCCTTTAGCGCCGCTTGACTGTCGCTGAGAATGGCTATTCGCTCATTGCGGTAGTTGCGATGGAGGTTTATTTCTATACACCGGCTTATGGCATAAACCTCTTCGCTAGATTGAGACCTCTTTGGACCAAGTCGCAGAGAGTGTCTTCATATTTGCCTTTTGCTATAATTACTATGTCGTCCGCATACCCTTGGCAGCGGATCCCATTGTCTGTTAGCAGTGTCCACAGGTCGTCTACGACTAGACTCCATAGCAGGGGTGATAGCACACCCCCCTGTGGGCAGCCCCTAGACGAATTCTGCTATCTCCTACTGAAGTCTCAGCAACCCTTGAACGTAGTACGGCCTCTATCCATCTATGCACTGGTGCCGCCACATTCCTTTTCTCTAGTGCCCTGACTATACTCTTGTGGGATGTGTTGTCAAAGGCACCTTCGATGTCCAGGAACGCGGAAAGACCCACCTCCGCATGCTCCAGTGAGCTCTCTATTTCAGAGGTCAACTGGTACAGAGCAGTACTGGTAGATCTTCCCGCTCTGTAGGCATGCTGAGCCGCATGAAGCGGTGAGCTCTTCAGCGCCTTCGCCCTTATTTCCTGTTCCACGATCTTCTCCATGGTTTTTAGTAGGAAAGACGTTAGACTTATTGGCCTAAAAGATTTCTCCAACGAGTAGTCCTTCCTTCCTAACTTGGGTATGAAGAAAACCTTCGCTGTCCTCCATACCTCAGGATATACGCCATGGCGAGGCTATCTCTCAGCAGCCGAACCAGGTGAGGCAGAAAAAGCTGCTCCCCCTGTTGTAACAGCGCCCTTTCCGGCCATCCACTCCCGGAGACTTGAATCTTTCGAACGAGGCCATCGCCCACCGGATCGAGTCCGCCGTAAACAGCTGTTTGGCGATACAGTCTCTACGTCCTTCGTGCCCCTGGCCAGAGCTTTGTGCACCGAGCCGCTTTTGGCGTAGTGGCGACATTTTCGCAGAATCTCCTGAAGCTGGCCTGCTTTGCAGACCTAATCTTGTTGTACAAGGTGAGATAGCTCCGGTATTTTGCCCAGATCCCCGTACGTTTTGCTCTGTTAAACTGGCTGCGCACCTTTCTCCGGAGGTCCGCTAGTTACTTTGACCACCACGGACAGACTCGTCTGTCGGTGGGCGCTTTAGGGGGCAGCTGCTATTATATGCGTTGATTACGGCCCCGTTCAGGTCAGAGAGCCTGTTGTCTAGCCCATGGCCTGAAACACTATCATCAGTCTGCCCGCTCTTGCTTAATTCCCTGCTTAATAGATCCCTGAAGGCGACCCAGTTCGCCCTCCGAGGATTACGTCTAAGGGGGAGTTGTCTAACCTCTACCTTTAGCTTGAACCATATGATCCTGTGGTCTGACAAGGAGGGCTCTGTCGAGACTCTCCATTGCGAGACCAGTCCGCCCGCAGGCTCATTGCTCAAGGTGAGGTCCAACACGTCTCTCCTGCTTATAGTTATGAACGTGGGTTCACACCCTACATTCTCTATACCTAAATTGCTGCCTACAACATACTCTAATAGAGACTCACCTCTTATGTTGCAATCGGTGCTGCCCCATTCCGTATGGTGAGCGTTTGCATCGAATCCTATGATGAGGGGGAGCCTGTGCTGTCTACAGTACTCCACCCGCCTTTCAACCGCCTCCGGGGGTGCTGTAAGTGCCTCCCCTGGGAAGTATGCCGAGGCTAGGACGAAGGCCTTGCCTTCAAAGTCCCTGACCTGCACCGCCACCAAGTCCTGCGTCAGGAATTTTGAAATACAGGAAAAATCAATATTGTTCCTGACAACTATACATGTTCTAGGTCTCTCTCTAGAGAGATCCCAGATTACCTTATTTGCTTCCGTTTTGAGGCCTTTGACCTCTCCTCTATAGACCCAAGGCTCTAGGATCAGCAGTACGCCCAATTTCTCCGCTGTGAACCTGCTTGTTATGACCCCCGAGGCGCGATGCAGGTTCACTTAGGCAGTCTCCGTATTGACGGCCATTATAAAATGGGTTAGACGAAGGGCAGATCCTCTTCCCCTTCCGTCAATCTCACTACTGTCCATAGGGTCTCCTAGCCCGTCTAGGAGCTCTTACGTGGAGGGTAGCACTGCCGTCAGACCTATTACAGGGACGACGGTAGTCGCTGCTGGCTGTTGCCTTCTCCGTCCTGCCTTCGTAGGGCCGCTCTTCCACCACGTCTACCTGCATTCCAGCTACCTCCGGCTCTGCCTCAGGCACTGCCTGCTTAACTGTTCCTTTGCTCTGGAGAGTCGCAGTCGTTGCAGCTCCCTTGCTTCCTATGGCTGCAGGTTTGTAAGGCCGCATGACTACCTTGCTGAACCTGTAGAACAGGCGGAAGCTCGCTGCCCGGACGTACTTGTTCGATTCATCGTCAATGAAAACGTGCAATCTCCATCCTTTCATTTCCCCTATCTCCTCCATTTTGCTGCTGCCAAAACGCCAGGACGAAATGCTGAGTCTCCGGTTCTGGTTCTTCACCAGGCCCAAGGCGAACTCATAGGGCTTGTCCCCGCACCGAGGGAGGAACATTGTCATGCTGTGCATGATTGGCAAGTTCTCCGCCCTCTTCGCGTAAAGGACGGGGCCCTTCCAGCCTCCCAGCTTTGGAGCGTACTCTCTCAGCCAGATAGCGGACTCCTCATCCATGCAGTCCACCTGCAGCATACCTCCTCTGAATTCAACACCTAGGAAGGACGGCGCGTAGTCCTCCCCAATGAACACCTCTGGACACGTTCTTGTCGTGCCACTTTGCCGGGTATGCGTTGCTCCCTTTGCCGTAGTTCCTCGCTAGAGCTTCCGCTACCTTCGGAGTCTTTCCATCGCGGTACCATTTCATGGTAGAGCCGCTCATCCCTTTCCTGCGTGGATCGTCGCACCCACCGGGTTGACCAGCTCTGGTAGGGGCGTTTCCCACGTCTGTGCCTCCTCCTTCTTCTGCGAGCGCCGTCAGGCTCTGTGCGGTTAGACTCACCCGAGTCCGACCCACTGCGCCTTGCGGCGGGGATCTTGGCGTCACTCGTAGCTGCCACAGCGGCACCAGGCGATTTCGACAGGTTAGCGCCGCTGCAAGAGGGCACGTCGTCATCATCCTCCTTGGCGTGCTCCTCAAACAGCGACCGCTCCTCTGGCGAAAGGACGTCCAGGGAGCTAAACTTACGCATAGCCCCTCGCCCCTCGCCAAAAATGTATACAAAAATGTATCTGAACGTTTTAAGAAGAAAATTTAAATTGTAAGTGTGCTTAAATCGGCTGTTAATAGAAACAAAATCAATTTCCAACAAGATACCGACCCAAAATACACGTCTTATCTTGTACGTGAATAGTTGTTAAAATAAAAATAACTCCATAGGTCCCGCAATCACTAGACATTAATCCTATTAAAAATATCTGCAACTTTTTGGAAAACCGTATTTAAAAATATCGAATTTCCTCAAAATAAGGCCAAAAAACAGGATCATGGACTTAGTGGGTCAAAATAATACTAGAAATTGAGTGGGGAGCATACATGTTGTTGTTGTTGTAGCGGCAGAATTCTGCCGAGTTGACAGTCCTTGTTCGGATAAAAATCCGGGTCCGTTCCGGTTACGTAGACCCGACTGTCGTGGGAACGGGGGGGAGGATACATCGATGTCTACGGACAATAATAGCAACAAAATGTAGGCCAAAAACCGCTAAAACTATTGTAATTACTTCTGATTTATATAAATAAATTTTGGTGTACGTAAACTTTTTTCATATGAGTTCGGCGCATTTTAAGCGTTAGCATTAATTTGTTTTATTTGTGTAAAAAAAAAAAATATTTTGATATGCAAAATTTAATGTTAAATATACATCTTTTGCAATAGATGAAAAAAAACACAAAATTTATTCATTTTATAACAAATAAACGTGCCGTAATTTAATAGGACCAGATGTATGTAAACATTATTGGCCCACTGTATGTATAAGAAAACAACCGTCTTTCCAGACAATATCGAAGCTTCACATAGGCCATTCCAGCAATATGTCAAATATATTGCCATTGAGGTTTGATATCATGACATATTCTTTCTTGAAATCGGCAGGATTCGGATTACTTTGGCGGAGGGGTAAAAAATTTCGAATTTTCCGAATTTCCTTATAAATGGGTTATGTGCGGATAGGGGAGCCTCTCCAGAGGAGGAATATCCAAAATTACATTTTTTTTTTGCATTTTTTTTAAATATTTATTTATTTAATAAATTAACGCCAATCGGCAATATACAACATTTGCTTTTATAAGTAAAAGAAAAAAGAGAAAATAAAAATATATTAATAAGGGCAATTGTATTACAGTGATCAAATTAATGGTATGGAAGGAGGGAGCCTCCATAGAAATCGATGTTTTGGTGACATGGTTAGCAATCCTGTTGTGAGGTCCATGGAAGACGTAGTTTTTCTGTGTCTTTGTTGTTTTAAGTTTCCGTGATTGTCTCAGCGAGAATGCCGTAGGAGCAAACTCAAAGCTACCAAGAATCTCTGGGGCATCAATTAGGTTGTTAACAACCTTAAAGTAAAAGACTAGGTCAGCGACTTGACGACGTGTAGTTGATTTTATAGCGTGAACGAATATCATCGGTGGAGAGTACCTGCGACCTCAAGCTTGTAGGAAAGGATAGAGACTTACAGAATTTATTTTGGACCTTCTCCAATCTGTTGATTGAGACATCAGTGTGAGGAGACCAGACTACAGAGCCGTACTCGAGTATGGGTAGAACCAGTTGGCGATATAGACGTGTTAATGTGTAGGGATTGCGAAACTCTTTTCCTGCTCTCGTGATTAATCCAAGAACCTTGAAAGCTTGGAGTGTGATCTTGTCTATATGCCTCAAGTAAGTGAGTTTGTTGTCTATGATGATGCCCAGGTCTTTGATGTCGGGAACTTCTTGCGGGTTGTGACCGTTTAGTTTATAACTGGTGGCAACATTGCTGTGAGAGCGCGAGTACGAAACTACCGCGCATTTATTTTTGCGTTAAGGTCAAGTTTGTTATTAGTACACCAGTCCGAGATTTTGTCAATGTCATCTTGAAGCAGCTGGACATCTAGCTCATTTTTGATGGTTCTGTAGATCTTGAGGTCATCTGCGTATAGCAGATATTCTGACAGGATATTTTTGCCAATATCATTGACAAAGATGTTGAAAAGCAGAGGTCCTAGGTGGGACCCCTGTGGAACTCCAGATGTAACCTTATATTCCTCAGACAAATATCCATCTACTCTAACTTGCAGAGATCTGTTTACCAGGTAGGAATATAAACAATCCAAGACATTGCCGTCGACTCCGTAGACTTGAAGCTAAGAAACAAGAATTCTGTGATGTACACGATCAAAGGCTTGGCTAAAGTCAGTATATATGGAGTGAACCTTGAGACCATCATTCAATGTGTTGAGAAGGAAATTAGTGTAAGAGAAAAGATTGGACGTGGTTGATCTGCTACCCGTAAATCCGTGCTGTCTTGTCGTGATGATATCTTTAAAGGCAGCAGTAAGTTGAGTGAGGACCAGCTTTTCAAATAGTTTTGCTAACGCTTATTGAATGCATATAGGTCTGTAGTTGGAAACATCAGTTCTCTGGCCACTTTTGAATAATGGTCTGACATATGACAGCTTCCATGCGCTAGGGAAGATGCCAAGCTGCAAAGATTTATTGAATATGTGAGTGATAGGCTCGCAGAGCACAGTAGCGCGGTTTCTAAGGAAAACATTTGGTATACCGTCAGGTCCGGCGCCTTTGTTAGGGTTCAGCTTGAGTAATTGTTTGAGAACATCTTCACATTTGATTTCCAGATTATCGAGGTTGGTTTTTGGGACATTGATCACTGTATTTTTGTTACTTCGATCATTATTGTTATCATCAGTGAATGTTGTTTTGAAGTATGAGGCAAACAGGTTACTGATTGATTCACCAGTGGTAGCAGATTGATCGAGCCATGACATCTCGGATGGAATGTTCACACTATTGTGCTTCTTATCCTTGATGAACTTCCAGAACGCACTTGTGTCAGACTGAACCATGTTCTCTGTTTTGTCAACATATTTTCTGTAGCATTCAATACTTAAAGTTTTGCAATCACGCCTTAACATGCTGAAGCGAGCATAATCTCGTTGGTTATTATAGTTTTTGTATTGTGAGTGAGCCGCGTTTTTGAGCTATATTTTTTGATAAGTTCAAAAGAGAACCAATTAGGGTAATTACTGACATAATTCTTACGTACAGGCACATATAGGATAATGCCTTCCTCTAGCTTGTTATAAAACCAAGTAATTTCATTGTCGATAGTGTCTGTTTCATACATTCCTACTCAGTTAACCTGGTGATAAAAAACGTTGAGATTATGATAATCGGCTTTCTTGAAGGAGTATGTAGGTGAACTCGGTGATGTAAGATTAGGTCGAAAATTAAGACTTATAGAGAGGGCCGGATGATATTTCTCCTCTTCAACAAATGGTAGTGTTTTATCAACACTAATTTCTATATTACTGTAACAGAGATCCAGAAAAGTGTTATCACAGTTGCTTGTATTGTTTACTTGAGTGCAATCAAGTAAAGCTAAACCATCTTGGAGAATCCTTTCACAGTCCGCCCGGGGGACACTACTAGGCAAATTGAAATCGCCTACAAGTAATAGTTTAGCATTTTTAAATTTATCGTTTATAAAAGAGAGTTTGAGAGAGGTGGCATGTAGACACAGCCAACAATGATATCATGGGAAGCACTTTTTACGTTGACGAAGACGAGCTCATAGTTATGTTGATCAATTTGTATTAATTCAGCTTGAAAGTGGCGTTTGACTGCGATGAATACTCCACTTCCTCGTTCCAGACCAGACAGAACTGGATCCCTATCGTGCCTAAAAATTGTGTAAGTGCTGTCGATTAGTTCGCCATCGTGAATCGATGGGTGTAACCATGATTCGGTAATACAAATGAGGTCGATATTACTGACGGCTGACGCTGTGAAAAATTTATTGAGTTTGGTTCGGAGCCCTCGCTTGATTTGATAGTACACTTGAAGAGCTTCGGGTTTCTTCCTTTTCACTGAGCGGGCGAAAATTTTTGTTAACTCTGCGGTATGCCATGGATATACTTGATGGTTTTACTTGTGTCACCATTCTTGTTGAGAGTGTTTAATTCAGAACGTAAATCATTAAGGTGAGTCTGTTGTGCAGGGGTTAGGTCTGGTTTGAATCTAACCTAAGAGCTCTCACTCTGGTTTAGTTTAAAGATTTCTCTGGCATCAGCAACTGACTGGGTCTCTATAAGCAGAGGACGTGTACGGTTAGGTGTCTGACGTCCGAGTCTTCGGATTTTGAATCCAGTTAACTTAGCAGATAATTCACCCGATAATACAGCTGAGAGTAATACTTTATCATCTTCCAGTCGGTCGATGCCAGTAGGTTTGGTTGACTCTGAAATTCCAAGAGCGATGACGTTTGACTCACTCTTCTTACGATCATTAATTTCTTATATTATGTCCTCAGGAGAAGATGGTGATAGTGATGAGATTTGGTAGGAGTATAAATTCTTTTCAATAGTTGTAATACGGTCACTCAGACTCCTGCATTTTTTATCGGTGATGGCATGTTGCTTGGCGAGCGTTTTAACTTCTTTTTTTAACCCGGTGATACTTTAACTAATAGATGATTTAAAGTTTTCAAGATTGTCATGAAATATTTTGGTAAATTCTTCAAATTGTTTATTTAGCACTTTTTCAAGTCTATCAACGTTGTCATTCTCACTTTCATCCTCCGAGTCATCAGAATATCTTACACTAACCTCCAAATCATTGCATTTCAGACACCTCCATAAGACACGATTTACCTTGATATTTGTAGCTATTGCGTCAAATTCAGCTTTACTGAGGTTCAGACATCTGGAATGAAACCACTTCTGGCACAGAGAGCATCTCAATCCTTTGGTGTTTTTTCTTACGTTTTGAGAACAGCTACCACATGTGTTGTTTACAATTAGCTTTTTAGGTGGCATGTTGATAATCAGATTGACACATTACCAGTAGTATTAGCAACTAAAAAATATGTGTATTCACAACACGATATTTTACTCTATTTATTTAGTCAATCAGAGTTAATTAATTTGCAATAATTATTTTAATCAATAATAAAATATCACGAGCGAAAAAAACCATGTACGTCCATTCGGTAGCCCTCTAGCGGAAAAAATTTTGCTTTATATTTACATTATTATTAAATGCTTAAAAGTTTTATGTAAGTGTATTTCGGATAATTTACAATAACTTCTAAAATAATTCCTTTAAACCTTAATTGGATTTTGGACTTGCAATGCCGGCTTAAATTTTAAATATTCACGATTAAAAGTTCAAAAATGAAAAATGCATGGTATTTCTCTATGTTTGACTAAATTTTTTCACGTTTTTGACTATGTATATTTAAATATACACTCTAAACATTGAAATAAGTTCACATTTCACTTTTATTGTGCTATATTTTACCTAAAGTTATTAATTTAAAAATCCCTTAGCACACTCATTGTTGAAACGTTAGATTGTTTACACTTATCAGGAAAACGAGCATTGCCACATCTTAAACAGCAAATATGTAGGATTTTTAACAATATTTTTTAGTTTGTTTCGCGTGATTCTTTTTTCTATATTAACTATAATAAAAAATACTTTCCAACATATTTCAAGTTATAACTGAGTTATGAACACTTTTCCATCTACGAGTACAGATGTATATGTATAATATGTGATTTATATTTAATAAACACAAATAACTAAAACTCATAATATTATAAATTTTATATCAAATTATTATCGACGTGACTGAAGTACTTTCGCGTAGGACTCGTTTCTGCATTGGCTGCCTGCGACCGCACTAACCCTGGTCGAGCGAATACCCGAGGTGACTGAAGTACTTTTGCGTAGTACTCCTCTCTGCGTTGGCGGCCTTCGGACGCGCTTTAAAAAAAATAACCCTGGTCGAGAGAATAGCCAGGGTGACCGAAGTATTTTCGCGTAGTACTCCTTTCTTTAAAAATAAAAAATATATTGAGCTTTCGTTATAAAGTGGTTATATTTTTTTGATAAATTTTGATAAATTTGAGTTTTCGTCATAAAATAGTTAAATTTTAGTTATTATATCTGTCAGCAATTTCCATTTATTTTTGATAATACGTTGTTTTGTATTTTAGGTGACAATATACAGCCATGGTCACGCAAACAACACACTTAGTCGTAAGAAGCAATAAGCACCAATATAATTGACAAAGATCTTTAAAGAAGTAAAAATTGCTTATAATGTGATTACTTGTTTATTCATATAAGTAAAAAAAAAAACTAATAGCCATTCACAAATAATTAGTATTATTTGAAAAACTTGATCTTCCTCTAAAATGCCTTGGTCACCCAAATAGCACATTTTACCAAACCTACAAAAATCATGTGAAATTAATGAAATTTAATCAATGATTTGGTGCCATATGGTTACGTTTCTAATACTTGGTTCTATATTCCAGATTTTCAATTATAAATTGCTGCTAAAAGTTTTACAAATTTTGAGGATTTATGGGAAGGTATTAAGGAAGCTTTGTACTCCATCCCAAAGAAGAAATGCGAGAAGCTGGTAAAAAATATGGTATTCACATCCGCATACCATATTTTTTACCAGCTTGGAGTACAAAGCTTCCTTAATACCTTCCCATAAATCCTCAAAACTTGTGAAACTTTTAGCAGCAATTTTAAGGTCAACATCCTTCCATAAGTTTTCCATTGGATTAAGGTCAGGGCTTAACGCTGGGTAATCCAGAACATTTATTTTATATTTCTGCCAATCCTTTGTGATTTTCGTTGTGTGCTTAGGGTCGTTATCCTGCATAAAAGTGCAGCGAAACGGCATGTAATTGAAAGCATATGGTTAATATGTGTAAATATTGATACCGATCCATTTCCCCCTAAATGGGAATATTTGGGGCCCACGCCGTGCCAGGAAAAGGCACCCCATATCATCCTATTTCTGCCTACGTATTTTATCGTTTTTTTTTGTACCTGGGATTTAACGATTGACCTTTGGACAATGAACATTACCTTTCCTATCAGGACCATTCAATTAATTTTCGTTTCATCCGCTCATAGTAACTTTTTCTCAAAAATAAGTTTGTTATCAGTATATGTTTTCGCGAAACGTAGAAGATTTAGCATACGCCGCTTTGACAGAAGTAGTTTTTTTCGACTCGGCCAGCCAAAAACTTGTACCTCTTTTAAACGTCTTTCAACAGTCTCCCGCGATATATTTAATCCATTTTCTTTATTGATTTCCTGCATTATTTGTCATAATCTAGCTCTTCGTCTGCTATGGGTGGTGATTTGGCTCCAAGTACGCCATTCACGGGAAGGAAGTCGGTGAAGGTTGTTGTTGTTGTTGTAGCGGCAGAATTCTGCCGAGTTGACAGTCCTTGGCCGGATAAAAATCCGGGTCCGTTCCGGTTACGTAGACCCGACTGTCGGTGAAGGTGTTGATGGCTCCGCTGTGAATGGCGGTCAGTGCCTGTCGAAAGCCAGTTGCGTCCGAAGTCCGGTCGGCGTACTCTACGATGTCGTCGACGTAGTCAAGGAAAGACCTTTTGATGCTCCTAGGAGGCGGTTACGCTCCAAGCATATGGCTGCAGGGGTGATATCTACGAAAACATCCCAGCAGGAACTGCTTGGAGAGGAGTTCATTATGCTCCTTAACTGGGAGCATAATTGTCTCACTGTGTAGGTGTTCTATGAGAGACAAAATGTATCAAAATGTATCCCGTCGTGGTCCGGAGTGCTGTATTTTGACAGGTCTGAAGTTTCCTCATCTGCGTGCCACTGCATCCAGGCGACCATATAGGTGCTGCGTAGTTACGGACCGGCCTTCCGATTGCCTTGTATATTGCCAACAACGTTTCTTAGTCTTTTCCCCATGTGCTGCCGGTTAGCGACTTGAGGATTTTGTTGGGACTCTGTACCTTGGCGCTAATCGCGGTCGTATGGGGAGAGAAGGAGGATAGACTGTCGAATGTTACATCTAAAAACTGGGGATTATTGACAGTCGAAATTTTGACGCCTTCGACTGCAATATTAAGATCAAGTCTATACTCCTTCGTCCAGTTTGTAAATATCGTCACTGTGGATTTGGTGGGGGAAAGTGTGAGATTTCGTGCAGTGAGGAAACGAGAAAGGTCGGTGAGGTAGTTGTTTAACTTCGAACACATTCCATCGATTCCATTGCCCGACGTCAATATCGTGCAGTCTTCAGCGTACGAGGTTATGGAAACCCCCTCTGGTGGTTGCGGAAGTTTCGAGATGTAGAGGTTAAACAGTAGCGGGGAGAGGACACCACCCTGCGGAACCCCCTGTTTAAATCTTCTCAGTTTAGATGTTTCGCCTCGAAATAGTACGGATGACTGACGACCGTTCAGATAGTTCATGGTTTACCTCTTTTTTTTTCTTAGTTTTTTCGATGTCCTGCAGTAGCGTTGTGTGGTTGGCCGTGTCAAAAGCTTTTGACAGATCCAACGCTACGAGGATCGTTCTTTCGCAGGGTGGTTTCTGGTTAAGGCCACGAACTATCCGGGCGCGTATGCCGCTAAGTGCTGTGGTAGTGCTGTGCACTTTTCGGAATCCATGTTGGTGGCTGACTAGGCTCAGGTGGTGAGTGAAGGTCGGGAGTAGCAAGACCTCAAGTGTCTTCACTACTGAGGAGAGGAGGGTTATCGGATGATAAGATTCCCCTTTGTTGGCGGGTTTTCCAGGTTTCAGTAGTGGGACCACTCTTCCGACTTTCCACACACGGGTATTTGAAGAGTGGTCAGCGACAGGTTGAGGCTCCCGTCGAGCTTAGATGCCATAGCAGTAGCATGGTGAATCCATCAGGGCCAATAGATTTTGTCTTGCTGATAACACCCTGAACCTCCTCATCGGTGGCGCGCCTTCGTTCGGCATTTTGCGCAGCCGTCGGTTCACACATCGTTTAGCTTTGTCTACCGAAGGGTGCAGTGTAAACTGCCGGCTAAAATAGCTTGCGCTTTCCTTCGGGTCCGAAGAGGCATGACCATTGAACTGAATTTCAACTCGGTCGTCATGTCTCTTCTGGTTAGACAAAGCTTTAACAGTAGCCCAAAGCTTATTCACGCCGGTGTAGAGGTTACAGGACTTCAGGTGCTCTATCCATTTCGTCCGCTTATGCTGGTTTACCATACGCGGAATCTCCAAATTGAGATCCCTTATTCGGGGATCCCCGGGATCGGCATGGCGTAAGGTGTCGCGCTCGTTAGCTAAAACGACTGCTTCAGCTGGGAAATTGGGGCGAATTTCCGCTGTTCTACCAGCCGGGATGAAGCGAGCGGTAGCTGCTGCGATCACGTTGCGGAATTAACGTTCGCCAACGCATACGTCCATAGGAATGGGTAGAGCGTTGAAGGTGCTCTCAGTAAATTCTGTGAAGCCGACCTAATTAGCTTTTTTAAAGTTAATGAAGGCACGGTTGTCCACAGAAACAAAATCAGGAGGCTTCTCGATCGAGATAATTATGGGCAGATGGTCTGATGCGAGAGTTAGCATAGATCGCCAGGTTATGTTGTTTATCAGACCACCGCTAGCAATGGTGGTATTCTGCGAGCTAATACGGGTGCCCATAACTCTGGTGGGAGCTTCGTTATTCATTTTGCAGAATGTCGAATCGTCAATCTGTTCCGCCAGCTCCATCCCCCTACGGTCATTTGACAGGCAGGAATGCCAAAGATCGTGGAGCGCGTTAAAGTCGCCTAGTACCAAACGGTTTTCACCACGAAGTATCGCACCTATATTCGGGTGATATCCTGTAGGGCAACATGTAACTGGGGGGATGTATATATTAAATATTTGGAGCTCGACAATGCCTCACCGGATAGCTATGCCCTGACATTCTAGGGTCGATGTCTTCTTCGATTAGACGATACTGCCCCGTGTCATGCAATATGAAGGCTAGGTCACCTCGCGATCCTTACGTATGACGTTGAAACCGGCACAACTCAGAAGATCTGAGCGGCTCTTTAGCTTGGTTTCATGGACCGCAGCTGTCGGTACCCGTACACAATTCAGAGTAGGCGCTATGTTGCCTGTTTGAGCTCCTGACCGTGGGTTGGACTCAATGCCAGCACAAGTCAGGAGGATACGGAGCAACCCTGCCGCAAGGCGTTTCTCCAATGACGACAAACACAAAATAGTACTCACCTGGTGTCACTTCCCGGCGTGTTCCGGCCTGCGCACCACACGTGAGTGGAGTGAATATTGTTGTTGTAGCGGCAGAATTCTGCCGAGTTGACAGTCCTTGGCCGGATAAAAATCCGGGTCCGTTCCGGTTACGTAGACCCGACTGTCGTGGGAACGGTGGAGTGAATCGTACGTTGCCCCATGCTGCAGGAGTTTGCAGCCGCAACTCACAACAGAGGCGTCGCCGACCAACACTCCAGCGCGACAACCGCCCTGCGGGTTCTGCAGCTGCAACAACTACCACCCACACGTCACTTCCTCACCTCCAGGATCACCCACGGACACCCGCGACAAACCCGGCTACTTCAATTTAACTGCAACGGACTCCAGAGTAAGATCGAGGAGATAGTTGCACTTATAAATCGGGAACGCGTATCGATAGCTGCGGTCCATGAAACCAAGCTAAAGAGCCGCTGAGATCTTCTGAGTTGTGTCGGTTTCAACGTCATACGTAAGGATCGCGAGGTGACCTAGCCTTCATATTGCATGACACGGGGCAGTATCGTCTAATCGGAGAAGACATCGACCGCAAGGATGCTACCCTAGAATGTCAGGGTATAGCTATCCGGTCAGGCGATGTCGAGCTCGAAATATTTACACCCCCATTCTATGCACTTGACAAATTCAGCATATTTCTAATATGTCAAAATTTCAAATTTATCAAACATTTCGTATTCTGTGTCTAAAATAAAAAGCTCTTTTCTTTATAAGGTGTTTATAAGGTGTCAAACGCTTTTGACAGTGCTCATTGTGAATTAAATATCTGATTGTGCATCTTGTTGTGGAAGATATTTTACTTTTGTTATTATTGTTAAACGAAGATGAAAATTGTGAGAATAGGAATAGCGGGAGCATTTGAAATGCTTACGCGACGATAGAAATCCATTTTCTTTAAGCGAGAATACAGTAGGTAGAAAAAATAAGTTATCAAAACTACCAGCGCTGTTTTAAACGTTCTATACTTTTTCGCTTAATTTAATATAATTTTTATTTGTTCGGAAAGTACCGTTTTCAAAATGCGCAATTGATGATTTTAGGGGCAACCGCTTATCTGGTAAGGAATTTTCGTCGCCTTCTATAGAAATGCTCAGTGACAACGTGTGAAAAATATAAGTTATCTAGTGTATTAATTAGTATTTTTCATATTAAAACTTGAAAGTCAATTACAAAAAAGCATTAAAGATGCAGGAATTCTTTATTTTATAAATTTATAAATTCTGAAATTTAATTTGTAACCAAAGTTTTGGTTTTTATTTTTAATTTAATTTTTTTTTTAAATAAAAAGGCGATTTTTTTACGATGAATTAAAAAAAAATCTGAAAGTGGTGAATTTTAAAAAACTAACGAATGAGGAGTGTTCAACCATAATTCACACGCAACGTTATATTGCTGAAAAATTTAATAAAAGCCCGGTCGCAATACGGAAAGTGATTGACATTTTATAAAAAAAGGTTAGAATGCCCCCTCAGTGCACACTGTTCGTAACAGATTGCACCAAACCAATATTCACTGCCGCGTTGCAACAAAGTTACTTTACCTAAATGAGGCAAATAAAAAAACGATAAGCATTTTATAAAGAGCACATATTAAGACCTCAAAATTGTTGGCATAAATTGCTCTGGACTGATGAATCGATGATTTGTCTTCGTTATTCCCACGGTATGGTTTACGTTAACTATTATAACTATACAAGTGCACTCTACCTACAGTTAAGTCGGTGGACAAGTGCCTTATAGCTTGGGGATATTGTAGTCCTGGAAGGAAAAGTTACTATTGCAGTTTATTTAAATATTTTAAGGGAGCACGCTATCCCCGAGGGTCACCGATTAATTGGTCCGGATATCCTTCTTCAACAGGATAACGCGCCATTCATACTGCAAAAATCATCACAGAACATTTACAAAATGAAAATGTGAGTGTATTGCAATGGCCTCCTCAAAGCCCCGACTTGTCACCAATCGAAAATGCTTGGGCAATCTTTAAGATGCGTATAACTGAAGAGAAACCTTAAAACCTGGTTTATTTGAAAAACTGCATCTACAACATTTGGAATAATTTTCCTCAAAACTAGGGTTTGAAGCTTGCCAACTCTATGCAACAACGATTGGGTCAACTTGCAAGCCAAAATTATGGACATTGTACATATTAAACAATTTGATAACTTACTTTTTCTAACTAGCTCCACACTAAAATCAGAAAACGTCACTACCTTTAACTGTAAGGGATCTAGGCTCATGCCAGAAATGTGTAGGTAAAAGTAAAATTTTCCATTTCAACAGAGGAAGAAACACAATACAAATAATTATATACTAATTTAAGCTAATTTATTTGAAATATATTCCAGATTTTTTAGAAAATTTTGAATAAAAAGCACCATAGGAGCAATTAACTGCACGCATAATGCTGTCAATATAATTTGAATAGAAATTAACTGTTTCTGTTAACATTATTTTGTTCACCACACGTGTGGGGAAAAGCTTAGCGAACTGAAGCTTTTAGTTTTATCAAGATTGCCACAAAATACCAAAACATTTCTTGTTTGATAAATATTTGAACTAAATTTTAATATTTTATTAATTTGTCAAGGGCACAGAATAGGGGTGTTAATATATACATCCCCCCAGTTACATGTTGCCCTACAGGATATCACCCGAATATAGGTGCGCTACTTCGTGATGAAAAATGTTTGGTACTAGGAGATTTGGCGTATAGTAAACCAGCTTAAGCGGACGAAATGGATCGAGCACCTGAAGTCTTGTACCCTCTCCACCGGTGTGAGTAAGCTTTGGGCTAACCCGAAGAGACATGACGACGGAGTTGAATTTCAATTCAACGGTCATGCAGTTAGGGAGTATAATGAACTCCTCTCCAAGCAGTTCCTGCTGGGATGTTTTCGTAGAAATCACCCCTGCAGCCATATGCTTGGAGCGTAACCGCCTCCTACGAGCATCAAAAGGTCTTTCCTTGACTATGTCGACGACGTCGTACAGTACGCTGATCGGACTTCGGACGCAACTGGCTTTCGACAGGCACTGACCTGACCGCCATTCACAGCGGAGCCATCAACACCTTCACCGACTCCCTTCCCGTGAATGGCGTACTTGGAGTCAAATCACCACCCATAGCAGACGAAGAGCTCCAGCTGCCGCGAGAAACGCGAGTGACCCTAGCGCAACTTCGTTCCGGATACTGTAGCAGGTTAAACTCCTACTTATCCCGAATAGACCCTGACATACCTAATGTATGTCCTGCAAGCAACAAGTCTCCGCATGATACTGACCACCTTTTTGCATGCTCTACGAACCCTACTCATCTAATATCCTCCTCCCTATGGTCCGATCCCGTCGAAACAGCTCGTTTCTTGGGCCTCCCGTTAGATGACGTCGACGATAACACAAGTGACCTTACCATCTTAACGGAGATTAGATATTCCGTTGAAACAACAACAAAATACAATAATTTTTCCCGCGTTTTTATAACGAAAGTATAAAACCTTTCATATAAAAGCGAACAACAGAAAGTAAAACAATATACAAAGTGATGAAAGAGACACAAGTGAACAGTGAGACATTCTTATTCAAGTGGACAAACACAGGAGAAGAAACATCGTGTCATCACATCAATCAAACTCATCAACCCAGGATTAAAGGAATTTAAAGGACGGAAGTACTTTTTAATTAACCGCAATCGGCCTTTATACGACGACATTCCCCGATAGTATATTTTCGAAGAGCTGTAGCACATGAAAATTTTAATTAGCTCTGCTCTCATATCAGAGCAGAGGACAGCATTCCATTTTTAACTATTACTACAGCTATTGTGTTTTTACGTAACAAAACTCTGAGCAGAGCAGAGCACATACTTTGAATTGTTATGCTATGACCTCCGTCAAAGTGAGAGCGGTAGCTATAGTATAACAATAATTCTAGAAATTGTGCTGCTTCGGAATAGTAAATGAAAACCCTGCCTAGTTGTATATTGAACTTTACTCCGGACTTTATCAATAGGCTTGGGCTTGTCTATTTATCTTATCTTACCACATTGGTCGCATGCGGCGGTCCGAAAACGCAAAACTGTGGCGAAGTCGTAGGATTTTACCAGGTTGATCATTAAGTACTGGTAGGTAACATTGTTCAAATAGGTGGAAAGTTTATTCGGGAAACGAATTCATACGAAATTACTATTATTGGGGTGAAATGGGGTATAGTCAAGCTTCTGAATAATAAGTTACAGGTGTAGGGCTATACTCAATTCCTACGCTTGCCTCCTCGCCGCTAACTCTGGAAAGATGATCCAGTCTTGTGTTAGATACGATAGCCACTTTGGGTGAAGCTGGGGGTCACGGCTAAAAGAGAGGAAGATTCAGCAGAACCACTCCGGCATATTCGATTTAAGGGTTGGTTTCAGTCTAATTGCAGCGTCAGAGGTACGGCTGCGAGCGGGTGTCGGTCCTGAAACAAGCGGCTCGCTATATACATTCGTATAAAATATATATAACACTCGCCAAGAGGTTGTGCTTTAGGCTAGGGACCTGCCACGTAGAAAACACTCCCAATGAAAAAAGAACAATAGCCTCGGATGAACGACCACAACAAACGTACTAGGGTATATAATTTAAGGACATGTGCCCAGAATGTCCGGTCCCTAAATTGGGAAGGTGCCGCTGTCGTAAAAATAAAGGCTGAAATCACCGCCGTCCAAGAAATGCGATGCTCGGGACAAGGACGGGGACGAGTAAGTTTTTGTGTCATTTACTACAGTGGTCATATAAGGGATCGCATATTCAATGTGGGGTACGGTATATGAGCGTCTAGCCAGAATCCGCATTAGAGCAACATTTTTTCAAACCTAACACTAATTTACGCCCACGCCCCGACGGAAGAGAAGGACGATATGACCAAAGACAACATTTATGAGCGGCAAAGGAGACATTTTTGTTACAACAGTTGAAAAATTCAGCCTCCATTGCGAAACATCTTCAAAAGGGTTGAGGCTTATCGACTTCCCTGGGGCTCGAAATATAGTTGTCTGTAGTACTCGATTTCAGCACAAAAAAATTCATCAAACTGCTTGACTGTCTCCGGATAGAGAAGTTCAAAACCATATCAATCAAGTTGTCATAATTGGACAACATGGCTGTACAGCAAAACACGAACGTCAACAAACACAGGGAAGGTACGGCGTCAAGAAGCTACAATCACAACTGATAGCTGAACGGTTTTCTACTCGACATACACTCCTGCTCTCTGAGAACGGTCATCAGCAACTCGGTATAAGGGAACTGTGGGAGTGCATTTCAAGCTCCTTAGGATTTTTGTATCGCAGTGGAGAGAAAGCCATAAATGTGTAAGTATGAAGAGATGAAGAAAATGCGGCGACTAACGGAAGGTTTCCAGAGGAGAGCATATTCCTATAGGACCCATACTGAAGTTATGGAGAGGACACTTCTTCAGTCTGCTGTACTGCAGTAAAAGTGTAACATCTGGAGATGGCGAACCTGATTTACCCAATCGATGACGATGAAATAGATATTCTATTGTCCGACTACGATGAGCTTCGAAAAGCAATTATTAATAACCCGTGAAAGTAAGATCGACATACACCTCAACGAAAAGTATCTCCGCAAAGCTAATACCGTTGTGTATGTTGACGTTGAGCAACACCAAAAGTTGCGCAAGATCGGGAAGAACCTCTCCGAGCCTTTCGAGCTAAGCGAGGTTTCAGAAAAAGAGGGTCCCTACCCCATGACTTCTTCAATCTACTTGTATTGCTGGAGAAAATACGAGCTGCAGAGTTAAATAGAGAAGGTACAAACTTCTATAAGAGTTAACAGCTGCTGGTGTACGCCAATGATATTGATGTCACTGGCTTTCTTCTTTCTAAAAACTGGATAAGGAAGTGAATTGTTTGGGTCGGGTTGTAAACGAGGATAAGACGAAATGTTTCCTGCCATCAAACAAATTGTCATCGCGACTTGGCTCGCACGTCACTGTTGACAGTCATAACTTCGAAGTCGTAGATCATTTCGTCTATATTGGAACACCAACAACAATATCAGCTTTGAAATCCAACACAGAATCACTCTTGCCAACAGGTGCTACTTCGGATTTAGGAGGCAATTGAGAAGTAAAGTTCTCTATCAACGAACAAGGACAAACGCTTCAAATCACTCAGCATTTCCGTCCTGCAAAATGAGAGGACGGCATGGACAATGACATCACCTGATGAGTCGGCCTTAGGAGTGTTCGAGAGAACGATGAGTTGTACGAGATATATGGCGACATTGATATAGTTCATCGAATCAAAAGGCAGCGGCTGCGATGGCTAGGTCATGTTGTCTGGATGGAAGAGAACACTCCCGGTTTGAAGGTTTTCGATTCAGTAAACGTCGGTGAAAGCAGAGAAAGAAGAAGCATCTACTTCGTTGGAGCGATAAGGTGTAGAAGGACCTGGCTGCACTAAATATCTCGAATTGGCGCCAAATAGCGAAAAGAGGAAACGGTTGGCGGGCTGTTGATAACTCGCCTATAACAGCGTAAAAGGTGTCTACGACAGTAATCCGAGCCGCAACAACTGATTCTACGTTACCGCAATTGAACCGGTTTTTTTTTTCAGCCAAGGAATGTACTTTCGGAAATCTTAAAACATTTGGATCGATAAGTTTTAGAATTAGATTGTCCTTACTAGAAGAACGCCCTGCGGCAAGGTTTCTCTGTATCCTACGAACTCGTGGTGATATTGAGTCCAACATGGTCCCGGAGCAATTTTTCTGATGCGTCTGCGCCAAAAGCCTCGATCTAAACTCCAGGTCAGGTGTAACACATGCAATGTATGGAGCCATCTTAAGACCTGCTCAGGCCTTAATACACACAGGGAGTGAACTACGAGTTACGTGGCCACATGTTGCCAACGCACTACTGCCACTTTACCCTCAACGGCTGTACAACCTGCACCTAGTTCGTGCACTGCGCTGCCAGTTCACCTGAGTGGCCAACAAAGGACCTCTACGGTCCATAAAAGCTCAAATAGGCAGAATGACTCCCATTCTGGTCAGTGGTGGTATGATAAGTAACTTCACCTGGTGACCTATGCTAACTCTCAGACTATCTGCCCATAATTATCTCGAACGAGAAGCTTTATTTCGGTGGACAGCACTTACGTTAACTTTAACTAAGCTGACTTGGCCAGCTTCACAGAATTTAATGAGAACAACTTCACCCTACCCATTCCTGTGGACGTAACCTTTGGCGAACGTCGATTCCCTGTGAACCCCGAATTGGTAAATCAACAAAACCGAAGAAAATAGATAAAATACTTGAAGTCCTATAAGCTCTCCACCGGTGATTTGGAGTATCGAGTTGAAGTTTAATTCAATGGCCATGCCTCTTCGAACGCTTTGGAACCCCCTGTTTAATTTTTCCCAGTTTAGATGTTTCACCCCAAAATAGTACGAATGATTGACGATTGCTCAGGTAGTTCATGGTCACCTCATCAGTCCTGGAGGGAGCGTAGTTTTTGCGATGTCCTCAAGTAGCGTTATGTTATTGACTGTGTCAAAAGTTTTTGAAAAGTGTAAAGCTGCGAACAGACAGCCGAACGGTTTTCTAATCGGCTTGCACTCCTGCTCTCTGAGAGCACTCGTCAACAACTCGGTATAAGGGAACTGTGGGACGGCATTTCAAACTCCTTACGTACAGCTGCTACCGAAACCATTGGTCTTCGGAAAGTGAAAAAGAACAGCTGCTACGACGAGGAGTGCCGTGTCGCAGTGGAGAGAAAACAGGCTGCCTACCTCACAACGTTACGATCGTCCACAACACGTGCGGGATGGGAGAGATACCGAGAGGGACGCGAGACGCATTTGCAGACAGAAAAAGAAAGAGGCCGAAATGCGTGAGTACGAAGAGCTTGATAAGCTGGCCGACAGGGGAAATGCTCGAAAATTCTACGAAAAAATGCGGCGGCTTACAGAAGGTTTCAAGACCGGAGCATACTCTTGTAGAACCCCCAAAGGTGGTCTAGTTACCGATGCCCAGAGCATACTTAAATTATGGAGGGAACACTTCTCCAGCCTGCTGAATGGCAGTGAACGTACAACACCAGCAGAAGGCGAACCCGATTCCCCAATCGATGACGATGGAGCAGACGTTCCATTACCGGACCATGAAGAAGTTCAAACAGCAATTACCCGCCTGGCCGATGGATTTCCGGCCGAGCTAGAACTGATAAGGAGCATGCATCAGCTTCTTTGTAAAATATCCGATGATATTGATATCATCGGCCTCAACACCCGCGCCGTTACTTCTGCTTTCTCCAGACTGGACAAGGAAGTAAGGCAAATGGGTCTGGCAGTGAACAAGGGCAAGACGAAATATCTCCTGTGATCAAACTCTCGTCGCACTCGCGACTTGGCTCTCGCGTCACCGTTGACAGTCATAACTTTAAATTTGTAGATAATTTCGTCTATCTTGGAACCAGTGTAAACACCACCAACAATGTCAGCTTAGAAATCCAACTCAGGATAACTCCTTCCAACAGGTGTTACTTCGGATTAAGTAGGCAATTGAGAAATAAAGTCCTCTCTCGACGAACAAAAACCAAACTCTATAAGTCACTCATAATTCCCGTCCTGCTATATGGTACAGAGACTTAGACGGTGACAACAACTGATGAGTCGACGCAGAGCCCATCGTCCGAATAAACGAAAACACTCCAGTTCTGAAAGTATTCGACGCAGTACCCGTCGGGGGAAGCAGAGGAAGAGGAAGACCTGTACTTCGTTGGAAAGACCAGATGGAGAAGGACCTGGCTGCGCTGGGAATATCCAATTGGCGCCGCGTAGAGAAAAGAAGAAACGACTAGCGCGCTGTTGTTAACTCGGCTATATTCGCGTAAGCGGTTTCTACTCCAATAAAGAAGAAGAATTATCCACTTTAAACGCAAATATCCGACCATAGCCTTTTTATTCTCGAAACCCTGTGACGGTATTCTAAAGCCAACCCTTATTTTTGCTAAAAAAAAAAATACAATACATATGTGTAGAACCGCATTAGTGAAGGGGAACTATTCAGGCTGCTGGGGCTCTGGGAGGTCATGTGATATAGGAGAGGGCACAATAGACCCTAGGTCGCGGTGCAGAACCTCAAATTTTAATCTATCTATCTAGTGAAGGGTTAGTGGATATAAAAGCAAAAAATATAAGTGTAAAATTCATTAAAAATCGGAGAAACACGCATTTTAAATAGTTGAAGCTTTGCAAATAGAGTGCATCCCTAAAGTAAGTATGCACCATGATTAACAGCCGAATATGTGAATTTATTTCCAAAATAATTTGACATTTTTTTTATCAAAATATGTATGCAAGTGCTATGCAAGATTTCTTACAAGAATATAAAAGACACGATGACTACAAATTTTTCCGTTATTTTGTCTGGCGTTATTTCATAGGAAACGGTTAAAATCGTTTAACAAAAGTATGTATGCAGTTCGCAAATTTATATATTTCATTAGTCTTTATGTGATTTATTTGCGAGAAAGACCAACAAATTTGTTTCGTTGTGTAGGCACGAACTTTTTTTAAAGTTAAAAAGTGAATTTTAGTTAAAAATTTGGTCATGCCTCCTCGAGGCAAAGAACTTTCACAAGATATGAAGGATTTAATAATAAAATTGTACAAAGATAAAAAAAGCCAACGCCAAATTGCAAAAGACGTTAACAAATCAAACGTTCACGCCGCAGTACAAAAAATTATTAAAAAATTTAAAAGAGAAGGTGATACCAAGAATCAACCAAGAACTGGGCGCCAGAAAATTTTCACGGAGCAGGAACGCAGGATAATTGTACGAAAGGTACAGAAAAACCCCAAAATAAGTGCCCCTAAAATACAGGCCGAAATAGAAAAAGAAACTGGCAAGACTTGTAACCCCCTTTGTATACTGCTGGTTTCCATGGTCAGAGCATCCGTAAAAAGCCATTTGTAAATAGTACTAACAGAAGGAAACGACTTGGATTTGTAAAACTGCACGAAACCAAAGACGAAAACTTTTGGGATACCGTTATTTTCCCTGACAAGATCAAATTTAATATTTTTGGTTCCGACGGACGTGGAAAAGTATAGAGAAAAGCAAATTCAGAGCTCGATCCTCAAAACATGACCGGTATTGTTAAACATGGTGGTGATTCAATAATGGTGTGGGGTTGTATGGCGGCTTCTGGTGTAGGAAATTTGGTTGTGATTGAAAGAATAATGGATAAAACTGTTTATCTCAACATTTTGAAATATAATTTAAAACAAAGTGCATTAAAATTGGGGCTTGAGCGATCATTTGTCTTCCAACAGGATAATGACCCCAAGCATACAGCTCTAGTTGTCAGAGAATGGCTGTTGTATAACTCACCAAAACAGCTAAGAACACCACCTAAATCGCCAGATGAATGTTATTGAATATTTGTGGGAACATCATAACAGACAAATAAGGAAACATGGAATAAAGGGCAAAGATGACTTAAGGAAAGCACTTATGGAGGAATGGGGAAAGATTCCAATTTCTCTGACTCAGAACCTATGCCATCGCGGTTAAAAGCTATCAAAAAGAGTAAAGGCTATCCAACGAAATATTAGCAGCTCATCATAACATTAAATTTTTTTCTTGAATTCGGTTTTTGATTGAATGCATACTTATTTTTGTGATGTGATTTTAAGACTGTTTTGATATTAAGCCGATTTGGCTAAAACAAGAATTACTTTTGTATTATTTTTTGTTGTAAATATGTAGATGAGACTGAAAAAAAAAATAACATTTTATTTTCTTTTCCTATTGTTACTTTTGAATTTTATTTCTTTTGTACCATGGTGAAATCATCGCTGCATACTTACTTTAGTGATGCACAGTATCTCAAAAATCTGTCAGCGATAATTATATATATTTTTTCATGATCTCGAGGACCTCTATCCGTACATATCCATTTTAACCCTGAATCGGGGTGTTCTAAATCCCAGCCTCTTAAAGTTTTCGCGATATTTGCGTATAATATTATATTGAAGATTACAATTACTTGAAGTATATATTTGTATATTCTCGCAACCCGTTGCTACAAAGTATATTAGTTTTGTTCACCTAACGGTTGTACGTATCATTTAAAACTAAACGAGATAGATATAAGACTATAAGACTATATATTTATGCTTTATATATATAAATGATCAGAATAACGAGACGAGTTGGAATCCGGGTGACTGTCTGTCCAATCGTCCGTCCCTGCAAGCTATAACTTGAGTAAAAATTTAGATATTTTAATGAAACTTATTTTGCGGGTTTCTGCACCGTCCATAAAACGCTCATTAATCGAAAACTTATAAAGTGTCATAACCAAGGACTAAATTAAGATATAAAACTCTAAATTGGCAAAAATCTAACACAGAAAATTTTTTGAAGAAGTGGCCGTGGCCGCTCCCTCTAATAAGTTTATCTTATATATCTTTTAAACCTGTAATGCTAGAACCACCAAATTCGCGAAGCCCAAATATGAAAAGTGTAAAATAGATGAAGTCAGAAGATAGCCCCGCTCAATCCACATATAACGGCACTGTTAAAAAGTACTAGAGGCGCAATAAATCCATAACTTAATACGCCAGATACATTAAATTTTACCTCCGATGTAGCACAAAAAGGCTTTATGGAAGCCGGTGCGAAAATCGGACGAAGGTCGTCTCACGGCCCACTTATTTGTGAAACTCTGTATTTCGGGATCGGAGCACTTTTCTTACATTCCTATATAATAGTACTAAAATGGAGAAAATCGGACAACATCCGCGCCTACTTCCCATATAACACAATTTTAAATTTCCCTTAATTCTTTAATTTTCCAGTACACAAATCAAGAAGCAATTAAGAAAACAGTATTAAACTTTGCACGTATGATTTCTTTAGGGTATGGCACTTTATGACCACAAATAGTTCAAATCCAATTAGAATTGAATATTTGGACCACGCCACCTACAGTAGACTTTTGATATATAATTGAAATACAAGGATACTCCTTCTCTGACAATGGTATGTCTGTGTATCAAAAATGGGTTCATTTGGATCAGTTAAATTAAATTAATTAATACTCATCGATCCAAACGCAGTTCTTCTTCTTCTTAATTGGCGTTGACACCGCTTATGCGATTATAGCCGAGTCAACAACAGCGCGCCAGTCGTTTCTTCTTTTCGCTACGTGGCGCCAATTGGATATCCCAAGCGAAGCCAGGTTCTTCTCCACTTTGTCCTCCCAACGGAGTGGAGGTCTTCCTTTTCCTCTGCTTCCCCCCGAGGGTACCGCGTCGAATCCTTTCAGAGCTGGAGTGTTTTCGCCCGTCCGGGCAACATGACCTAGCCAGCGTAGCCTCCAGGCTGACGTTGTTGGTGGTGTTTACGCTGGTTCCAAAATAGACGAAATTATCTACAACTTCAAAGTTATGACTGTCAACAGTGACGTGGGAGCCAAGTCGCGAGTGCGACGACTGTTTGTTTGATGACAGGAGATATTTCGTCTTGCCCTTGTTCACTACCAGACCCATTTGCTGTGCTTCCTTGTCCAGCCTGGAGAAAGCAGAACTAACGGCGCGGGTGTTGAGGCCGATGATATCAATATCATCGGCTTACGCCAGCAGTTGTACACTCTTATAGAAGATGGATCTCTATTAAGTTCTGCAGCTCAAACTATTTTCTCCAGCAGCAGATTGAAGAAGTCGCACGATATGGAGTCGCCTTGTCTGAAACCTCGTTTGGTATTCAACGGCTCGGAGAGGTCTTTCCAGATCCTGACGGAGCTTTTGATGCTGCTCAACGTCAGTTTACACAGCCGTATTAGTTTTGCGGGGATACCAAATTCAGACATTGCGGCATAAAGGCAGCTCCTTTTCGTGCTGTCGAAAGCAGCTTTGAAATCGACAAAGAGGTGGTGTGTGTCGATTCTCCTTTCACGGGTCTTTTCCAAGATTTGGCGCAAGGTGAATATCTAGTCGGTTGTTGATTTGCCAGGTCTTAAGCCACACTGATAAGGTCCAATCAGTTTGTTGACGGTGGGCTTTAATCTTTCACACAATACGCTCGATAGGACCTTGTATGCGATGTTGATGAGGCTTATCCCACGGTAGTTGGCGCAGATTGTGGGGTCTCCCTTTTTGGGGATTGGGCATAGCACACTTAAATTCCAATCGTTTGGCATGCTTTCGTCCGACCATATTTTACAAAGAAGCTGATGAATGCTCCTTATCAGTTCTTCGCCGCCGTGTTTGAATAGCTCTGCCGGCAATCCATCGTCCCCGCCGCTTTGCTATTCGAACTTCCTCCTGGTCGGGCGATGGAACGTCTGCTCCAGCGTTATCGATTGAGGAATCGGATTCACCTTCTCCTGGCGTTGTACGTTCACTGGCAGTCAGCAGGCTGGAAAAGTGTTCCCTCCATAATTTAAGTATTCTCTGGGCATCGGTGACTAGATCACCTTTGGGGTTCTACAAGAGTATGCTCCGGACTTGAAACTTTGTGTAAACCGCCGCATTTTTTCGTAGAATTCTCGAGCATTACCCCTGTCGGCCAGCTTATCAAGCTCTTCATACTCACGCAATTCGGCCTCTTTTTCTTTCTGCAAATGCGTCTCGCTTCCCTCTTCAACTCTCGGTATCTATCCCATCCCGCACGTGTTGTGGTCGATCGTAACGTTTCGAGGTAGGCAACCTGTTTTCTCTCCGCTGCGACACGGCAATCCTCGTCGTACTAGCGTGTCTATCACGGTTGGTGGCTTTTCGATCCGGAGACAGCCAGGTAGCTTGATGTATTTTCTTATGCTGGAATCTAGTACTACAGATAACCATATTTCGGGCCCCGGCGAAGTCGATCAGCCTCAGCCCATTTGGGGATGTTTCCTCGTGGAGGCTGAATTTACCGACTGTAGTGCCAAAGATACCTTCTTTGCCCACCCTGGCGATAAAGTCGCCAAGCACGATTTTGACACCGTGACGGGGGCAGCGCTCATAGGTGTGCTCCAAGCGCTCATAGAAGGCTTCTTTGGTCACATCGTCTTTTTCTTCCGTCGGGGCGTTGGCGCAAAGTAGCGATATGTTGGAGAACCTCGCTTTGATGCGGATTGTTGCTAGACGTTCATTCACCGGAGTGAATGATAGTACTCGGCGACGGAGTCTCTTTCACACCACGAATCCCACACCAAACTTGCGCTCCTTTATATGGCCAATGTAGTAAATGCCACAAGGACCTATTTGTTTCTGCCCTTGTCCCGTCCATCGCATTTCTTGGACGGCGGTGATGTCAGCATTTATTTTCACGAGGACATCAACCAGCTGGGCAGCGACATCTTCCCAATTAAGGGACCGGACATTCCAGGTGCATGCCCTTAATTCGTAGTCCTTATTTCGTCTGCCATGGTCGTCATCAAAAGGGGGGTCACTCATCCGAGGCTGTTGTTGTTCTTTCATTGGTATGATTTTTTATGTGGCAGATCCCAAACCCAACCCATAGCCCTGCGGAGGGGATTTTTCGGCTTCTCACTTTAGTTCGCTTTCAAATGGATGTTCTTAGGCTACCCAGAGGATACTTGGTTAAAGACCGGAAGTCGTGTGCTGCTTGAGTCATATGTAAAGGAATCGTTTCTGGCCACTCCCAAGTGAATGGCGATCAGAGAACTTTCCTCACTTGCGTGAACTTCTACACATCACTCCATCCTCCTGAGTGAGATCGCCGAAAAAACAGTAATTGGCCGTCTCAATTACGGTGCGTAGAACCGGCTGTAATGGGATTTGATCAATTCTTCAATAAGCCTCCAATATGCTTAATATAAAGAGTTTCAGTTGACTTTGTACCGCATTTACCGACTAATGTGTAAGTTATCTCAATGAAAATATGAGAGCGTGTTTTACTAAGATTTACTAATCTAAACGGGGTTAGATCTCCGAAATAACTGCTCTTGGCCTGATAAAATCCTTATAAATTCCGGTGCGTAGAACCGGCTGTTGTGGGAATGGAACAACTACAATAAAACAAACGTGTTTTGCACGTAACTGTTCATCTTTGTGCCTAATGTAGATAGAATTGAGCGAAAACTTGACCTAGCCCCTATATAACTAATATATGTATTTTTGAACTTCTGGCTGACTTTACCCTATATGATCGGTTTTTTAGTATTTGACTAGTTAATAGAATGTGATATTGGCAAAAATATGTCGATACTACCCGTTATTTTTTCGTTGTTCGAACCTTAAGTATAAAATGTTCGGTTTAAAATTAATTTTACACTTTTAATTTTTATGTTCACTAACAACATAATTAATGCGTTTGTACACATTTATTTTACATTATATAGTGCAGAAATACTTTTATATCAATATTTACTTATTGTTTAATTCTATTTATTTAGCAATAACGAACGAGTTATGAACTGTGAAATAATAAAATTTACCATTCTAATATATTTTGCAAACGAAAAAACAAAAATAAAATAAAAATATATACCCCAAATGCATCAAACATCTTTCAGTATTTCCTTTACTGGAGAAATCCTGGTGTTGGATTCACCAAAGTTGGTTTTTTAAAGCTTGGTCGAAGCCGCCCACGCCAATATACTCCGGTGTTGGACCAATTAGAGGTAGTGGTTTGAAGCGCGGCTAAAGGCCCACAACGCAAAAATGAATTCTACCAGAAAAAAAGACACGTCGGTGGACCGACCGTTGGACCGACGAGGGTTAGTTTTGTTTGAAGAGCGACCGAAGGACGCAAACGCATAATGGTATTGTGGACCGACGAGGGTTATTTTTTTAAAGCCGGCCGCAAAAACAAACTGACATTCCAGTTAATAGACCTAGGTGTTGGACAGCCCACTGAAACGCAGCCAAAAGGCACAATCGCAAAAAGGCATTCTACGCTAGAAAAATCTTGATACACCCCGTTGCTAAATCGACCAGGGTTATCTTTTTGAAGCGCCGTCAATGCAATAGGACTTCTACGCGAAAATATACACCCGGTTAATAAAAAGATATTTGGCGAATGACAACCGCAATAAGGCTGGAGACTTTGCTATTTTAATATGCAAATACGTTTGGCGTAAAAATATTGCCAATAAAAATTTACGTATAAGCCATAAAACACTTTTGTTTTATTAAATTGGAGTAATTTTTTATATTCTATTTACCTAGGTTTTAGATTCCTGTATTTGATGTATAATTTGTTTTTTTTATTTTGTACAGTTCATTTACAAAAGATGTCCATAAGGTAACACTTGTTATTTGACAGTTTGCAACCCAATAATTCGATTTACTACGTAGCTAACTTAGTTGGCTTAGCTTCTTGAAAGTGCTTAAAATACCAATATTAATTTACAATTAATACGCATTTTATTGCTTTAGTTAAAAGGAATAGGTAACAATTTTATTTATAAGAATAAATTGATATTTTACACAGTTACCAAATATTCTATAAAGTTAAGTAACTAAATATCGGCGAGACTCTAATGACGCATGCGATGATCCGATGGTGTTGGCGATCGAGTTTTTCGCGGATCAGGATATTAGAAAATGTTTTAGGTTTATGCGAAGGTTGATGTGCGAAAAAAGTCAGCGCGCAGAATTGTTGTCAATCGAAAGTTGGTAGCGAAGAGTCCGAGACGAAAGTTGACTTGCGAATTGTTTAGGACGAATTGTGTGTAACGAAGTGAAAAAGTCTCTGCTTTCTGAGTTGGTGAGTGAGTTGGTGTGTGGTGAGTTGTATTTTAGTGGCATCCTGTGGTGAAATGCGCTGTTTCATTAGGATGGACCAGTTTTACCGGGTAGAAGGGGTGGATGCTTAACTCATTTAAACAGAAAGTAATACGTTAGATATTTCGGATAGTGCAAAACTGGCTTTAATTCAAAATTAACTTATTGTTCAATATTATTTATATAAACAAATAAATAAGTTTCCCGTTCCAGAAACTCCTATATCCGCCCATTTCCATTTAATACTCGGAATCCTTGGACGGTGTTCTAAGGTTTTCCCGATATTTCATTGCACATTGCATCCGGGTCCTTTTTATTCAAGAGTAATTTTTAAGGTCAATTACCATTTAGAATGAAAATGTTAAATATGAAATTATAGAATGATATTTTTTATAAATAAAATTTTTTTGCACTACTTAATAATACGTTTACTATTCTTTTGGCGCCGCGGTTTGAGAGTGTGAGCGGATAGCGGTGGTCCTCAGGATTATTAAATGTGTATCTGTGTTTTGCTAAAATTTCAACAATTGTATAAGAAATTCACACTCATTGTGTACATTTCCATGACATGTGTATATTTCCATGGTATTACCTGGTTGCCACATATTGTGTTCTGAAAAATATTCAAATTTTCTGTTTATCCTATAAAGAGACGAATAGAATAACATCATCGGGGTTAAAATGGGCATGTACAAATAGAGCAAATTTCAAGTGAAAGAAATATATAAATATAGTTGCCGTTGACTTATAGGTTTTAAGATCTTTTCATTTTAAGTTCAAAATTTATAATTTATAATGAATTTTACACCTATATTTTTAACAATTATATCCACTTACACTTGACGTTTACCTAGTTATTTTATACTAAATAGTGCAAAACTAACTTTAATTTAATAATTAACTTTTGTGTACTTCTATTTGTCAATACAATAACAAAAGGGTCTAAATATTTCACAAAGAAAACATAAATAATAAAGAAAACAAAAGCTATGCTGTTCATATTTCTCTTTTGTCGAACTTACTACACGGGCGGACTTTAATCTCGCCAAAAAAAAAAATAATAATAACTACTACAACGGGATGTGCACGGTTCTCTTGTGTCGAACGGTTCTCTTGTGTCGAACGTCTTGCTGCACGGGCGACTTCAGCCGCTTCTCAAAACAAATAACCCTGGCCGATCCAACTCCGGTATTTATATAGATAAAGAAATTTCTGAAAGATTTTAAGATTTTACAGAACTCAATACACGATAATGGAGTTTGTATTGACGGTATGATCTTTGTTTCTGTAACGGCGGAATTCTGCCAACTCGACAGTCCTTGGCTGAATAAAAATCCGGGTCCATTCTGGTTTCGTAGACTCGACTGCCGTGCGAACGACTTTTTTTTACTTATTATTTTCGATTGCAATATATGGTAACAATTTTTTTCTTGCTTGCAACCATTTTTAAAGTGTGGAACCGATTTAACAAGTGTTAGTAAATAAAAACAGATGTTTAAAATTCATTATTAATCAAAGAAACACGCACTTTAAAAGTTGAATTTTTGAACTTTGAAAGCAAATATCAAAAACCATAAGTCAGCGGCAGCTTTTTTAAATTGGAAAACTTCCTATACCCGTACATACCCATTTGCCAGGGCTCTTGCTTCGCTGGGTGATTTGCCCTCCGTCAGATACCTAATGTACCATTTTACACTAGCTTCACTCACTCCAGCTTTTACTAAGTCGTCAAAACCTTCTACGCAGCCGTCCGCCGGCACCTATACCGGTCTTTCCCATCTAGTTAGAACCGCTACTTAGCAAGCTGCCAGGTGAAAGTGGGCTACTGGTCACGCTGACACGCCTGATTTCTTTTCAGTTGCCATTTGTCTCATTTGTTGTGTTCTTAGCATCAAATCGAAGTTATCCTTCAACATATCGCTGATTTGAGTCCATGACCCGAGGGAAGAGAAGGGCGATGTGACCCAGGATGCGAGGCCTGAAATATGGTTATTTGTAGTACTAGATTCCAGCATAAGAAAATGCAACAAGGCTGTCTCCGGATCGAAAAGCCATCAACCAAATGTGATAGACGGAAGACACTTCTCTAGTGTTTTAAATGTGCGTACGCTCCGAGGTCCTAACATCGACTCGGACCACTATCTTGTGGCAGCCAAAATACGCGCCCGCCTCTGTGCAGCAAAAAATGCACGTCAAAAAACACAGGGTGGTTTGACGTCGAAAAGCTGCAATCAACAGACGGCCGAGCGATTTTATGCTCGACTTGCGCTCTTGCTCTCTGAGAGCACTCGTCAGCAACTCGGTATAAGATAACTGTTGGACTTCATTTCAAGCTCCTTGCCTACAGGTGCAAACGAAACCATTAGTTTTCGGAATAGACAAAACAACAACTGAACACTTCTCCAGCCTCCTGAATGACAGTAAAAGCTTTATTTAACCCAGGAGATGAAAAACACGATTCCCCATTCCATAACGATGGAACAGAGGTTCCATCGCCCGACCATGAAAAGTTCGAACAAAAACAAAGCGGTGGGGCCGATGGATTGCGGGTCGAGCTATTCCAATACGGCGACGAAGAACTTATAAGAAACATACATCGGCTCCTTTGCAGAATATGGTCATACGAAAGCATGCCCGACAATTGGAATTGAAGTGTGCTCTGCCCAATCCATAAAAAGGAAGACCTCACAATCTGCGCTAACTACCGTGGGATGAACTTCCTCAACATCGCGCCGTAATGTAAGCCGCCGCATTTTTTCGTAGAATTTTCGTGCATTACCCCTGTCGCCCAGCTTATCAAGCTCTTTACACTCACGCATTTCGGCCTCTTTCTTTTTCTTTCTGAAAATGCGTCTCGCTTCCCTCTTCAACTCAAGGTATCTATCCCATCCCGCACGTATCGAGGTCGATCGCAACGTTGCGAGGTAGGCAGCATGTTTTCTCTCCTCTGCGACACGGCAATTAAATAATAATACAAATAAATTAATTCTGTTTTTGCTTGAATGGTTTGAACAATTGTCTTCCTGAAAGATCCAAATCAGTCAGTGCGGTTTAATTTTCGCACGGATCTGAACGTAATGTGTCCGAACAACGCATTGTCTGAATGTCCTAATAAGTAACCGCCATCAATGCAAGAAATACGAGATACATTAAAAGCCTTAAGGCGCCTGGAGATGAAAATATAATAGCTGAACTCATAAGAAATACAAGTGTCATGTTCATTGAAAGAATTCATCACTTGATGACATTGATCTGGCAGAAGATTGGAATACAGCAAAAATAATCCTGGAAAAATTACTGCGGACTTTCCCTTCTCAACACGGTATACAAAATATTTGCGAGGATTATGAATATAAGAGTCATAACTCATACAGAAAAAGTCCACCCTGAATATCAATGTCGATTTAGACCCGGAAGGTCAACAATAGACCAAATTTTTGCTCTCAAACATTCCATGGAGAAATATTATGATCACAGTATTAACTACTTATGCTTGTTTTTGATTTCAAGCAAGCTTTCGATAGCATTAGTAGTCATTACAACACAACATTTCGGAAATGCAAAATACTAGAAAAACTTACTAGAATTGTAATGATGTCTGTACATAAAACCGGATCAAAAGTAATGGTTCAAGACAGTAAGTCTGAATCTTTCAGAATTTAGTCTGAAGAAGGACAAGGCAACACTCTATCATCCACTACATTGTTGTGCCATTGATGAAATAAGTGACAAAAAGGGAGCTGGACACGCATTAAATAGAACTACCCAAATACTACTCGGACGACATCGCTCTAGTCAGAAAAAACATCCACGCCTTGTCGAAAATGTTCGCTAATTTGAGAAGAATGTTTTATGTTACGGAATAGAATCATGGACGCTACTCGAAGAGGACAAAACCAAACTGCAAGTTTTCGAAAGAGAAATCTTTAGACCAATATAAGATAATGGCGAGTGGATATAAGGTGAAACGATGCGCTCGATTAGCTTACTTCTTCTTCTTTACTGGCGTAGAAACCGCTTACGCGGTTATAGCCGTGTTAACAGCGCGCCAGTCGTTTCTTTTTTTTTTTTTTCAAAGGTGGCGCCAATTGGACATTCCAAGCAAAGTCAGGTCGTTCTCTACCTGGTCTTTCCAACGGTGTGGTTGATTTTCCAGGTCTAAAGCCACACTGATAAGGTCTAATCAGTTTGTTGACGGTCGGCTTTAATCATTCACACAATACGCTCGATAGAACCTTAAATGGGATGTTGAGGAGGCTTATCCCACGGTAGTTGGCGCAGACTTTGGGGTCTCCCTTTTTGCGGATTGGACAGATCACACTTAAATTTCAATCGTAAGGCATGCTTTCGTCCGACCATATTTTACTAAGAAGCCGATGCGTTCGCCTTATCAGTTCTTCGCCGCCCTGAATGAATAGCTCGGCGAGCAATCCATCCCCCACTGCTTTGTTGTTCTCCAGGCGGGTAATTGTTATACGAACTTCTTCATGGTCGGGCAATGGAACGTCCGCTCCAACATCGTCGATTGAGGAATCGGCTTGAGTGGCGTGTAGGTGGTGTTTGTTGCAGCTGCAGAACCCGCAGGGGCGGTTGTCATACTGGAGTGTTGGTTGTGTGTTGCGGGGGCAAGTCAGACTGGGAGCTATGTTGCCTGTTTGAGCTCCTGGGGACCGTGGAGGCCCTACGTTGCCCACTCGGGGTGAGTGGCGGCGCGGCGCGCGAACTATGCTTAGATTGCACCGCCGTAGAGGCTAGTGTCGCAGTATTGCGTAAACAACATAGGGCCACGTATTTCGTGGTCCACTCTCTGTGGTTCTTAAGGCCTGAGCAGGTCTTAAGATGGCTTCATCCATTGCATGTATCACACCAGACCGAGGTGGAGTTTGGATGGAGCCTTTTTGCTCAAACGCAGCAGAAACATTCCTCCGGGTCCGAGTTGGACTCAATGCCAACACAGTCAAGAGGATACGGAACAACCCTGCTGCAAGGCATTGCTGCAGTGACGAAAAACACAGATTAAAAATTACCGATCCAAAAAACTGCCCTTGGTCGGATGAAATCCGAGTCAATTCCGGTGCGTAGAACCGGCTGTCGTGGGAATTGTATGAGTATGCTCCAGTCTTGAAACCTTTTGTTAGTCGCCGCATCTATTCACAGAATTTTCGAGCATTGCAGCTCGTCAAACTCCTCATACTCGATCAGCTTATACAAGGGGAAAATGTAACTTTACTCTGTATCAAAGCGCAGCACTAAGATGGCTCGGCCATGTAACGAGAAAGGACAACAACAGAACGCTATTTTTGCTATAATTGTAAAGACCACAACATTTACCACTAAAGCAAGGAGAAGACAGCGATCAAGATATATTGTCTAACTCAAAGAAGACATGAGGAAAGTTTGGCATACATAATTATAAAGAAAGGACAAAATACCGAAAACACCACCTCACGGGTTGCCTTTATTTACTTTCCAAAGTGCAGGGGATCTACCCAATTTCGTTACTATAGTTCTGTCGCAGACGAGACTGCGGGTGATCTGTGTGAGGGTTATCACTAACCCAACGCTCTGAAAACGTTCCCTAGCCTTATGGTTATATAAGCCCGCTTTATATCGAGAAAAAAAATAGCTTTTACACCTAAGTGCTCCTTCCAGCCAGCGTAAGCACCCCTTATAAATTTATTATATGCATACAACTCTGATTCGCTTGAAATATTGCAAACAGCTTTTAGGTGAAAGAATTATATTGTGCATAAGTATAAAAATAAGAAAATAATTTGTAAAATTTCTCGTAGAGGCATTTTATCTATAGTTATGCGGTACATAATAAATAATAAAAAAACGTTCCATGAAATATAGAAGCAAACAACTAAATATTAAATTACCACATTTTTCGCAGATTACATTAGCTGAAAGAATGTATATTAAAGTCACTCAAAGTAAGCTGAACATTACATCATCAAAACTATTCGGATTTCATCGCCTGGCCGGCAACACTTAAAGCTCTTTAATCCCAGCTAAAAGTTGTTTAGTCCATTGGTTATGTCACATGATAAGCTCAATAGATAGCTTTGTAAAAATATTTGCTTGAATGTCACGTGACAAACAGTTTCAAATACATTATTATCAAATAATAAATTAATATTAGTGCTGAAAATATATGCTATGAGGAAAAGAATGATATTATCTTCGACTGTGAATGTGTTTGAGTCACCCTGCGAACATACGACAAAAAATTTTGTATTAAATGATCAAACAAGTTTAGAGTCTAAAATAGCTATTGTAAGCGCCACTGAACGCAGCAGCGGACAACGAGAGATCGAAGGCAGCTATGCTCGCTATAATAAAAACAAAAGGGAAGTTTATGAACATTGCAATTTTGGCAATTATAACTCAAGGCTTCAGGCTGACTCTTTCTTCCCGATAACTCGATTAAAATTGCCCAAAAATCATCTAATTAATGGGCCATGGCAGGAATCAATTCAACCAGAAATTGCAACCAACAGCTCACGTATAACACAAAATCTACGCTGCAGTCCACAACATACAGGAACTGATGTTTATTCCGGTATTGTTGAGCAGGTACATCATGATAACATTTGTTTTAGCAAATCGAGACTATTTTTGCCAGATTTTCAAAGTTTGAAATTCTCAAATGAGTTTACTTCAGTTTATAATGAAACAGTAAGCACAAATTGGAGATATAATTATAATAGCAGTATCAATAGGTTGCATGCATTTGACGAAAATTCTAATGCAAACAAACAAACTTGTGCCAATGATGTGTCTTCTGGAGGGTTTCATCAAACCTGTTTTGTTTCGTTAGTTTCTGGAAAAGCCGAAGTCAGCAGAGGTAAAACAAAAGAAATTAGCAGTAAAAATTTAAGAAAAATACGAACTGGCGTAACAGGTGCGAATGGAATACTTAACACCAATACTATTCATTATATACTGTTGATATTATTATCACTGTCACAAATCCGTTGGACGCATGCTCTACTCTTATTAGAGTCGAAATATGTGAGCCCTACTGATGACGATTACGTAGCTGATAGTAGCAATTATAATCCATATATGAATACTAGCATTCCTAGCGAAAGCAGTAATCGGATTAGAGTAAAGTCTGGAATGGGCGTTGGCGGAGTTATTGGTGGTATTTCGGCATTGGGCTCCAGTGGTTATATGGATAAAATGAAAATGAACAATTTGGAAAGGAGCGTTGCTGCAGTGTTAAAAAAAGTTGCCTACGGTACAACGTCAACTACAAAGCGCAGCATTTCTGACAAAAGTTACTTGCCACGTTTAACAACGATTGCCACACCATTGTTGACGACGTTACGGTAAGTGCTTACATACAGTGTCTGTATATATTATGCAAACCGAATTTTCTTGAAGAAATGTAAATAATTAAGGCGATAAATTGACTTAAATGCAGGGTCGCAAATAATGCATCAACAAATAAGTGGATTAAAAATATTTTTTAATAAAAATATATTGGTTAGTCGAAAAGGTCTTTTCGTATTTCTAATTAAACTTCAACTTATTATTTTTTTTTATAATTGTACTAACATATAATTGAACAAATATATATCATTTTGGTCGACCGCTTTTTGACATGTTTCTGAACATAATTCTAAACTAAAAAAATAATATTTGTAATCCCAAGAAAATAATTCATTAAAAAAATATTGGTTTATAAAAACAGGGCCATAATATTTAATAGTTTAGAGTAATAGTCGTCTACTGGACTTCATTAATGGGCTAGGCCTAGGCGAGTCAATGTGAGTAAGGAGAGGGCACAATAGACCAAAGGTCGCAGTGCATTCCTCATCATCATTAATTCATTCAATAGTCGTCTCACTGTCACGTTTAAACGATTTATTTTGTAATTCTTAATATTCAATTTTATATATATATAATTTTTCAATATCAAATAATACCAAGAAATAGAATAAAGAAAAGCAGATTTACATTCTGATCAAAGATCTTGAAAATATTTTCAATCCAATAATTGTGAGTAAAAAATTCGCAACCCTGGTTTACTGCAGTATAATATTTTGCAGGTATGCCGAAAAGTCATCGCAGCAACAGCAAACAAATCATCATCATAGAAACTATGAGTTGGATTTGGAACGTGACCATGCATTGCCCACTTCGGCGCCCAATGCGGACATATTGAAAAGTAACAGTAATCCAACTTATCCTAATCCGAATAGACATCAGAACCATGAACGTGAGCGCCATAGACATGTGATGAACTCTACTCCTTCGCCCTCAAGTAATTATTACTAAGATTTCTTTATTTTGTTTTATCCAACTTTCTAAATGTATTTTTATTAATCGTAATTTCAGTGCCGAACATTCTAAAGAAAAATAATGGTCAGTTACCCTCCATACCAATTTATCCAGGTGATATGCCGTCATATTCTCCCCCCGCACGTTCATTTTTTACTCCGCCATTGCCACCAGAATATCAGAATCCTTTTGCTGATAAACCAACGCTACGTGGTACTAATAACGAAGGAATTATACCTAATACAGGGACATATATAAATAGACGTCCTATACCACCCCCAAGTTTAATGCCTGGTCATGAACGTATACCGTTTCGTCCACCCGATTTAGCGGCATCTACTGGGAACAATTTACCGGACGTATCTGTGGATATTGTTCAAACTGCTAATAGCAGTGGTATTACCATACCTCTTGACACGAATGCGGATGCAGATCGCAAGAAAGCCCTGAATACGCCATCTCGTGGGAGCGCTGTTAATAGTAATGCAAATGTTGACAACATTAATGTTGGCGGTGTTATACATACAATGATAAGTGATGGCACCAAAAACTTTTATGATAGTTCTAATTCACAAGAGCTACCATTGCAAAATAACAATTCTGAGCGACTACACGGAAACCATCAAGAAGTTTTGCCAAGTATACGACGAATTTTAAGTGGTGCTAATGGTAAAGGGGATATACCAGAAGTACTATTAAAACAAGCCACATCTCGCCCGATTGTTAACTACAATCAATCGCTATCTTCACAGGGTATTCTTTTGGATAGTAGTAATGTAGCGCAACATCTTGATAGTGTTGAAGAAAGTGGAATATCGAATAGCTCAAACATCAACAAAAGCAAGAATAGTCCAACATTGAATAGAGATACGGAGATATATGATTCACCAAAAGTGGAATCTAGCGAGCATAAATATTCCCTCAAAACCAACGCGTTCAATGAGAAACCATATGGTGGGACCATTGCTAGTAGTAATGGCAATACAAATGGTAGCACTTCCACTCCTTCAACAGCTGCAGCTATTGGTGGACAACTTGGTGTGAATACTGCAGCTACCACTTCTACAACATCGACGATCATTAGCGGGACGGTTGGAAAGTATCCGACGTTGTCAGCAACAATTGGGAGCAGTAAAAGTGCCAGTGATCCGGTATCCTCGTCAACAGCGGCTGCTGCCTCACCACACTCCACGTGGGCGGTCGCATGGAATATTCATGTCTATTCTTCCGTTGTACTATTCACCATTTTGGCAGTTTACTCCTTATACAAAGTGCTTACTTACAATAAGTTGACGCATCTCTTTTCACAGTCGTATTTTATGTGTATCAATCTGGTTTTGATAGTTATTTGTTCTGCACGTATTTTCTATCTGTGCTATGATGCTTATAATATTCATGCTACGTTCAACTTATTCATTTCCGAATTATTGTTAAATTTGCCTGCCACGTTGCTGACCATTTCGTTTTCAGTTCTGATCTTGTATCTCTTTTTGAAAGCTTTGAACCATAAAAATAACCGTTATTCTGCCCTTATACGGCCGCTTACGGTTGTGGTTGGTTGTGGCGTACATGTTCTACTCTGCATTACACTACATTATGTAGAATCATATACACTGCAGAACCAACAGCAACAACATATATTATATCAACAACAGCAGCAACAGCTACATTATAGACGGCAGCAACAACTTTTACATCAACATCATCATCAACACCAGCAGCAACAATTTATTTCGGCAGCTACAACAAATTTGTTGGTATCCGCAGCTGGGTTTAATAGCCATTCGGCTCTGTTTCTTCAATCAGCCGCAGCGGCACCTACTTCCAACACATCGATAGGCAACACTTCACCGCCAAGAGTTCTTTCGCTCATATGTCAAATTATATACATATTTGTGTGTCTGTTTCTTGGTCTGCTGTACCTCTATTTGTATCGTATTCTGAAGCGAATACTCCGTAGTAAATCTCAAAATTATATACATGGCTATCAGAATCTTTCTTATGCTATACATATCACCATAGCGACAGCTTTGCTTTTTGTTTTGTTGGCTGCCTTACAAATATTTGGCGCCATTAGTATATCTACAACTCGACCGTTAATACAGCAGTTAACAGCTGAGATCGATTGGTTGCAGTGGGGTTACCAGTTTTCTTTGCGATTGATTGAAATTGCTATAATAACTTTACTTTCTTGGGTCGCCGGTTTGAAAACAAGTGCCGGCAGTAGTGAAGTCGGTGTAAGCGTTAATGCAGCGGCTAACGGGGATGCTCACTATGGGGTAGCCGGAGAAAATGGTGGTGGTAATGTCGTTTTTGGAAGTGGAACAGCTAATCATAATCGCGAGAAACATGGTCACCACCACTTCCATCACAATCATTCGAATATGGCAGGTTTTTTTCTACCATGTACATCCAGCTCAAGTCAAGAGCAGATAGATACTGACTACCCAGCAGTTTGTAACGCAAATACAAATCTTCACACTTACACAATGCGTACAGGCAAATTGATATATGACGATAGCTTTGCGTTGAACTCTTTGACAGGGAATGGGCAGTCCCAATTGAATGGTGTTGGTAATAGTGCTATTCCAGCTGACAATCGAATTCTAAGTGAATTTCAGTTACAGACTCAACCGACATATCAGAGACCATATGACTCGGGGTCTGTTAATAGCGCAATTGCCGACGAATATGGACCGCAGAGTACGTTAGCTGGCGGAGGTGGTGGTGCATGTGGGCGCTATAGCCATGAGGTGCCACGGTATACTGATTATTTGACGGATGTCACTACTGATCATTATGAAAACCCAAACTTTGATTTGCATGGTTCTGTAAGCGGTTCAGGATTTGGAGTATCTTCAGCAAACCCTAGTGGAGTACAAAAATTTACCAAAACTTCAACCACTTCCACAACAGCAAGTAGTAGTGGAGGTTCAGGCTCTTCCGCAACCTCGCAGCAGCAAATGCTACTTCTGCAGAGTGATAGTTGCTATTCGGAACCTTTACAACCTGCTCACACATCCAGTTATGAATTCAATAATTTCGAAAGACCACATTTGGGAAGAGCCGGCGCTGGACCATCTTCAGATTGTTGGTCCGATCCCCACACAGGTCAACCACTATCACGTATTATCGATGATTATAAAAGTAAACGTGAAAAGAAAATGCATACTACCTTAGATCGTGGTGCTTATGAAAATCCTGAGCGGCGTAGTTCAAACTCCACACATTCTTGTGCCTCTAGCCGCTATGGTGGTTACAACTCTTTTGATAGGGGCTTCTACAATGGTTTTCGCAAAAGTGGTACGCTGAACAATATTGTTGGTAATGGGAATGGAGGTGGTCATATGTCTGGGATAGATATTATGCATGGTCGAAATTCATCCTCTTCATCAGCGGCGTCTTCGAATATGTCAGCTCAGCGTGCATCAGGAGCACAATCGACAAGTCTGTCATCTGAAAAACATCTTCAGCAGCGCAATGGTCGATGCAATATTGCAGGTGTGGTACATGATCGTAATCAAGATGGCGAAAACGAACAGTTATTTAGTCGTTCGTCTTTAGATCGTAGCAGCACTCACCCGCAACACCAACATCAACATCAAAAACCTGATGATGCAATGTTACCAGGTAGTAATGTAGAGCGCTCTAATTTAATCGATAATGTAGATGGTTCTTGTATTACAAATAGTAACAGCACAATATCCTTTTGCGGTGGGCATAGCCAAATGAATGATACCAACGTAGGAAATAGTAAAGCAAGTAACCCATCATTCGCTCAAAGTAATCTGAAAAATAGCACACATTCTAACTCATTCATGTTACAAAAAAGTTATCACAACCATCAGCAACAACTTCCTGTTGTAGTAAACACCACGAAGCAACAGAAGAGACAGGAAATTTCACTATCCACTGCAAATTCTAATTTGAGTTCATCTGAGTCAGGTGCACATAATTCTGGCACTTCTAATACATCCGTCACATCGTCGATTGCCTCCGAAAGCTCAAGTAGCCGCAGTAAGGACTCGGCTATGCTTGTTGCTGAACGCGGATTCGTACGCTTTCGCGCTATTGACGACATAAACAATGCACAAGGCGTAGGTATACATAATGCATCAGTACGCAATTAAGGCCGTCACTTTCTCTATTACCATCACATACTTAGAGATAAATATTTATGATATTGCCCTAAACCCAATGTTTTTAAATTTAAATTTAAGCAATAAATATTTGATAGCTGTGAGTATTTTTTTTATCTCTATGTCTTTGATAACAATAGAACAGACCTTTATTGAAATTCAGCATTGTTGTAATATAGATGTAATGGTTGCGTAATGACTATTCTCGTAGCCTCATAACCTCATTATTATTTTTGAAGTTTTGTTATAATATATTTCACAGTGACAAAACGCTTTTGTGATACCTACTTATAAAAATGATAATTGACTACGTGACTATGGAAATCTCATGGTAGCTAATTAATAATAAATTTTATTTGATTAGTTTATAATTATGCATTACATTTCCGAATTTTAATTACTACCATTATTACTATTATGTATAACAATATAAACAAACAATATTATATATTTTAAAATTGCCTAATTTAGAAACCGAAGTATTTTAAATAAACCGTGTATTCAATAATATTTAAATTTATTACGATTTTCGAAACCCGATTTACATAATTGCAAAAGTATATGTATTGAAAATACAAACAAAATGGTTTATTGTATATTCATATGTATTTAGTTTACTAAACAATATAAAACAAAAAATTACACATTTCTCTTAAAATTGATTGCACGGTTTGTAATAAAATAAGTAATACATTATATATAAACTACGTTTGGCATTATATTAGATTATTTGTCATGTATATGTTTCCCTAAACAACATACACACGAAAATATAATTTTCGCAAAACAATGATTGAAGGAAAATTAAAGGAATGCCTATCAATTTATTGACATTTACGAAAGTTAAGGTTTGAAGGGTAAATAATTCTGTGCCGTATTGTCATTTTGAATTTTGCGATATATTGTTTGTCGGATTTATCAGTCTTATAGAGGTTTGCAACCAAAGTACTAATAACATAAACAAATTTCAGAAGAATAGAAAGATTTTTAAAAATGTGATGAGTTGATAGTTTACACTGACAAGATTTATTTAAATAATTGTAGACATAACTCAAAAACTCGATAATTTCATTGCTAAAGAAAACAATTCTCGAAATAACATTACATGTAATGACAGTTCGTTACGAATTTCAGCTCTTTGAGACCCTCAAATCACCTTTATACTATGTTCAGACCGAAAATTTAAAAGATTAGATTACATTTAAGCATTTCATAACCAAAAAGTGTCCTCACTGCCGTTAGAAAGATCAAAGAACAGCTGTTATTGTCATTCATGAAGTCACATCGTTTAATATTTTTCAAAAGAAAAAATTGTCATTCAGTATTTTGAAATAAAAGCAGTATTTTTTTAAATATTTTCCATATAATAGAAATAATGGATGCATTTTTTCATTTGTTAAGTCGATTTTCAGGTGAAATTAGATTCATTGCTTTAAAATAAATTTGCTTGTTTGCATTTTTTTCCCTTTGTAGTGTCTAAATCAGCTGTGATAATGTAACAGATTTCCAATGCTGACAAGTAGATGGCGCAAAATCAGAGTCGCACAGAGAGGTTTAGCGTGGATCAGTTTCAAATCATTTCAATGAAGTGATTTGGAACCGCCATTTTTGTATGGCGAAGTCTTGATAAATTTTTAAGATTAGTGGGATAATCCATTCAACAGCCGAAATCGTGTGATTAAGTGTCGGTCTGAACATAGGATTACAGCACATTTATAAACACATTAAACGAGTATTAGCAAATACAGAATATACTTAATACGTTTAACTTGAAGAAACGTTTATAATATATTCATAAATATCTCAAATCATATGACACCCTAAGAATAGCATTAAGTCAGATATTACAACACATTGTATAACATATGTAGGTAGATAACCGTGCGTGCGTAGATAGTTTATCCTTTGAACAGTTTAGCTGGTATTATTGAATTCCATTCAATAATTATTTCATGGTAAAACTGATCAAGTAAACACCAACAATTTCAGTTCTTATGCGCATTTATAAAGATATGTGGTTTTATATTAAAGGCAAGAACAATAATAAAAAAAATTATTAAGATTTGAACTGATTAATATAGGCTTATCAATTTGTTTTTGTCACATGTAATATACACAAAAAACATAGTTTATATTAAAGAAAATATGCATATAAATCTCAATTTTTGAGCATTTATCGATTTATATATTTTATTAGCAGCAGGTACCAACGCCAATAAGGGTTTAAATGAATATGAAAAACCTTAGTTTACTGCATAAATAAAACACATACAAGTTTCTAAATGAAATTTCACATTATGTTCAACTGTAAATGCAGTAAATAGAAAATTTTGAATTGCACATATATTTATAATATATGAAGATAAACAAAAATGAATAAGCTAAAAGTATACTAGCGTTGCACACTTGCAGACTTTAGCACTAAGTGAAATATGCTTCGCTAGGCAAGCAAAAAAACCTTAAAAGTATTTAAATAATTTTATATATATACAAGTATAAAATATAAATTCTTTAATCATAGTAAATAATGTCTACTCAATTGTGTTGTTGTTTTCTTTGGTTTTTTATGAAATTCAATCGGTGAAGGTGTTTTTGAAAATTCCATGATAATTTAACACATTCTAGCTTTTTGCTCTTAAGTATTAAGATAAATATTGTTAAATAAAAAAAAAACTAAAAACTTTTTTTGTCATATGAAAATTCATCAAACTTTGAATGTACTAAGGCTACTAAACAATAATATATGAATGAAAATCATAGTTTTTCTTGTGACATCAAAACATAAATTTTCCGAAAGATTACAGACATCAACTACTGCTATAATAATTATTGCTTAATATAGAAAAAATTGGATCGCGACAACTTACGCCATGCCGATCCCTGTGATCTACGAGTAAGGGATCCCAATTCGAAAACTCGGCATTGGTTTGTCAGCATGAGCGGAGAGCAACTGAACTCTTGTAAACTGTCCTCTTGCATGAGTAAGCTTAGAACTACTGTCAAGGCCTTATCAAATTTGAAGAGATATGACGACCGAGTTGAAACTCAATTCAATGGCGGACCCGAAGAAGTGTACGCGCTTGGATTTATTCGAGATTTCAACCACGAAAGCAGTGTTGCACACTGTCAAAGTATAACGTTCTACCAACATATTTTAAGCAACACTAAATTTTTATCTGCACATTGGCAGAGTTCAGAAAATATGGAACTCAGTTGCTGTGCTGCTGTAATTTTAACGTAGCTCCAACATACTCTTATTTTAACCAAGGTTTTTAACGTATCCGAACACTCTTAAAATACCCGATGTGTACAAAGTCGGAAGAGTACTCAGCACTTAGTGTAATAAACAGATAGTCCATGGCATAAATCAAAAGCCATCCTGTGAGAGGACGAGTTTCTTAGTATTGACCTTGGCAACCACACAACGTTGCTTGAGGAAATGGAACACCCCCCTCCAAGTCTGAAGAGGTGGACCATGAACTACCTGAGCGGTCGCGATTCATCCGTACTGTTTCGAGGCTAAAACTCCAAATTAAAAAAAACTGGGTCCATATTATGGTTTCAACCCAACACTTGGGTTGGAGTTTTGGACTTATGGTTTTAAACTTAACCCGTCAAAAAAAATTAGGTTGAAAAGTTGTCAAACTGCAACTTTTATTTTTTTCGTATTACAGTTTTCAACTTTTTGTCAGTGAGGTAGACAGTACCAAAAATTTTCAAATGCAGTTGTATTTAAATACTAATTCATTTATTTAGAAAAAATATTAATAAAAAATGGATAAAAATGCTATTTTATTTATAATTTCAAACCATTTTAGTAGTTATTAGTAATGAATTAATAGAAAGGTGAAAAATATGTTGAGCTTGGAGTAAAATCCAAAACTGGGCGATCTACTATTTGGAAACATTCAGGGGTGTTGTGGAATCCAAGACAGAGCTGCTTAGCTGTCAGAATTGCAAACCAATTCTGATTTTCATTGGTGGCACGGAATTTGTTTGGATTTTCGTCTTGTCGAACATGCGCAAAAGCAATAGGGGTATTCAGACCGAACTTGTTAATATGGTAGTTCTTTAGTTGATAATTCGTTAAAACACTTAACTGTGAACATAATTTTTGCTGAACATCAGTAGTGGGTGTATATTTTGTTTCAAAACAGCTGATTCACTTATATTAAATACTTTTGAAAAATTTATAAGAAACTAATTTGTAGTAGACCGCAAATGCATTTTTTTGGCAATGAATTAAGTTAACTTTTGAGGCAACAACGCAAACAAGACAGCTGAGTGATGTTACCAAGTAACGAAAAAACTATCATGCTTGCCAGTCTGGTACTTCGTTACTCGATAAAACGATAATCTGTTAATTTTACAAAAACAAAACCCACATACCAAAAATTATCAAACAAAGCTGGGGGCCTATTCTGTATCTCGATTCGAAAATGAATTTTCTCGAATTCGAATCTTTTGTATTCGGTAACTCTATTTTCGGATTTTCAATCCGTATTTCGAAAAGTGAATCCGAATTAAGAAAATTTGCAACTATGTAATTCGAATTTGATTGTCAAATGTATTCGAGTTTCGTATAAAATATTCGTTAGCTTATGAGTTGTAGAATAAAGACGTTTTAAAAAATGTAAGTATTTTAATAAGTTTTATTGCATATTATACTATAGATAAGTTTAAAAAATATATTGTTTTTAATAGGGACTCGGTTAGTAAAAGTCAGCACACTAAACAAAGCCAATTTGAAATAATGGTGGAGTTTATGGAAACACATCCAAACTTGGCCAAAGGCTACGTAAAATGTGCTGACGCTAAACAAACAAGTAAACATTTGTGGGAGCGGTTGAGTGAAAAATTAAGTGGAGATGGACCACCCATACGGGACATGCTTTCGTGGAGAAAGGTAAATTTCTGTGTGAACAGAATTATTTTGCTATTATACGTTACCTGTGCTTTGATTTCTATTTATTTTTTTTTTTTGCATTTAAGGTTTGGGCAGATTACAAAACCCACATTAAGGCCAAAGCTCGGAAAAATAAGTTGCATATGTCAGGGATAGGTGGTGGGCCTGCAAAAGTTTATTCATTCAATGCAGTTGAATTAAGAGCATTTGATTTACTGCAGATAAACCAAGCGGTAGATGGGACGGTAGATGCTCAAAAGTTCGGTGCGGGAACAAGAGAAGTCACACAAAGCTACCAATGTGAAACCACGGATCCAAGCACTCAGAACGACATAAGTGATTTACAAAATTTAAAAGAACTACCACCATTAACACCACTTTCTCGCCCCCAAACGTCACCAAAATGTAGCACTGCGCGGTCACGTACCGCAAGTAAAAACAGTCTTTTGAAAATGCAAGTAGACGGGCAAATAAAGTTTCACAATGATTGTACTAAGATTTTAAAAGACGTGAATTACAATTTAAAATCTTTAGTTAAATCTAGTAAGAAACTTGTTGAACAAAATGAAGAAAAAATAGAACTAGAAAGACAAAAACTAAAGTTTGCAAAGTTAAAGCATGAGTACAAAATTAAAAGCGACAGGGAGAGGAACAATATAAGAATTGCAAAACTAAAAATCAAAGAACAAATGTTAAATGTTAATATCCGTTAATTTTACTTATTGAAATGAATGAATATTTGAAAGAAATGAAATAAATGGATTGCTTTTTAGTTACTTTATTTAAATTACGAACGCAAGCTTATTTTAATTCGGCCTCGTATTGTTTGCGCAATTCGTGAAAACTCGTTTTGATCACCATTGGGTAAAGCGAAATTAGATCGTTCTTCATTAGTTTCAATTACTGTTGGTGCTTCAACGTTGTATATGAGGCAAATGTTATGCAGGGCACAACAAACGTTTAAAATTTTATTAACTTTTTTTGGTGCATAGTGAAGCTCTCTTCCAGCAAGCAGGCATCGAAAACGACATTTTATAATTCCAAATACACGCTCTATTATTGATCTTGCTTTTGTAAATTTTTCATTGTACAAACTTTCAAGTGAATTTTCCTCTGCATTGCGGTAAGGCGTAAGGAGCCATGGCTCTAATGGATATCCAGAATCACCTTAAATAAGATAGATGATGAAAAATTAGTAAGCCTTAGACTATATATAAATACAAGTACAAGCGGTTTGAATAAAATCACCTACCAATTAACCATGAAGATTTATCTCCATTTTGGTAGTTGGATAGCATGTATTGTCGTTCGTTTGAAAGGCTCCATACGTGGGCATCATGCGCTGCTCCACCATAAACTCCATTTACAGCTCTTATATACATGTTATGGTCACAAATCTAATTATAAAGTATAATAAATAAGTCTGAATAAAACTTCGTAATATAAACTTACCACCATAGCATTGACGCTATGTTTTAGCTTTCGATTAAAAAAGAGATGTTCATCTTTTACTGGTCTAACCATCTGGATGTGAGTTCCATCAATAGCACCTATTATTCCTGGTAATCCAAATTTTGAATAAAAATAATTTTTAGCTTCACGCTTTTCTTGTGAGCTCATTTCAAATTTTATGTGTTTCGGACACATTGTTTTTTCAATGGCGTTCAAAACTTCTGCAATACATTTGGATGTAGTGGACTGTGCTAACCCTGCAAACCGGTCTTGCCCTATTTGATGTTGATAGCCCCCTTGACCAAGGAATTTTAAAGTTGCAGCAAGTTTTATTGCTGGATTTATTGCCGTGGATCTTCTAGGTACCATTAGCTCTTCAGTTATGCCTCTTAAGACATAATCAAAGGCTTCCTTAGAAAGTCTAAAGTTTTGTATGAAGCTATAATACCAAATGTAAAAACAGTTTATAACCGAACATAACACATACGTATGCACTTAACAAATTACCTTTTTTGCGATAATTCCATAATATTAAATTCATTCCTTATATGTCTTCTCGTAATTCTTTCCTCAATAATTTCCTCGTCCTCCATCCACAATGCAACGGAATCCATTTTCAAATAAACATAAACTTAATTTCATTTTATTTTGACATTTAGCATTCGAAAATACTGGCACAGGGTGGAACAACTTTCGCATATTTATAAACTGAATTCGATTTTTTTACAGAATGGTAAAACACATTCGAGTCGAATATCAAATTCGAATAGAATTTACTTTCGAATCGAGATACAGAATAGGCCCCCTGGTCTGAATACCCCTAATATTCGAATCGGCTGTTTACTAATGTGACAAAACTCGCAAATGAATACATTTGGAAGCAATCCTCCTAAAGTTTTTAATGACTTTTGTTGACTTAATTGGGGGCAAGATAGAAAAAACTAAACGTCATATGGAATTGAGGCAAAGTTTATTATCTTTGGCCTTAAATTATCTTCTATTTAAAGTAAAAAAACTTTTCACTACTTCAAACCACTTGTCACTACTTCAAACTACATTCATAATATTACATATGTTCAACATTTTCTGGTTCTGCACTCAGATATAAACAAAATTTATCCAATAATAAATTTTTTTTTTACTCATGTTCCATTTTATTTCCAGTTTCATTCATGCCACTGTAAATTTTCGAAAATGTTCAGGGGTGTTGTGGAATCCAAGACAGAATTTCTTAGCTATCAGAATTGCAAACCAATTCTGATTTTAAATGGTGTCACAGAATCTGATTGGATTTTCGTCTTTTCGAACAAACGCAAAACCAATATTCGAACCAGCTGTTTACTAATGTGACAAAACTTGCAAATGAATACATACAAGCAATCCTATTAAAGTTTTTAATGAGTTCCGAATTAAAGAAAGATTTTAAGAGATAACATTTATTGAATGAATAATGAAGCCTTTGGGTGTTAAATTTCGTTTTTCCATTTTTACAATTTTTCTTAATTGGCGGACAGGATAGAAAAAAAAAACTGAACGTCATGGAATTGGGGCAAAGTTTATTATCTTTGGCATTAAATTATCTTCTATTTAAACTGAAAAAAACTAAGAAAAGTTAATTTTGAACATACTTATATTTAAAGTAAAATTTTTTTAGACCAAAATCTGTTTTTTTTTTTTCAAATTTGCATCCTGCCCGCCGTCTGGCATATGCACGTGCGATAAGCATCTGGCAATTGCTTTTCAAAGACAAATGTAAAAGATTTCGTATCAAAAAAATTTGCGGATGATGTTTAAATATATAACTATAAATCCTAGAAATTTCGCTTCAATCAATTATTTCTTTCCTTCCCCAAAAAAAAAACGATTTTTTTAAGCCTCTAAAAAAGGCTCCCCTCTTAAATATCGGCATTTTTTTTCAAAAACTCAATAATTAAGACATTTCGTGTTTTATTCTTATGTTTTCTCCTATAGAAATAAAGATAAGTTAATTCGTAACATTAAAATAACTTGATTTCTTAACTGGCATTTCAAATCTGTGTGCGACTATCTTCTTGTTTTGTTTCTGACAGCAAAACCGATAAAATTGATTTCCGCGACACCCAAAACCGATACAAATTCTGTTTCGAATATCAAACCAATAATATCTGAATTCATGACACCTACTGCTTTTTTTGATCGGTTTCAATTCTGATTCCGACAACTATCAGATTCCACAACACCCCTGGTTGTTACGTTATTTTGCGTTTCAGGTGACGATATGTATAAGAGAAACTTGTTGTTCGCAGGCAACGGGATTTTACAGTTACGAATACTTCGTTGTATATACATAAATGTCTTGAGTATTTCTAACACTTCTTCTCAACGCAATATCGCAATATGTCATTGGACAATTAAAAGTTAACATTTTCATTTTAATATATACCCATCATGTTAATACATTTCTTATGCTTAATTTTACAAAGGTTCTTGGTCAATACATCAGATATCATATTTTCAGTTGATACATACTTTATTTCATTTACATTGTCCTTGACCATTTGGCTGACATGATAATACGTAATATCTATACTCGTATGCTTACAGCGCGCATGGTATTTCGAATCTTTTGCTGAATATTGCGCAATTTGGTTGTCGCTAAATACTTTTTTTTGCATGACCACCATTCAAATCCATCTCGTTCATGAGTTTGCGGATATACGCTGCTTCTTTGGCAGCCGTTGACAAAGCTATGTACTCCGCTTCAGTGCTCTTTAAGGCCACGACACCTTGTTTCTCCGATTCCCATGAGATCACTGCTCCTGCTGCAAGAAACATCCAGCCGCTATACAATTTTCGATCTATGCAATCTTTAGCCCAATCAGCATCAACATATTATTCGATGGGTTTTCAAGTTCGTTGGTAGTGCAGACTCAGTTCAGCAGTGCCCTTAAGGTATCGCAAAACTTCATGTTCCTTATGAGGATTTGAATTACGTTGTGAAAGCTTCGTAACAGAATGTAAAATATCTGGCTGGTTTGTTATGGCTAGATACATCACCGAACCTATCAGGGATTGGTATCTTAACTGGTTCTCTCGCGGACACTTATCATTGTCACACTTAACCTGGAATCCTGCGCTCAACGGAATGACATTCGGCTTGCAATTACTCAGACCATACTCGTGTAGTAAATTCCAAATATATTGTTTGTGACCAACAGAAACGTTGCCAGTTACTCCTTCTCTTTCTATTTCCTTACCAAGGAAATGTTTCAGTTGACCGCCATCGACTACATCAAATTTGTTTGCTATTGACGCCTTCACTTTGTTGAGTGCTTTCATAGATGTGCTGGGAACAATCAAGTCGTCAGCATATACAATGACCATGCTGAAATCCGTGCTACTACGGAGTGTGTACAGACACGGTTCACTAGCACATGAAACGAATCATCTCTGTTTTCCATTCCCTCGGGTTGTCTCATGTACACCACATCTAGCAGTTCACTGTTGAGATAAGCAGATGACACATCTATTTGGTGCATATACATACCGTTCTCAACCGCTATTGCAATTGCTAAACGTATTGTTGAATACCGTGCCACAGGAGATAACGTTTCAGTGTAGTTAACATCGAATCTCTGGCCACAGACTTTGGCCACTAAACGAGACTTAAAACGAGCGATGTTGCCATGCTTGTCACGCTTTAGTGCAAACACCCATTTACAACCGATTGCCTTTTCGCCCTCAGAAGATCTACCAATGACCACGTTTTATTGGCCTTTATACTGTCCATCTCCTTCTGCATCGATGCCTTCCACTAACTGGCATGATCAGAACTTAAGGCTGAGGTTACTGTTTCTAGTACTGCAGAATCATCTGCTGTCATATCGTTCAAAATGTTATATTGCTTGCTTGGACGCCCTGGATTTCCTGTACGGATCAGCTTTGGTCGCCCAGGAGCCCTCTTCATGTTTGACTCATCTTCATTGTCTTCTTCAGACAAAACTCCATCAGACGCATCGCAGTCGACATCAGCGTTTTCCATATTTTCGTCTTTTGTAACACATGCCGACTCTGACTCCAGGTTGACCAGCGGCACCTTACACATAGCCGCCGTTTCATTACGCTTTACACTGTCATCTGCAAAGAATCTTTCAAGAAAAATTACGTCACATGCTACTCTTATCTTTCCTGTACTCAGATCGTATAAACGGCATGCCTTTGCTGACTCTGAGTAGCCAACCTCGTCTTCCGGGAGAAACTTCCTGCTATGCTTCTTGTTCAAAATTATAGCTTTGATCCCGAATTCTCTCAGATGGCTCACTGTTGGTTTTTGCCAGACCACGACTCCGAACGGTTCCTTAGGTATGCAGCCGTGTTAATAGCTCTGCCCAGAAGCCCTCATCCAGTGTTCTACACCATTTTGTTGAGGTGTGTGCGGTAAAGTAAGCTGTCTTTTAACATTTTTTTCTCTTCTTATTGTTCTCTTTGCTCCTTACGCCTTTCACTCTCTTCGAGCAATTTAATTTTTAACGCACTTTATGCCGGCAGAATCACGCGATTCCATTGCTACCACGAAACGGGAAGAATTTATTATACCGTCCCAGGATTTCAAGGATAAAAAGGATATGGTCGGATAGAGAAGATTATCTTGATTAAGGATATATACAGTTATAGCCGCAGGAAGCTTATAGTTTTCGAGATACTCGGGTTTAAAGTTGAAAATTTCACTATTCTAATTACGTATTTTCTCGATATAAAATTAATTTTTCACTTTTATATCCACTAGCACATCACTAATTCATTTGTACACATTTATTTTACATTATATAGTAGAAAAGCAGTTTTAATTCAATATTTAAACAACCTATAAAGATAAAATGTAAAGAAATTTTTGGATTTTAATAAAACAAACATGTATTAAGTCTAGTATATAAATGTTATTGCCTCTATTAACTTCACAAAGGGATCTTCGTGTCTGTTGGCCACATTTTTCCACCAAACATATTCTAAAGTTAAGTTCGCGAAGTTTTCGGGATTGTTGTAGTTGTCCCTCGAAAAAAATCTTATAATGTCCCGACACTGGGATTATATACGCTGTGTATGTGTTCCATCTACCGCCACAAATGGATTGTCCGGATCGCTATGATATACTTTTCTGTGCTCATACCCGTGATTCGCCAAACCATCGTATGCCTTCCAGCAATCCGTGCTTTTTATTGTTCCTGGCGCAGCATGCTTCTTAATCAGGGGTATGAGCACCTCCGCAGATCTAACATTCCCTGAGCATACCTCCAGCCGCAGGTCGTCACTCCCATCCTCAATCATCCCCAACACCCAGTGCCCTTTCACGCTCCTGCCTAAAATGAGAAAAACATATATGTAAGTAATTACCTAAAATTGTATATTTTTAACCTTACCTTTATTAAACTTCCTCTTCCCGAATTTACTTTTATAAATTTGCACGTTTTTGCCAGGGCCACCAATTTTACCCACCACCTCCTGATGTTCCACTTGGTATAAAACTACCGCTTCGCGACAGTAGTTATACCAGTCAGATATGATAGCGTTAGATAATATTGATTCCCTGACAATGCTGTTTTTTCTTACTACCTCGTGTGACCTGTGCGATGCGTAACAGAACATTAAATAGAACATTTGTGGCAAAGGTATTTTCACGTTTTCCAAACAAGTGCCCATGGAGCGAGGTATCGCCGAACGCGTTCGGCAAGATCCTTTGCGGCACCTAAACGTACCGACGGTGCTATTTCCCATAACGGAGAGCACCATCGGCAGTCTATGCACCCTGCAATTCTTTGTTTTAGCGTTGAGATCCTCCTCCTCGCAAAAAGCTATGTAGCTCTCCCTCGACTGGAATGTGTGGAATATTTTGGCAATATTATACATTCCCTTCACCTCCCATACGTTCAATTTGTTCGTTCTACGAACACGACTAGCTGATTGTTCTTGCAGACACTTGCCACAGAATCACTTCGTTTCTTAGCCGCAATTCATGCAAAGACTCTTTTTTTTAATTGACGTATACACCGCTTGCGCGGTAATAGCCGAGTTAACAACAGCGCGCCAGCTGTTTCTTCTTTTAGCAATGTGGCACCAATTAGAGATCCCAAGCGAAGTCAGATCCTTCTCCACCTGGACTTTCCAACGGAGTGGAGGCTTTAATCTTCCTCTGCTTTCCCCGACGGGTACTGCGTCTAATAATTCGCTGAACTATGTCAATGACTAATGAGCAACGAACAAAAATCTTTCGCTGGAACACTCGTGAAGTCGACACATTAGATGTTGTCCTCGTACGTGCCTCTGCACCATATGGCAGGAGAGGAATAATGAGTGACTTATAGTATTTGTTTTTTTGTCGAAAGAGCCTACTCAGTCCGAAGTAGCAACTGTTGGCAATAAATATTCTGCGCTGGATTTCGATGCTGACGTTCTTGTTGGTGTTAAGAGTGTTTCAATATATTTCGATATTTCGTCTTGCCCTCGTTCACTGCCAGACCCATTTGCTTTGTTTCCTTGTCCAGCCTGTAGAAAGCAGAGCTAACGGCGCGGGTGTTAAGGCCAATGATGTCAATATCATCAGCATACGCCGCCTGCGGTACACTCATATAGAAGATTGTACCTTCTCGGTTTAGTTCTGCAGCTCGATTTATTTTTTTCAGAAGAAGGTTGAAAAAGTCACACGAAAGAGAGCCGCTTTGTCAGAAACCTCGTTTGGCATCAAACGGCACGGAGAGCTCCTTCCCAATCCTGACGGAGCTTTTTGTTTTGCTTAACGTCAGTTTACAAAGCCGTATAAATTTTGTGGGGATACCAAATTCAGAGATCGCTGCATAAAGGCAGATCCTTTTCGTGCTGTCAAAGGCAGCTTTGAAATCGACGAAGAGGTGGTGTGTGTCGATTCTCTTTTCACGGGTTTTTTCCAAGATTTGGCCCATGGTGAATATCTGGTCAGTTGTTTATTTGTCAAGTCTAAAGCCACTCTGATAAGGTCCAATCAGTTTGTTGGTGGTGAGCTTTCACACAATATGCTCAATCGAACCTTATAAGCGATGTTGGGGACACTTATCCCACGGTAGTTACCGCAGATTGTGGGGTCCCCCTCTTTGTGGATTGGCAAAGCACACTTAAATTCCAATCGTTGGGCATGTTTTCGCGCGACCATATTTTACAAGGAATCTGATGCATGCTCCTTATAAGTTCTTCGCCGGCGTTTTTGAATGGCTCGGCCGGCAATCTGTCGGCCCTCGCCGCTTTGTTGTTCTTCAGACGGGTAATTACTATTCGAACTTCTTCATAATCGGGCAATGGAACATCTGCTCCATCGTCATCGATTGGGGAATCGGGTTCGCCTTCTCCTGGTGTTGTGCGTTCACTGCCATTCAGTAGGCTGGAGAAGATTTTCCTTCATAATTTAAGTATGCTCTGGGCATCGGTAACTAAATCACCTCTGGGGGTTCTGCAAGAGTATGCTCCGGTATAGAAACCTTCTGTTAGCCGCCGCATAATTTCGTAGAATTTTCGAGAATTACCCCTGTCGGCCAGCTTATCAAGGTCTTCATACTCATGCATTTTTTTCTTTTTCTGTCTGTAAATGCGTCTCACTTCCCTCTTAACTCTCGGTATAAGTCTGTTTTGTCTCAATTGCGACTTGGTACTGCTCATCGTTCCAGCTCTTCACTTGCATTTTCCGGTTTCTTTTTTCATCTGTTCTTAAGGAGCTCGAAATGCCGTCCCACAGTTCCCTCGTACCTAGTTGCTGACGAGTGTTCTCAGACAATAGGAGTAAAAATCTAGCAGAAAATCGTTCAATTGTCTGTTGTGATTGCAGCTTCACGAGGTCGGACCATCTTCTTGTTTGTTGGCGTGCGTTTTTTGGTGCACAGGGGCGGGTCCTAGCAAAATTGGCAACACTAAATTTTTGTTTGCATATCAGCAGAGTATCAGCAATTATCCAATGCAGTTGCTGTGCTGGTGTAATTATCCGTAGTTCGAACGAACTCAATGTCTTGATGAAACCTTTTGCTTTTTTGTCATTATTGCGGTTTCCTAAGAAATTTTGGACAAATTTCACAAAACATTTCATGGCGAAAAATAAAAACGTTTACAACAACAACTACAACAAGAACCAATTTGACGACAAAAGCAATGATTAAAGGAACTGATTTGACATATCGGAATCTTATAACGAAATCCGATGAGGACGAATTACTCGCTTCCAGCCAGGAGACAAAATACAGGAAGGATGGGTGGAGATCGACGTCAGAAATTTGAAAGCGTTCTTGAAATCGAAAAAAGAGGAGCGAGAAATATCATACTAGTTTTTTTGCGCAATCTGTTAATGACCAGCTGTGTCAATTCATCAAAGCTAATAAAAGTGCCCATACACGAGACACAACTGCGTTCGATCGGTATGTGTGCGCATGCGGTTTACTCGTGTATGGGCTTCTGCGCGTGCCGATCCATGTTCGCGAAAATGTTTGATTTTTTACGATCGGTGTGTGCACATGCGTGTCGTGTATGGCGTTATATGCGCATAAACTCTCATTTCTCTCGTGTCGCCGAACAGCGAAGATCGCGGACGAACAATGGCAAGTGTTAAGGCTCCCCTGCGTTATAGGCTTCAAAAAATCGATTTTTTTGAGGATTTTTTTGGGAGGGAAAGAAACAATTGATTCAATCAAAATTTCTAGGCTTTATAGTTATATATTTGAACATCTTTCACAAATTTTTTGGATACAAAATCTTTGATATTCTGCCTTTGGGAAGCAATTGCCCGATGCGTCCCGCATGAGCATTTTTCGGACGGCGGGCAAGATGCAGGTCGCAATTTCTATCGGAAACAAAAAATTCAGGAGATTCATACATTTTAATAATTTATCTTCTAGTTAAACTAAGAAAATTAAAAAAATGTAAAATTTTAAAATTTTTTTTAAATTGAAAAAAGCGGTTTTTGACCAAAAAATTTTTACTTTACGTTGTTTAAAAATATGTTCAAACTTAACTTTTCTTAATTTTTTTTTAGTTTAAATAGAAGATAATTTTATGCCAAAGATAATGAACTTTGCCCTAATTCCATACGACGTTTAGATTTTTTTCTATCCTGCCCGCCAATTGAGAATAATCCTAAAAATGAAAAATCGAGAAATCGCGCTTCAAAGTTTTCGCTTTTTGCTCAAGGGGTCATATATCTGTTAGACGCTCGGTCACTATTTCCCTTCTAGCTTCGACAATATTTCGAATGCCAATCTATAACTTTGGGGAAATATTGTTAGATGATTTTTAAAAAAATTTATGCAAAAAAATCGATTGTTTGAAGTTTCTAAAGCAGGCTCCCCCCCTTAATAAAGATTTCGTATCGGAATTTATTGATCTTACGTATAAAAAATGAATTAGCAATTTAGCAAACGAAAAGTGATATACATATACAAAAATAAAATTGAGAAAAATAAAAGTTGGAATAACTTATTAACGAAATACAAAGAAACAGATAAAAGTGCTACATTAGAAATAAATTCCAAGAAATGTTCCGCTTGCCTGTCGCACATGTTCACTGTGTGAAGAACGAACGCAAAAAGGGTTTGTGTGTCGTGTATGGGCAAAACGAATTCACACAGATAGAACGCTCTTATGTGTCGTGTATGGGCCCTTTAAGACCACTGAGTCGTTTTCTAAACGCTTGATAATACTTGTTGTCTATCCCTGATCACAATGCAAATTGCGAGCGTTGTTGACATATGCAACGGGACTGATTTTGACTGAGACCGATGTGGTAACCCTAAACAAGGGTGATAAACCAAACTTTATTTTTCCAAGGTCTGATCGGTTTCCGGAGTGGGAGGAAGTGCTGGACCTCACGCTATCAACAGAAACAGACAGTCTCGTTTTGGATAACTGGAGGGTGTCCGATGAGCCATCCATGTTGGATCAATTCTGGATAGTCTTCGGCATTCGCGAGAAATACAATACTCCTCTCAAAAATTGGAACCTTAGACGAACACCATGGAAAAAATTTACCAGTATAGCAACAAAATGCCTTGAAAAAGGAGGCAATAAGAGTATCAGTAACCCTCAGGAACTATGTTCAGAAGTAGAGAAGTTAGAAAAAATTTTAACTACAACTTTCAATAAATCCACTCCGCTAACAGTTCTGAAAAAGAGAAAATCTCTTCCTTAGTGGTACAGTGAGCTCAAGAAATTGAGAACGCAACTAAGGAAAGCTTTCAATGAGAGTTTTAGAACCAAAATCTGGCAATCGTATAAAGATATCATGAAAAGATACAAAAAGGCAGTCAGGAAAGCTAAGAATGACACATGACGATCTTTCTGCGCACCGATAGAAAGGTGCAGAACAACCGCAAGAAAGTCTCCTTTATGATAGAAAGTTGCAGAGAATGCGCTAGGCTGAGTAAAATGCTATCCAAAGAACATACTAATACTGCCTACATTAAGGCGGAAGCCAATGATTGGACCTCTTCTGCAAAATAATCTCTGAAGGTCTAGTAATTATTAAAACGCAGTTCCCTGGGAGTCAGCAAATGCCTATAACGAGGGTTCAACTAGAACCACCACCCAAACCACCGGCAAACGCAGATCATTACCAAAGCCAAATAGTAGACTAAAGCGAAATCAAATACATATGTCATAAATAGTTTCTCACCATTTCAAGCGGCAGGTCCAGACGGGATTATGCCTATAATGCTGCAAAAGCTGGAAGAACCAATAGTTTCAAGCCTTGAAAATATATACAAAGCCTAGCCTTCAACTGTCTTACATCCCAAGAAGTTGGAAAAGAATTAAAGTGGTGTTCCTTCCAAAATCAGACAGAAGAATACACGAAAATGACAAGGATTTTAGACCTATAAGCCTCACCTCCTTTGATCTGAAGGTACGACATTCTCTCTATCCCCCACAGCTAAACTGGGGGTGGAGATTGACGCCAAACTGTCCTGGAAAATAAATATAGAAAAAAGGCCGTATATGGCCTACTATAATTGTCAGCAAGAGTTGGGGCCTTAAACCTAGTATAGTCATTTATATCGCTGTCATAAGACCTACACTTACAGCGCTAAACAAATACAACATTAGAAAATTAAAACGAATATAAAGAGCAACATGTGCAGGTGTTACTGGTGCAAACAAGTCATGAACTGACGCGCTCAATGTGGTCCTGCATCAACTACCCATAGACATCTTTATTGTCAAAACAGCAGCATGTTCTACTATAAGAATAAAATAATTGGGTGATTAGAATCAGCAGAACTATGGACACAGTGCACAAGCCCAATGTTAGTAAATCAGACTACCCTCTAGACAAGAATGAAGAAGTGGGTGAATAGGGAAGGAAGATACCATTTCAGTATATAACGACGGCACGGGGGTATTTTCCGTTGATCTAGACATTTCCCTCTCTATCCGTCTACTTAATTTCTTAAGACAAAAAAAATACCAACACCTATTGTAGCAATACCGAAGCGACAATAAGTGCCAATGATTCGAAAAAATGCATAGACCCCAAAAAGTAAAACGAGATAAAAGCTTATCTTCAAAGACTCAAAACCCCTAATAGAAGTAGCGACAAACAGCTACGATTTTCAGCAACTATCAATGTAGAATTCTTCCGGTAAGTAGTATCTTCCAAGGGGAAGTACTGGGCATAGAAAAGGCGTGCGAAGCTCTATTGGAAACCCACGAGAGAATACGTAAAACAGCAATATTTACAGATAACCAGCTGGCGCTCCTGGCCTTGTTTTCGCCGATGACAAACTCCAGTACAGTCCACAATTGCAAGAAAGCACTGAGCTCAATAAAAGACAAGCCCCACCTAAATTTGACCTGGGCTCTCGGCCACATTTCCGGTAACGAAAAAGTAGACGAGTTGACAAAGGCAAGAGCTTTTCTTAATGATTCCGAGGAGGAGCTGCTAGGATCGATCAAAAGAGAGATCAATAGACAATTTCAACAAGTAGCAAATAACAAATGGAAAAACATAACAAAATACTAAACAATTATGATCAAAATATGACAAGAAAAGAACTAACGACTTATTGAATAGGTCCAGGAAAAGTATCTAATAGTAACAGCCACCGTAACAGGGCACTGGACATTTGAAAAACATGCTTCCAAAATATGTAGGCCCTACAACAAACCATTTTGACGTGATAGCAGATATAAAAGGTCTACGAATAGTGCTTCAAAATGGCACAGGCAGTGCTAATTGAGCCCGAAAGACAACAGGGCTGCACTCCTACATACTTACCTAGCTGCGGTTGCACTGAAGCTGTAATACCCTTCACAAATAGAAAAGATTCCATCCAAGAACTTGATTTTAATCGATCAGTTTATAAGGCAGCTATATGCTAAACCGGTCCAATCTGAATAATTTTTTCGGATATTGTAGTGCCTTGGATAATAATTCGCGCAAAATTTCCGGAAGATATTTCGACAAATATATAAGTTCTTAAGACATCTCCACAAATAGAAAGGTTTCTTTAAAGAACATGATTTAAAGCGTTCAGATTGTATGACAGCTCTATAAGTGATCAGATATAGGCGGTTTCTGACATGTTTAGTGTATAATAAACAAGCTAATGTCTTACAAAAAGAGGCTAAAAGTATTTTAAATAACTAAATTAGTAAGAAACCACATCAATTGCTTTAAAAGATGTTTTTAAGATCATAAGCTCAAAAAATTCAATTTCAGAAATCCACATGTTCATTACTTTCATCATTAATGTAAATAACTTGTTATAAGTGCATTGGGCGTTGTCATATCTTGATTTTATCCGTTTTGATTGTATCAAATTCTGTATGAAATTTATACTTCTGGACATGAAAATGGTTCAATTCAGCACAGTTGTATATAAAGTCCCTCTAACCTGCAGAATTAGTATTTCTCAGGTAAGTGCGAGCGTAAGTCATTCTTTGGCATACCCAAAATTTGGGTCATCTAAGTTAGCTAAATAATATCTGCTGCAATGGGTAAAAGCTAATTACCGGTTATTGTATTTAAACAGGTACACAAAATATATATACATATGTGTGGACAGATATCAATTTTTTACAGCTGTTCAAATATACATTAGAGTGAGTCAAAAAAAAATCAAACTTAATATGTTAAAATGATCCTATTATTTATGTACAGAGGCAGAATTTTTAGCTTCATTCTGAAAAGTGTGAATGAGCATAGAAAGTTTAAAAATTTAAATAATACGTAAAACATGGGATTTTATTAAAAATATCGTAAATTTAATGTTTAACATGAAAACTTTTAATCAAAAAATATTAATATTTCAACTCCTAATTCTTTAACTAATCCAAGGTCTTAAGTACAAACAAAAAAATCCCTTATTTAGGTAATTTTATGATCGAAAAAAAGTTGATGATTAAAAGACTTATATTTTAAAAGCTTTTAGACATAAAGAATATGCGTAACATAATGAGTTCGCCATACCTGAGTTAGATTTAGGTACCAACCAGAAAAGATTAATTTTTTCATACAATTATGTGTTTTATTCTCTATAAGAACCCGCAAAATATAATATTTTATCTTTAATGTTTCAAAAGCTATGACATTTTTAAAGAAGAAAGGTTTTTTTACGAGTTATTTAAATGTGAAAACTTAAATGCTTTAAATAAATATTTGGCCTTGCAGGGATATTATATATATATATATATAATTTTTATTCTTCATTTAAACTCAAAAATTCGATTGTGTAGTTTGTGGCTGGCCCTATTATACATGCTATATTTACCATATGTATACCTATTCGTCATATGTGAGATTTAGCTTTGAGTTCAACTGGACCAGTTTTTTTAATGTAATTACATATGCTTTTGCACAAGTTTTGCTCATTCGCTTTACTTTAAATCATTTTGCAAAAATTTGAAAGTTTCAGCAAATCTATTATTTTGTCATGTTGGCGGATTTATCTTACCTGTAACGTTCAATAACTATAGTCCCAACTTAATTGATTGCCATTACTTACCCCGGACGTTAAACGCGTTTCAGACTCTGTATACGACAGTCGTTCAGTTAATTTACTTTTTAACTAAAATATTTTGTATTTGTCCAAATGTATGCTGTTTTACGTTGCTTTACATTAGTATGTCTAGTGATAAATGTGCTTATTATTTTAACATTTACTGAGATTGAGTCAACTGGCGCCCGTAGACACACGGTATTTCCAATCAAAGCGGCATTTCAGTCGGCTACTGCTAGTAGCAATGGGCTCAAACTGTTCCCTGGTAACTTTCCTTCGATAATTTTACCGCCAGCAGTAGCACACCACGTGGACTACACGCATCCATTCAATGAAAATGTTGTAGGTAGCGATGTTGGTGAAAATTTTGGGCGAAATCACGTCGATGAGATAGCAATGGCAGCGGATGCAAATAAATCATTTCAAATTGTAAATGAGTGGAAGTATTTAGATTTTGAATATCCCACTTATGCACAGCGCCAACAAGCCATCGCAAATCGGTGAGTTTCGTGTTAAGATCTTACTCAATTGTTCAGTTTGGTGATGTCCACATATTCCAATTTATGTCAGAATAAAAGCACATCACAAACATATTTATGTACTGTATAAAAATATGTAGAATAGATACCTTCTTTACCTCTGCTACTCTAATTATTGTTGTCCCTACAGATATTAAAATGTTCAGTTGATTCTCACATATTTCGTAAAGAAGCTGTACCCGCGATTATAACCGTATTCGTACAGTGATATCCACTATTTCGGTTATTATCAAAAAGTTGAGTCTGTACCGAAAATTTCGGTTTGATAATTGTTGAACAATTTCGTTCAGTTTAAGTACATTTAAGGTGAAAATTACTAAAAGTATGATAACTCACTAAATATATATGTCAGAACCTTTAAGTTTCACATCCTACATGATACAGAAGGGTGTTATAGGAGCGAATGAACTGGGCAATGGACGTGGCACTGCCCTCATTTAACCGAAATCCTATATCTCAGTAACTATTCGACAAATTTTAACCAATATAACAATAATCCTGTTATTCTAATATTACATTGCATAAGTGGGCGAAATCATATGCCATAATTTTATATTTCATGTGAACTTTAAACTTTACAATAAATCTGGAGCTGATGATGGTTATTGAAATAAAACTTTGCATTGCTTATTACCGAAAATATTGCTTAAGTTCTGAGATTATAGAAATTCAGAGAGAATCTTTCCATGATAATAATATGACTAAATATCAAAAAATGGGTATATCCAAGTCAATACTTGCCGTGTTCCCAACATCCCTAATATAGATATTTTCGAACTTACCGCATAATATGTGAGTTAACTTAAAGAACTTCTTTTTAATAATTGTGTGTCCCAGTCCGAATTACTCAGCTCTAAAATACTACGTATGTATGTATGTATATATAAGATATATTCGGTGGTTAGGGGCTATTTTGCTGGTGATCAAATGTTCGTGTGTCCAATTCGTAAGCATATATAAATTGAACGTTTTGGTTTTTACGTGTTTGTTGGGTATACGGGCCTGGACCATTTATGTACATTGAATTTGGTATATCGGTGACGGAAATTTTTCCAATTAGCTGCCTTTTTTGTTGTATATATTGGGATATACATATATTAAATTCGCTAGTTAGCTAGTTTCTGTAATTCCTTGATGACTTGGCACCCAGAAAAGAACAATATTTTTCCAACATAACACTCAGAACTTGAGCAATTAAGTTATAAATAGACTGTAAAAACATATGTATTACGTATTTTCCTGTGTTATTTCATGCAAACGAGCATGTCTTTGGTATGGCTAAAGCCTTGGCGGTGAATATGAAATAATGGTTAGGAAGGAGGCCTCCTGAAGTTATGTTGTTGTTTATAGACATGACTTGCTGTAGCCATGACGGAAAACCGGGTTTTAGCTGTAGGTTAAGTTGCTTATGAAGTGATGCACAGCGACGAATGGTGGATAGAACTTTATAAGTGCGCTTATTCATCTTATTAAGTATTGAAAGTTCAAAAGTCAGAGAAGTGCATTATAAAATAGTTTTCAATTGTATAAAATGTTGGGTGTTTTAATTGAAATGTCCAAAAATCATTATTTTGCCCGATCTGCCTACAATGGAAAATGATATAAAAAACGTTTATTTGGAGGCGCTCTTACACTGTAATAAGTGGGCATCTCTTTATCCCTTATCGTTAAGAAGATTGAGTTTGACTTTCTCAAAAATGTTTTCAGTTTTTTTTTTACCACGAGAGTTAGTTGAGGAAGATCCCCTTAACAGAGATAAAGAGATGTCTAACTCCTCTCTCATTGGAAGTGAGAGAACAATTGCCAAACGTCAAAACCTCCTGAACTTTGACAGTTGATGGAGCTCAGGAGGTTTTGACGTTTAGCAATCGGAAACGGGAGATGGCCAGATTGAAATCTTAAGGTTGGTACGCAACTCTTAAGTAATTGCTCAAGAACAAAAATACATTATTTCTGAAGTAATTTTGACAGCTGGTTACGCATTGTGAATGATCCACATTAGAAGAGCAAGAGAGAATAAACAAAGTAAACAAACTTTGTGCGTATGCATGTATGTATGTATGTGTATGGTAACACAAATATTTTCATTGAGATTTAAGGAATGTTGTTGATGATTGGTTGGTTTTATACAACATTTCAAAATGGAATATACTTTATAATAATGATTTCAACTAATTTAGGATGAATTTGACGATTACTTCGAATTTCCCTCAAGAAACAATTGTTGATTTGATGTTTCTTCGCAAAACCAGGTTTGCCATATTCACATTTTATTGAAAAAAAGTATTAAAAATTAGTACTAGATTTCTTGAGAGCTGCGTACTAGCACAAGTAACTTTATCGCAGGAACGTTTCTGGACCGTTTCTTAAGCGTTTTTTTATATGAAGTTTTTACGTTTCTTGAGAGCTGCGTACTAAGCTTTAACAAAAAAATATGTAATCGGAGGGATTTGTTGCATTGTTCAAGACTACTTACAAAAAACGTAAAGCAATCAAAATAAAATAAATTGATGACATTTAAATGTAGTTATTTGATGAAACGTTTTGTAATGTCAAGCATCATGGTTTTGTTTTCAACGGAAAATTAGTAAAAACATTTATTGAATAAGAGCTAAAATGCTTAAAATCTTTTATTGGGTATTGTAAGGTCAAAAGTCAGTTGTTTTAACATACCATAAAAAGATTCAAATAGATTCTCTATATATTTAATAACCACTATATAGTAATTTTTATTCTTACTAAATGTTGGGTGCTTTAATTTAAATGCCCAAAAATTATTATTTTGTCCAATCTGGCCATAATGGAAAATGTTATAAAAAAAGATAATTTTGAAGCGCTCACACACTGGAATAAGTTGGACATCCATTTATTCCTTCCATGCCTTGAAGTCGCCATTGAAAATTAAAAGTGTTTTCAAATTAATTAAGGGGTTCAATAAATCATTTACTTAACAGGGAGGAATGTATGCATTTATTATTGTTAGATTTGTGTGTAAATCCAGTTGAAGAGCGTCACATAAAATGTTTGATTTTGTCGGATTCTGTTTGTGTGGAATTTGGCGTTTTACTCAGATACCACTTCCTTGTATGTATGTTGAATTATAATTTCTTCTTCTTTACTGGCGTAGACACCGCTTACGCGATTATGGCCGAGTCAACAACAGCGCGCCAGTCGTTTCTTCTCTTCGCTACGTGGCGCCAATTGGATATTCCAAGCGAAGCCAGGTCCTTCTCCACTTGGTCCTTCCAACGGAGTGGAGGTCTTCCTCTTCCTCTGCTTCCGGCGGCGGGTACTGCGTCGAATACTTTCAGAGCTGGAGTGTTTTCATCCATCCGGACGACATGACCTAGCCAGCGTAGCCGCTGTCTTTTAATGCGCTGAACTATGTCAATGTCGTTGTATATCTCGTACAGCTCATCGTTCCATCGAATGCGATATTCGCCGTGGCCAACGCGCAAAGGACCATAAATCTTTCGCAGAACCTTTCTCTCGAAAACTCGCAACGTCGACTCATCCGTTGTTGACATCGTCCAAGCCTCTGCACCATATAGCAGGACGGGAATTATGAGTGACTTATAGAGTTTGGTTTTTGTCTGTCGAGAGAGGACTTTGCTTCTCAATTGCCTACTTAGTCCGAAGTAGCACCTGTTGGCAAGAGTTATCTTGCGTTGGATTTCCAGGCTGACATTGCTGGTGGTGTTTACGCTGGTTCCAAGATAGACGAAATTATCTACAACTTCAAAGTTATGACTGCTTCTTCTTCTTTTGCTTCCTTGTCCAGTCTGGAGAAAGCAGAACTAACGGCGCGGGTGTTGAGGCCGATGATATCAATATCATCGGCATACGCCAGCAGTTGTACACTCTTATAGAAGATGGTACCTTCTCTGTTGAGTTCTGCAGCTCGAACTATTTTCTCCAGAAGCAGGTTGAAAAAGTCGCACGATAGGGAATCGCCTTGTCTGAAACCTCGTTTGGTATCGAACGGCTCGGAGAGGTCCTTCCTGATTCTGACGGAGCTTTTCGTGTTGCTCAACGTCAGCTTGCACAGCCGTATTAGTTTTGCGGGGATACCAAATTCAGACATCGCGGCATAAAGGCAGCTTCTTTTCGTGCTGTCGAAAGCAGCTTTGAAATCGACGAAGAGGTGGTGTGTGTCGATTCTCCTTTCACGGGTCTTTTCCAAGATTTGGCGCATCGTGAATATCTGGTCGGTTGTTGATTTACCAGGTCTAAAGCCACACTGATAAGGTCCAATCAGTTTGTTGACGGTGGGCTTTAATCTTTCACACAATACGCTCGACAGAACCTTATATGCGATGTTGAGGAGGCTAATCCCACGGTAGTTGGCGCAGATTGTGGGGTCTCCTTTTTTGTGGATTGGGTATAGCACACTTAAATTCCAATCGTTGGGCATACTTTCGTCCGACCATATTTTGCAAAGAAGCTGATGCATGCACCTTATCAGCTCTTCGCCGCCGTGTTTGAATAGCTCGGCCGGCAATCCATCAGCCCCTGCCGCTTTGTTGTTTTTCAGGCGGGCAATTGCTATTCGAACTTCTTCATGGTCGGGCAATGGAACGTCTGCTCCATCGTCATCGATTGGGGTATCGGGTTCGCATTCTCCTGGTGTTGTGCGTTCACTGCCATTCAGCAGGAACACTTCTGTTCCCTCCATAATTTAAGTATGCTCTGGGCATCGTTGGCTAGATCACCTTGGGGGGTTCTACAAAAGTATGCTCCGGTCTTGAAACCTTCTGTAAGCCGCCACATCTTTTCGTAGAATTTTTGAGCATTACCCCTGTCGGCCAGCTTATCAAGCTCTTCGTACTCACGCATTTCGGCCTCTTTCTTTTTCTGTCTACAAATGCGTCTCGCTTCCCTCTTCAACTCTCGGTATCTATCCCATCCCGCACGTGTTGTGTTCGATCGTAACGTTGCGAGTTAGGCAGCCTGTTTTCTCTCCGCTGCGACACGGCACTCCTCGTCGTACCAGCTGTTCTTTTGCACTTTCCGAAAACCAATGGTTTCGGTTGCAGCTGTACGTAAGGAGTTTGAAATGCCGTCCCACAGTTCCCTTATACCGAGTTGTTGGCGAGTGCTCTCAGAGAGCAGGAGTGCAAGCCGAGTAGAAAAACGTTCGGCTATCTGTTGTGATTGCAGCTTCTCGACGTCGAAGCATCCTTGTGTTTGTTGGCGTGCGTTTTTTGCTGCACAGAGGCGGGTGCGAATTTTGGCTGCAACAATATAGTGGTCCGAGTCGATGTTAGGACCTCGGAGCGCACGCACATCTAAAACACTGGAGACGTGTCTTCCATCTATCACAACATGATCGATCTGGTTGGTGGTTTTTCGATCCGGAGACAGCCAGGTAGCTTGATGTATCTTCTTATGCTGGAATCTAGTACTACAGATAACCATATTTCGGGCACCGGCGCAGTCGATCAGCCTCAGCCCATTTGGGGATGTTTCCTCGTGGAGGCTGAGTTTACCGACCGTAGTGCCAAAGATACCTTCTTTGCCCACCCTGGCATTGAAGTCGCCAAGCACGATTTTGACATCGTGGCGGGGGCATCTCTCATAGGTGCGCTCCAAGCACTCATAAAAGGCATCTTTGGTCACATCGTCCTTCTCTTCCGTCGGGGCGTGGGCGCAAATCAGCGATATGTTGAAGAACCTCGCTTTGATGCGGATTGTGGCTAGACGTTCATTCTCCGAAGTGAATGATAGTACTCGGCGACGGAGTCTCTCTCCCACCACGAATCCAACACCAAACTTGCGCTCCTTTATATGGCCACGGTAGTAAATGTCACAAGGACCTACTCGTCTCTGTCCTTGTCCCGTCCATCGCATTTCTTGGACGGCGGTGATGTCAGCCTTTATCTTTACGAGGACATCTACCAGCTGGGCAGCAGCACCTTCCCAATTAAGGGACCGGACATTCCAGGTGCATGCCCTCAAATCATAGTCCTTATTTCGTTTGCCATGGTCGTCATCAAAAGGGGGGGCTCTCATCCGAGGCTGCTTGTTGGTTTTCATTGGGGGTGTTTTTTTACGTGGCGGGTCCCAAACCCAGCGCACAACCCTATGCAGGGTGTTTCGCCTTCTCACTTTAGCTCGCCTTCAAACGGATGTTCTTAGGCTACCCAGAGGATACTTGGTCAAAGACCGGAAGTTGTGAGCTGCTTGAGTCATATGTAAAAGAATCGTTTCTGGCCACTCCCAAGTGAATGGCGATCAGAGACTTTCCTCACTTGCGTGAACTTCTACACATGACTCCACTCCTCCTGAATTATAATTTAGAGTTTTAAAATAACCAGTACTTTGGAATGATAATGTTGTTAGTGTTGTATGGTATGTGTGTTTCCTGACTACTGATAACATCTGGGTTTCTTCTTTAATTAGTAAGATAATTCTTGATAGTTGGTAATGTATTCTTTCATATTCCATTGCAATATTTTAGTAGTCACTAAAAGGAGAGGAGAGAAATTAAATCAGATGTTGTACTTAATAGGAAATAGAAAATCGGAGGGACTAGGAGTTAGGTTCTCCCATTGATTTGTCCAATTCCTTTGTGTATTATTCGTGAGAAATTCCCCTGCTGGTGAAAGACAAGTAATTTACCGAAAGAATGTTTGGAATGCTTGTTGTATTTTTAATTTCTTTGTTTTCATTTTGGTTTTTATTTTCATTTGTTGGGTTATTGAAGGCAGGAATTAAGGATATAGTGGGAGCATTTGTTGGTTTTTTTGTTTGGTTGATCTGTATTTTTTGTGCTGTTTTCGTTTGTAATGTCTTTGCTGGTTTGCATTTGGCTTTCCTTGATGGGGATAAAAGATGAGGCGGTTACTGAAGGGTAACTGAGGGAATTAGTAATGAGAGTTTGTTGTTGGAACAAAATTGTTTTCATTTCTGATAATTCTTTTTGCTCTTGGTATTTTTTACACGTGGGCGATGAATACGAGTGTACCGAGTACCTACAGTTTGATCACTGTGATTGCCACCAGTTATTTCAAGAATAAGGTGTGTAACAGTGTTTCACCGTATGGCCTAACAATTAACAATATTTGCAACGCAATGTGTTTGGTATGTATTCTCGTACCTTCACAGTATTGACAAAAATAAAAAGTTTGGTGGGGAGTGTGTATAGGTTAAATGTTATAAGAAAAACACCTAGACCCAATAGGTGTACCATCTATGATTCTGTTGAATTTGTAAACCGAGGTAACGTGTTGTGCTTTTCGTTCACTGACAATCTCTTCTTCTAGTATGTTGTTGAGAAAAGGTGCGTAAATTGTACCTTTGTTGTTATTTAGGGATACTGTAGTTTACACGTGATATCACAGATTTCAGGTAACTGTTTGGTTTTTAAGAATTTTGGCCACCTCTTTGCTTTTGACAAGCAGGAGGAGACTTCCATCGCGTAACGTAGCTTTGGAGATTATTTCCTTCCTAACGAGTTGAATTGCTCTATGGACGACAAAGTGTGAGTACTATGTAATGAGTTTTACTGTATTTTTTGTGGAAAGAGTTAATTTTTTTTGGGTTTTGTATTTGCACGACAGGAAGATCTGGGAACTAAACGGGGGTTTTTTGATATTGTCTCTTTTTTGGCTTTCACTGAACAGAGAAAACATGTTTTTTCTTTGGTCGGGTGGCCCCGGGGCCATGATTTTTTAATATATCTGGTTTTGTTTATTTGAGAATAACACACTTATAAAGAACGAAAATGTAATAAAACAAAAACGTGAGAACAATTGAGTAAGCGAATTTATCACCGATGGCGTCCGTTTACGCGGAGTATTAAAGCGTGATTCGCGAAAAACGCTACTCCCTTCCTCAGTTGCCTTCCTTAGCAAGCAAAATGTGTCAAAAGTTGAGCCCGTGGTAAAAACGCAGAAATCTGCTATCTTTTTTGTTTTCATTTGCACAATGTTGCCATTGATCCATACGCATATATAGTTTTGTACACATCTAAGTTTTCAATTACAATTTTTCATAATATAAAATATCAAAACTGAAAACAAACTATTAAAAATAGTTTATATAATGTATTTATAAATAATAGCATTCGACTCCGATTTTGAGTTTGTTTAAGAAAATTTCAAACAAATTGAAAACAAATTTTATAATTACTACAGCATATTGAGATTGACAACCCTGCGTTGTGAGAGAGCAATAAGCTGACCCGTTTCTACGGCAAAAATCCAAATGCCGTGGAAATCTACGGCATCCTACGGCAAAGCGGAAAGAAGTAGCGTTTTTCGCTGATCACTTATATTGCGCTCCCATAAGATAGGTCGTATCAGCTGACACGGGCACCAGTTTACGTTGTTGGCTGATCATGCTATTAGACAGGAACATAGATAAATCAGAATCTCTTTTCATACTCTCTCGCTTGTCAGCTGGCAGCGGGCCCTGATCTTTTTTCTGAGCTGGTAACAAAACACAATCAGGGGACCCGTCAATCAGCAGTTAGTGAAAAAGGCGGGATGCCAGAAGAATAGCGCTGAAACAATCTGCCAAAATGAGTGCGTTGTTGAAATTCTGTAAAATTAGATGTCGGTAGTTTGTAAAATTATTTATATACTAGCTGACCCGCAGCCGTTGTCCTGCGTGAAATTTTGTGTTTGAAATGAAAAGATAAGAATTTATATTGTGTTGATAATCATTTATTTGCGATTTTTCTACATATTTTCAATGTAACGCAGCTTGATAAACAACATCTTTTTTCTGTTCCGGGGCGTAAGTGTAGAAGATGGTTTTCCAACTCGTAAGCATGCCACGTATGTCTGGCCGTATGAAAAACATAGCATTTCCAAATTTATGCCACTCACTATTCGACTATTCTGTTGATCGTCATCTCAAATTTAATTTTCACTGGAAACGGAATACGTTTGAACTGAAATTGCAAATCGTTATCCGTAGAATCAAGCATTCTGCCCTTATATTTGATCGGTGCGTCACAATCAGATTGCGAAACATCATAACGACAGATCCAACTTTGAGACGCAAATGATGCGGTGGCATACCAAGCCTCTCCAAAGAATTTAGAAATTCCACTGGATAATTCACGGTGTCGTTTTCATTGTCAAGATGATCGATCGATTTGTATGACCACAAGTCTCCCGGAATTTGACTTTGAATCTTCCAGTTTAAGCCAACAATATACATAGGTATTTGTGGCAGCTAACATTGCGCATGCACTTAAGGAATCGCACTTACGCTAATTTGGCCAATATTCGTATAAATAATCGTGATGAGTCCATCTTTCGTAAATTGATAAACGGCATATGGAATTGATATCAAACCACCGGAAGTATCAACCGGTATTGACCCATTTTCAATTCTTAGCGTATACGATGTCAAATGTCTTCGGAAATGTAATTTTTGGTCGTATCCCATAACGTGGATTTGAAGGTTGATCATCGCGAAAAGTGTGCGAACTTCAGTGGCATTCGAAGTAGCTATCGTATCGTTCATCGTTTGATTCCATGATTATCATGTTCGAGCAATTGTAATTGCCGCGTACATTAATCAATAGCAACGGAGGTAGAAGCAATCGTCGTTTTTCGGGTGGATTGTGTAAATTCGTCCTAAAGAAAATAGTTGAGAGCACACCTCGATGTCAATCTACTGGTTGGACTTGTTTTCTGCGTAAATATTACTATTCTGGGTATCTCAATCTCTTTATCTATTCTAGGTATATCAAGGCATATCCGAATAGAGCAAGTTCTCGCAAACGCTTCACTGACGAAAGTTAAAAAAACTCATAAATATTAATTTTGTTGGTGGCGGAGTTTCCACTGGATATATTGCTCTGGGTAGAATTAGACTCTTCGGTCATTCTTCAAATTAACTGCGAGATGCACAAGAGTCGGAAAACGTTCATGAACTGTGAAAGTAAATATCTTACAAAACGCTCCATTGCAGTTCACGTAGCGACCGTATCGTTCAAGACCAATAACCGCCATGTTGCGTCCTTTGGTGACGTATTTACAAACGTATTTTATCGATTACAACAAACTGTAATACGCAATATTGGCATGACTTTTGAATGTGAATTAGACAACAGTGGTGAATATGCCTCTAAATTGAATGCTAAATGTTCTGCCATTGTCGTCTGGTCAGCGAAGCCGATACAGTGGATATCCATCATTTCTAGTTTGTGTTTCCGAAAGAAAAGCACGTAGATAGTGTTTCGTGCATTTATTTTTAGACATACAAACTCAAGTTTGTCCCCAAGGGCCATGAGCCATATTGGTTTTCATCACTTCGTACAATACTGGATCTTTCTCTGCATCAGGAATTTCGGCAGAAATGAGTTCATCAATTTGATCTGGTGAAACAACCATCCACCATCCAAAAAATAATATGTGCGTGCGGTAAACCTCTCTTTTGCCACTCAACAGAGTATATCTAGCATCTAACAGCACCACATATACATTGCTTCAAAATAAAGTCCATCAAACATCTTAACTTTTTGAAGTCGTGTTGTGTCATCGTGACGATCGCTTGCTGGTTGACCGCGATCCATAATTCCGCACGTATGTAATCCCATCCTGGGAGTACTTCTTGCCTTGCCTTGCCTTGGGCTGCCATACGTTGATGGCAAAAAAGAACGCCGACCGATATTACGGCGACCTCTTAGTGGCTTCGTAACAAATTTCAATCTGCAATTGATCACTTTGTGTGAAACACACATAAAGTTTTCACTAAATAATTTTCACAATTTTTTCTTTTGAATAGCCGGAATAAAAAAGTAAGCGACCGAAATAGAACGATTCAAATAATTTAAAAATCAAAATATTGAAAAACAAAACAAACAAAAATTGAAAAAAAAAAGTTTGTATGAAAAAAAGTTACTTTTTTTAGTTTCCGATTTTCCGACTTTTCTAGTGCAGGCATTGTTGAGTTATGCGCTTACCAAAACATTTTGCGATTCATTTTTATATATAAGATATGGGTGATAATGGCCTGCTGGGGAACCGGTTAATGGTTAACGCATTATTTGCATACATCAATGGTAGGGTCGAAAACTCAAAATACCCAGAAGTTATTTATAAAATGCCCTATCTAATTTTTTTTAGCAGTGGCACCATTGGCAAATGTTATAAAAAATGCGAGTTTTGACAGCTCTATCTCGAACCAAAGAGATTCGTATCAAGTTATCTATGCCAGGGATAAAGGGATGGCCTGCATATTCCAGTGTGAGACCGCCTCAAAAGAGGCGTTTTTATATAATTTTCCATTGGAGCCAGATCGGGAAAAATAATGATTTTTGGGAATTTAAATTAAAATGCCCAACATTTTATACAATTCATGAAATCTTGAACGGTAGCAACGAATCCTTCCGTTCACAAATATTTTCGGTATAATTTCGATCTGGCCGTTCCAGTCATTCCAACTGCAAAACGTCAAAACTTACCAGATCCAGACAACTGTCAAAGTTCGGTAGGTAAGCGGTTCACACATTTCCAGTGACAGGAGAGATGGGCATCTCTTTATCTCTGGTATTAGTCGAAAACTGAATGACGTAAAAAAGTTATCTCGAATATACTTGAATAATGAATGTTGAATTTTTACTCAACATTTTGTTTTGTCAACACCTGAGTGTATTTATTCGGCTGATTGATACTTGCAAATTTTAGGAATATAATACAATTGGTTACACTAAAACTTATGACTTCTTTACTTGTTTTATCCTATTTTTTTTAGCGATTTTGTTCCAGAAAATAATTTGCCATTGGGCATTGATGTTTATGGTGACCGTATGTTTATTACCACACCTCGTTGGAAGGACGGTGTACCATCAAGCCTCAACTATTTGCCGTATCCGCCCAAAGAACGCAGTCCAGCCTTACGCCCCTATCCAAATTGGAGCGTCCATAGCAGTGTCAAGGAACTTAACTGTGGTAAACTTATTTCGGTATATCGTTCCTCAATAGACTCTTGTGGTCGCTTGTGGGTTATTGATTCGGGCATAGTTAATGCAACAGTTAAACTAAACCAGATGTGTCCACCAAAAATTGTGGCTTTTGATTTAGCCACCGATAAAATGATTGTAAGCTTTATGCTGCCGGCGGACCAAGTAAAAGAAGATTCTTTGCATTCGAATATTTTGGCCGATATTCAAGACAATCAGTGCGAAGATGCCTACATTTATGTAACAGATGTGTGGCGCTTTGGTATTGTCGTATACAGTTTGTCTAAAAATATTAGTTGGCGTGTAACTAATTACAACTTCAATCCCAACCCTATAGCATCTGATTTTAATGTTTATGGATTAAATTTTCAATGGTTGGATGGCGTTTTTGGCATGAGCCTTTCGAATCAAGCAACGCCTTCGTATGGTGAGCGCACATTATATTTCCATCCAATGGCGAGTTTTAAGGTAAAAATATAAACGGTTTACTTTTCTGATACTAAATTACTGATTTTATATTTATTTTTTGAAGGAATTTGCTATTTCGACCAGATTGTTGCGTGATGAAAAACTGTGGCCATCAAGCGCTCAAAAACTATCAAAATACTTCATTGAAGTTGGCGATCGCGGAGATCTTGGACAGTCATCTGCAGCAGGTATCGCACGCAATGGGATAATGTTTTACACACAGGTTCATCGGGATAATGTAGCTTGTTGGGATACCACTAAGCCATATGTGCGTGGCAATTTGGCGATGTTGTTAGGTAGAGGGCAAAAACTGATACAATTTCCCAATGATTTGAAAGTAGACCAAGAAGAAGAGCAAGGAGTGTGGGTGATGAGTAATAATCTGCCGATCTATTTGTATGGACAGTTGGATTACAGTGATGTTAACTTTCGTATTTTGCGAGGTGTTGTAAATGATATTGTTCGTGGCACTATATGTGACACACAAGTGCGAGAGGCACATTCTAAGATCCCTATTGTAATCCAGTTACAAGAAGGAGAATGTTATTAAGACTTCGATAGAGATATTAAATCCATAACTATGAATGACAACCAGAAGTACGTTTCCGTTTCGCAATTTTTGACTCTATTATTTGATACGACGCAATGTAAATAATGGCATTAAAATAAAGGCGTTTAGCTATGTCTACATGTACAAGTATTTGTAGTAACAAGTAAGCATGTGCCTCAGTATTTAAATATATATACATCCAATGCAAAACTGATATTTTTTAATTTCATTAACCTAAGAAACGGTGTTCACTCACCTCCCACCAAAACACCGTAATGCGCTAACCTTTCAGGACCTTATGTTCTATATTTCCTGTAAAAGAATAGACAATTTAAGATCATATCACTCAATTAATTGTCATCAGTGTCAGGTTTTTACCTGCTTGCAACTATTATTTAATATTTACATTTTTAAATTCATATTTTTTGAATGACGTAGCCAGGGACAAGCTCGCAACAGCTGACCTCTGTTGTAGTACTGAAGTATATAACTACACCTGGTAGACTTCCTGGGTTTCGTTGCTCCTAAATAGTACAGCATCCAGTTTGGGATTCTTATTATGGTTGATGTTACAGACAGGACCTGTGCTTAGGGATTCCTGCGTAATAAAATATCCTTACATGGGTAGCAGGGGCCATGTACAAGCGGGCATATTTTTCCTTACACTCCTGGGTCTAAAATGTTAGCCAAACCAATAAAAAAATATGTATTTAAAGGAGTCCGGATCTCCTGTATAAAAGACGGAGGGAGCTAATTGTTCCTAGAAGCGAACAGCGTTTGCTTCGAGCTCAAGAAAAGTCAGGGAAAAGACGGAAGCCAATCTTGGTTTAGGAGGTAAGGTTTGAACTAGCAAGGGAGTTGAAGCCAATGCTGGCTCCAGGAAAGCAACAGCACCAGCTGCAGCCGGTTTCAAACCCTGAAGCCAAAGTTTGGCTGTTAAGTAGGGAGAGGGGGAGATGCGAAAAGTTCTGCTGTCGGAGTGCGTTTGCCGGATAATGGCCAATTTTTAAGGTGGAATACCCAGCGAAGGCAAGGTATTCCGTTTCTCGTTATCGTCTATCTGAGAGGGGATAATGAAGGAGCTTTAAGTATCCACTCAGTGTGCGAGAGCAATCCTGCCAAATTTTTTACTTGAACCGCCCGCAGTGGCAGACAAGCGACATTGGTCAGTTGAGGAGGTTAATCCGTAAGTCAAAAGACCTTAGATTAAGAGGGTGATGCACGCAAAAATATTTGTATTGGTAAGCTGGAAGAGTTAGATCCCGATGGAAGAATCCCCAGAGCCCACTGCAAATGGGTGAAAGCTGCGCTATTTAATGTAGCATTGGAGACGCTATTAAGTAATCCAGTTCCGCTAACGTGATGCATATATGCCGGATGGTATCAGAGCTAAATCAAGATAATTAGATTCGCTATTCCCAGTTGTCTGCATGGCGTAGCCTAATTTTTTCCTCAATCATGAGTGTTGGGTTAATAGAGAGCATATTTGCGGATTAAGGACATCAGGTTATAGCTTGTGGCAAATTTGGACATGTACAAGGTGTGTTCAAAAAGTATGGCGAATCGTAAGTGACAGTTTTCTTCGATTGCAGGGGCGTGGTGCATCATGAGTTCTTGCCACAGGGAAGAACGGTCGATAAGGAATATTACCTGCAACGCCTGCAGAAACGCCCGGATTTGTGGAAGAACAAAAACTGGCTTTTGCACTTTTTGCCAAAAACAACACACTAATGATGCCGCAGCCACCGTATTCCCCAGATCTGCCCCCCTGTGACTTTTTCTTGTTCTCTAAACTGAAGAGGCCCATGAAAAGACTACGTTACGCTTCTCTTGACGAGATAAAGACGGCATCGAAGAAGGAGCTGAAGAAGATAAAAAAAATGATTTTTTGAAGTGGAAGTTTTTCAAAGATTGGAAAAACCGTTGCCACAAGTGTACAATATCTCATGGGGATTACTTTGAAGGGAACAAAATAGATATTCATGAATAAATAAAAAATATTTGAAAAAACACGAAATTCGCGGTACCTTTTAAACACACCTCGTATATCTTAATTTAATATTTAGCTGTGACACTTCTTAAGCTTTCGGTTAATAGCGTTTTAAGGGCGCGGATACTTCTATTTTTGCTCAAGTTAGAGTTTGCACGGACAAACGGACAGTCACCATTATATTAACTTTCTCGTCATCCTGATCATTTATATATACACCCAAGAAAACTATAAAACTTCAGATGTGCATACTCTTCTATCTTCATATGGCATTTTATGAGCATTAAAACTTAAAATACATAATTTATACAAGTGAAAAATTGGTAGATTAAGCATAAAACAAAAGAAATATGTTAATAAAGAACTAAGAACAGAAAAATTAGTACAGAAATATGGAAAAACTATTTACATAGCTACATAATTATTCATCGCTACTTGATAACAAGCGCAATTTTTTGCGACGAACTGGACTAAATTCGGTATCATCACTGGATATATTCAGCTCCAGATATGTAAATACCATGCGAACAAAATGTGTAGGTAAGAGTTATCGAATAAGGGGATTTCCCAGTTACTACTATGTATGTTCATTTGATGTTCAATGATGTTAAGTGTGGTAAAAACAAACATAATTACAAAACAGTGATTTTGAAACCGTAGTAGATTAAAAATTTTTACAAAAAAAAAAAAAAATCCGTGTAAAAAGAAACCGTGGAAAAAAGAGTTGGGTGTATAACGTTAAAACAGCGAATATCACACAAAGTTAAAAATGTGGCAATCAATATAATTTACATCTCTCACTACAACAATAAAACAAAATTAATAATATTAATAATAAGTGTTCAAACCTTTTCGCCGTTCCTGATGAAAAACTCACCTACACCACTCTCGTTAAATGTGAAGTCCGGACAACAACCGAAACCTCTGTCTACTCCAAGCCCAAGCGTATCCCATAGCCAAATTGAAGAACTTCTTGCTAACGGAATAATAAGGAGATCGAAATCTCCGTATAACTTGCCAATATAGATCGTTAACACAAAATCAGATGCCTCCGGTAAAAAAAGTACCGAGCTGTCGAAGATTATTGCACACTCAATTCAGTTACGATCCACGACAAATATCCTATACCAGAAATTAACGAAGTCCTTGCAAATCTGGGAAATAATAATATGTTTACTGTCATCGACTTAAATAGTGGGTTTCATCAGATTCCACTTCGTGAGATATAGAAAAAACCGCATTTTCCGTAAACAACGGAAAAATATGTTTCTCCGCTTACCTTTCAGTCTAAAAAATGATCCAGCCACATTCCAAAGAGTACTAGACGATATCCTTCGTCAACATATAGGAGTAAGATGCTATTTTACATTGAGGTAATAATATTCGCATAACGCGAAGAATAACACTTTAAAAATATATAATTATTATTTCTAACTTACGCAAATGCAAAGATGAAAATCCAACTAGACAAATGTTCATTTGCAAAGGAAGAAGTAGAATTTTTAGGATATATAACCATATGATATGCTCAAATGGGATTAAAACCAATCTCGAAAAAGTAGAAGCAGTAGCTAAATTTCCAGTTCCACTCAAAGAATTAAGATCCTTCCTAGATATGTCAGGTTACTATCTACGATTTATCCAGGATTACGCGATAATAGCTAAACCATTAACAGCACTACTAAGAGGAGAAACCGGTTATGTCTTCAAACGGAACTGGAAGAAAACAGAAATAAAATTAGACAACGAGGCCTTAGAAGCATTTAATAAAATATAAATATAATATATATTCAAATTTCGATAAAGATTTTAAACGAACGACCGACGCCTCAGACTTTGCATTTGGACGGCCTGTCGCAAGACGATAGACCAATCACTTTAATTTTCAGAACTTTAAGCAAAGCCGAAGAGCTCTATGCTACTAATGAGAAAGAAATGCTTTTTATAATACATTTACTTAGAAATTACCTCTACGGTTAAAAAAATAAAAATTATCACTGATCATCAACCCCTTACCTATGCCCTAAGCCATAAGAATACCACCAGTAAAATGTAGCGATGGAAAGCCATTTTAGAAGAATATAACTAGGAACTAAATTACAAACCTGGTAAAAGAAATGTAGCTGCAGACGCCCTTTCAAGAATACCGATACAAATAAATTCACTCAAACAACAGTTATTGATTTCCTGCATGAAACGATACCTTTAACCTTAGAACCGTGACATAGCTATAACTATAACAACTATAACAACTTAATTTCGTGACTTGGGCACTCAGTACCCAGTAATGTATTTATATGGAAATTTTGGCCTTTAAGACATTTTTTATATAAATGACATTATTTCGCTTGTTAATGCAAATAATTTAATGAAATTTGTGTTTATTGTTAGAAACAAAGGTATTTTTATTTAAGAATATGAAAATCAAATAAACTTTTAATGACGAAGTGCTCAAATCGATGAAAATCCTCGCTGCCTTTTTGATTGGGTGTGGACGTTGTTGAAGTATTGTCCGATGTTCATCATTGTCTGAGTCCGTATTAGACACCGGCACTGTATTTTACAATATAGCACTTATCACAGCGTCCTTATATAGTCTTTGGAGCACGTCGGAATAAAGCAATGATCACAAACTGCTATTGCTTTATTATCGATCTTAGCAGTTTTGCAGGTTTCACATCGCCGTTTCAAAATGTTGATTTGTGGCAAGAAAAGAAAGAGGTGAAACATATTTGGAAATGAACTAGTTTTGAAAGAAAATTAAATTTGAAAGCTTTATTGCTGGGCATGATCTCGCTACAGCAGAAACCCGTTTGAAATTTGTCAAGTCCATTGCAATTTAGTTTGTCGAATTAATTTTTGTTTTGCATCGGTTTTTTAATTGATTCTGCGCTAGCTCCATAGAGAGTTCTTTCAAAAATATTCTACGCTTTTCAGATTTATTGGTGTTCCACATAGGGTGACTAACATCCGAACCGCAACATCCTGACCGCAAGTCCAGCAATATCCAGGATATGATAAAGTAATGTCATGGGCCAGCGGTTTGTTTTTATTTTGCCAGATAATCTACGTATTATTTTGTCAAAAGTATCAACACCACCTTTATAACTATTATAAGCATGAATGACTTGTGTTTTTTTTTGTTACGGGATTTACATCTTCGCTATCATGAGTAATTGAAAACACTAGCACGTTTTTCTTCGAATGTGTTGTTAACTTCTTCAAATGATGTAAATAGTTTTGGCAGTTGTGTCTTGCCAATATCTTATTTTTTTGGAATTTTTGATGCATATTTCCCCATATTATTCTTTTAGATTTCCTCTTCGCCTCAAGAGCTATTCCGTCAACAATAGACGCTGGGAAGACGCATATTAAGGCATCACTTTTAGGTTCAAAGCTTTACATGAAAGGTGACGTTGATTGGCCGAGCATTACCAATGCCAATTCCGATCGCCGTTTTTCATTTTGCCTTGATTTTGACCACCATGCAGTTTGATTATTTTCTTCCCAAACCACAATATTTTTCACCATCTTAATAATCGCTATCATTAGAATTCAAATAATTTGAAATATTCTCCTCATCTTCTTCCGTCAATTTAAATCTCCAATTCTTCACTAATTTCAAAAAATTATATTTGTCATAACTATAAATGAGGTATTCTTCTTCTTCTTTAATGGCGTAGACACCGCTTACGCGATTATAGCCGAGTCAACAACAGCGCGCCAGTCGTTCTTTTTTTTTCGCTACGTGGCACCAATTGGATATTCCAAGCGAAGCTAGGTCCTTCTCCACTTGGTCCTTCCAACGGAGTGGAGGTCTTCCTCTTCCTCTGCTTCCCCCGGCGGGTACTGCGTCGAATACTTTCAGAGCGGGAGTGTTTTCGTCCATCCGGACAACATGACTTAGCCAGCGTAGCCGCTGTCTTTTAACTCGCTGCACTATGTTAATGTCGTAGTATATCTCGTACATCTCATCGTTCCATCGAATGCGATATTCGCCGTGGCCAACGCGCAAAGGACCATAAATCTTTAGCAGAACTTTTCTCTCGAAAACTCGTAACGTCGCCTCATCGTTTGTGGTCATCGTCTAAGCCTCTGCACCATATAGCAGGACGGAAATTATGAGTGACTTATAGAGTTTGGTTTTTGTCTGTGGAGAGAGGACTTTGCTTCTCAATTGCCTACTCAGTCCGAAGTAGCACCTGTTGGCAAGAATTATCCTGCGTTGGATTTCTAGGCTGACATTGCTGGTGGTGTTTAAGCTGGTTCCAAGATAGACGAAATTATCTCCAACTTCAAAGTTATGACTGTCAAAAGTGACGTGAGTGCCAAGTCGCGAGAGCGACGACTGTTTGTTTGATGACAGGAGATATTTCGCCTTGCTCTCGTTCATTACCAGACCCATTCGTTTTGCTTCCTTGTCCAGCCTGAAGAAAGCAGAACTAACGGCGCGGGTGTTGAGACCGATGATATCAATATCATCGGCATACGCAAGCAGCTGTACACTCTTATAAAAGATTGTACCTGCTCGATTAAGTTCTGCAGCTCGAACTATTTTCTCCAGCAGCAGATTGAAAAAGTCGCACGATAGGGAGTCGCCTTGTCTGAAACCTCGTTTGGTATCGAACGGCTCGGAGAGGTCCTTCCTGATACTGACGGAGCTTTTGGTGCCGCTCAACGTCAGTTTACACAGCCGTATCAGTTTTGCGGGGTACCAAATTCAGACATCGCGGCATAAAGGCAGCTCCTTTTCGTGCTGTCGAAAGCAGCTTTGAAACCGACAAAGAGGTGGTGTGTGTCGATTCTCCTTTCACGGGTCTTTTCCAAGATTTGGTGCATGGTGAATATCTGGTCGGTTGTTGATTTGCCAGGTCTAAAGCCACACTGATAAGGTCCAATCAGTTCGTTGACGGTGGGCTTTAATCTTTCACACGATACGCTCGATAGAACCTTATATGCGATGTTGAGGAGGCTAACCCCACGGTAGTTGGCACAGATTGTGGGGTCTCCTTTTTTATGGATTGGGCATAGCACACTTAAATTCCAGTCGTTGGGCATGATTTCGTCCGACCATATTTTACGAAGAAGCTGATGCATGCTCCTTATCAGTTCTTCGCCGCCGTGTTTGAATAGCTCGGCCGCCAATCCATCGGCCCCTGCCGCTTTGTTGTTCTTCAGGCGGGTAATTGCTGTTCGAACTTCTTCATGGTCGGGTAATGGAACGTCTGCTCCATCGTCATCGATTGGGGAATCGGGTTCGCCTTCTGCTGGTGTTGTACGTTCACTGCCATTCAGCAGGCTGGAGAAGTGTTCCCTCCATAATTTAAGTATGCTCTGGGCATCGGTAACTAGACCACCTTTAGGGGTTCTACAAGAGTATGCTCCGGTCTTGAAACCTTCTGTAAGCCGCCGCATTTTTTCGTAGAATTTTCGAGCATTTCCCCTGTCGGCCAGCTTATCAAGGTCTTCGTACTCATGCATTTCGGTCTCTTTCTTTTTCTGTCTGCAAATGCGTCTCGCGTCCCTCTTCAACTCTCGGTATCTCTCCTATCCCGCACGTGTTGTGGACGATCGTAACGTTGTGAGGTAGGCAGCCTGTTTTCTCTCCACTGCGACACGGAACTCCTCGTCGTACCAGCTGTTCTTTTGCACTTTCCGAAAACCAATGGTTTCGGTAGCAGCTGTACGTAAGGAGTTTGAAATGCCGTCCCACAGTTCCCTTATACCGAGTTGTTGACGAGTGCTCTCAGAGAGCAGGAGTGCAAGCCGAGTAGAAAAACGTTCGGCTGTCTGTTGTGATTGCAGCTTCTCGACGTCGGACCTTCATTGTATTGGCGTACGTTTTTTGCTGCACAGAGGCGGGTGCGAATTTTGGCCTCGGAGCGCACGCACATCTAAAACACTGGAGACGTGTCTTCCGTATATCACAACATAATCGATCTGGCAGCGAGGTAGCTTGATGAATCTTTTTATGTTGGAATCTAGTACTACAGATAACCATATTTCGGGCCCCGGTGAAGTCGATCAGCCTCAACCCATTTGGGGATGCTTCCTCGTGGAGGCTGAATTTACCGACCGTAGTGCCAAGGATACCTTCTTTGCCCACCCTGGCGTTGAAGTCGCCAAGCACAATTTTGATATCGTGGCGGGGGCATCTCTCATAAGTGCGCTCCAAGCACTCATAAAAGGCATCTTTGGTCACATCGTCCTTCCCTTCCGTCGGAGCGTGGGCGCAAATTAGCGATATGTTGAAAAACCTCGCTTTAATGCGGATTGTGGCTAGACGTTCATTCACCGCAGTGAATGATAGTACTCGGCGACGGAGTCTCCCTTCCACCACGAATCCCACACCAAACTTGCGCTCCTTTATATGACCACTGTAGTAAATGTCACAAGGACCTACTTGTCTCTGTCCTTGTCCCGTCCATCGCATTTCATGGACGGCGGTGATGTCAGCCTTTATTTTCACGAGGACATCAACCAGCTGGGCAGCGGCGCCTTCCCAATTAAGGGACCGGATATTCCAGGTGCATGCCCTCAAATCGTAGTCCTTATTTCGTTTGCCATGGTCGTCATCAAAAGGGGGGTCTCTCATCCGAGGCTTGTTGTTCCCTTTCATTGGGGGTGTTGCTTTACGTGGCGGGTCCCAAACCCAGCGCACAACCCTATGCAGGGGATGTTTCGCTTTCTCACTTTAGCTCACCTTCAAACGGATGTTCTTAGGCTATCAGAGAACTTTCCTCACTTGCGTGAACTTCTTCGTATGACTCCATCCTCCAGGGGCATTAAATTCATTGATATAAAGAGTTGTAAATATCAGCGCCTTGGCATATGAAGCATGCAATAAAAATAAGATAAATATTTACACATATGTAGACTAAGCATTAGGGTGCTTCAAAAAAAATTTGATTTTTTTTTTCAACTCTTACCCCTCAAATGTTGGTGATTGACAAAACAAGAATCCTCCCTCAAACCAGGTGCTGTAGCTTAACTCTAAGGGGTCGCTTATTATATTTTAGGTTCCCATAAATTTAACATAGGAATTTTCGATCCAAAAAAAAAAAATAGCCACCCCGTAGAGTTAAGCTACATCGCCTGGTTTGACGAGATAAGGACGGCATCGAAGGAGGAGCTGAAGAAGATAAAAAAAAAAGATTTTTTGAAGTGCTTCGAAGATTCTCATGGGGATTACTTTGAAGGGGACGAAATAGATATTCAAGAATAAATAAATAATTTTTGAAAAAACACAAAATTCGCGATACTTTTTGAACACACCTCGTACAATGGCTGATAAAAAACTAAAAAAAAAGCATTAGCAAATAGCAGTTGGTGTCATGCTATATGCCATCGGAACTGAAAAGAGCTGGTACGAGGGAGTAAATCTTTAAGTGATTGATTATATTCGGATGCGAATCAAATTCATGCCACACAGTATGGAGCAGAACGGATATCAACCAAAGGGGTGAGTTGCTCTTTAACTATTTACTGGGCACTAGGCTTTTGTTATGTAACAGAGGTATATCAACATTCATAACAAGAAACCAGCGGAAAATATTAGATACTCACGTCAGAAAAATTAATATGGAAAATTCTTGAAAAACACTTTTTTTCGGATCACCAGTACATGTAGTATGTATTAAAGAAAATGTAGACAAGATAGAAAATTTAGGAACAAAGTACACCTGAGTATCCTCGTTAAACAGTCCACAAACTCCTGCCGATAAGCATTAGAAATGGCTTGTCCAATAACTCGTAGTAGGGGAAGAATTAAGCCCTCTTAAGGTCATAAAAAAGGTTGTAAGGAAAGGAAAAACAAATTCGTGGAAATCTTTTTGTAATGATATCGAAAACACAGTAGAAGAATCGGATACCTTCAACAGCCAGACCACAGCTGAACAACAGTTCAAACCCCTCAAGTCACCGGGGCCCGATGGTATATTACCGTAGCAGTCTTAGAGCTACATAATGACCTGGTTAATAGCCAAGCTAAGTTAGAATGGCATTGCAATTCAACTATATTCTTTCAATATGGAGGAAAGCTAAGGCTACATACAGTATACCAAAGGCGGGTAAACACTTGTCATAATTTTTTATAAAATAATTGGTAATTTTTTATAAAATATTATGACCATACTAAGTGTGTGTTCTAAGTGAGAATTCACAGAAACAGCACTAAGTTCAGTGGTAGCAGAGATCGAAACATCTAGGGATATGAAAGATTCTTTATTAATAAACATTTTTTACAGAATTACAAATATGTACATATGTTCCATAAAAAAATTATTAGTATCTGAAAATAAAGATTAATTGTATTAAAAGATAATAATGCCTGAAATAAAAAATTAATTAAATAAAAAGAGTGATGAAATCTGAAAATACAACAAAATATATTAAATACAAAAAGAATTGAAAATCATAATAATATCTGAAAGAAAAGAATAATGTTATCTGATTCTTTAAAATATAAAACAGACATTTGTGTTTGCATATTACACTGGATTGTGCAGGCCGCGTTAAACCCATAAAATACAGATAACAATTTATATTTGCTGCTTCTGATGATATTGCTGCAGCTGCTATTTACAATTCAGTTCTGATTTCCAATGCTATAAAAATAAATGAAGTAATTATTTGCAAAATATTGTTAAAAAAATCACATAATATTCATTCACTTACTTTCTTGTTGTTCGAGCACGAATGGCATGTGTCTTTCAATCGTTTTTTTATTACCCGTTTTGGGATTTCCTTTTGGCACTATTGATAATTATGTTTTATGTTGGTAAACAAAAAAATACTCGAAAAAGTGCGTTGGTGTTAGTGCATAGAGCAAAAATGTGTAGTTGTATTGAAATATTTGAGAGAAGTGGGTAACCGTGGCTGGCAGGGGCGTTAAATCTTCTTCTTCTTAATTGGCGTAGACAACGCTTACGCGATTATAGCCGAGTTAACAACCGCGCGCCAGTCGTTTCTTCTTTTCGCTACGTGGCGTCAATTGGATATTCCAAGTCCGAAGTAGCACCTGTTGGCAAGAATTATCCTGCGTTGGATTTCTAGGCTGACATTGCTGGTGGTGTTTAAGCTGGTTCCAAGATAGACGAAATTATCTCCAACTTCAAAGTTATGACTGTCAACAGTGACGTGAGTGCCAAGTCGCGAGAGCGACGACTGTTTGTTTGATGACAATAGATATTTCGTCTTGCCCTCGTTCACTGCCAGACCCATTCGTTTTGCTTCCTTGTCCAGCCTGAAGAAAGCAGATCTAACCGCGCGGGTGTTGAGACCCATGATATCAATATCATCGGCATACGCAAGCAGCTGTACACTCTTATAAAAGATTGTACCTGCTCGATTAAGTTCTGCAGCTCGAACTATTTTCTCCAGCAGCAGATTGAAAAAGTCGTACGATAGGGAGTCGCCTTGTCTGAAACCTCGTTTGGTATCGAACGGCTCGGAGAGGTCCTTCCTGATCCTGACGGAGCTTTTGGTGCCGCTCAACGTCAGTTTACACAGCCGTATCAGATTTGCGGGGATACCAAATTCAGACATCGCGGCATAAAGGCAGCTCCTTTTCGTGCTGTCGAAAGCAGCTTTGAAATCGACAAAGAGGTGGTGTGTGTCGATTCTCCTTTCACGGGTCTTTTCCAAGATTTGGTGCATGGTGAATATCTGGTCGGTTGTTGATTTGCCAGGTCTAAAGCCGCACTGATAAGGTCCAATCAGTTTGTTGACGGCACTTTGGTGCGCCATCGTCATCGATTGGGGAATCGGTTTCGCCTTCTGCTGGTGTTGTACGTTCACTGCCATTCAGCAGGCTGGAGAAGTGTTCCCTCCATAATTTAAGTATGCTCTGGGCATCGGTAACTAGACCACCTTTGGGGGTTCTACAAGAGTATGCTCCGGTCTTGAAACCTTCTGTAAGCCGCCGCATTTTTTCGTAGAATTTTCGAGCATTTCCCCTGTCGGCCAGCTTATCAAGCTCTTCGTACTCACGCATTTCGGCCTCTTTCTTTTTCTGTCTGCAAATGCGTCTCGCGTCCCTCTTCAACTCTCGGTATCTCTCCTATCCCGCACGTGTTGTGGACGATCGTAACGTTGTGAGGTAGACAGCCTGTTTTCTCTCCACTGCGACACGGCACTCCTCGTCGTACCAGCTGTTCTTTTGCACTTTCCGAAAACCAATGGTTTCGGTAGCAGCTGTACGTAAGGAGTTTGAAATGCCGTCCCACAGTTCCCTTATACCGAGTTGTTGACGAGTGCTCACAGAGAGCAGGAGTGCAAGCCGAGTTTTTTCATTCAAACTAAAATTTCACCAATTAATTTTCGTTTCCCAAAAATAACTATTCCATATTCAGAAAGTTGACTTTTCAATCTTTAAAACTTTGCAGAGATTTTTAAAGTTTGAGAAGCCAACTTTCTGAATATGTCATTACTTTTGAGAAACGAAGATTAATTGGTGAAATTTTAGTTGGAATGAAAAAACGAAAATTTCTATGATAAATGTATGGGAACCAAAAAAAATAGCCACCACGTAGAGTTAAGCTACATTGCCTGGTTTGAGGGAGGGTTTTTGTTTTGTCAATCACTAACATTTGAGGGAATAAGAATTGAAAAAAAAACAAATTTCTTCCTTAAGCACCCTATTAAGCATCCACACTTATACATATATACCTAGTTAAGATATAGTTGTGAATTCAAGTGAGGTGGTTGAGTTTTTGTTGCGGTCCTAGGGTATTTTTTGAAATTTCCAGTTTTAACAGCAATTATAGTTGATCCCTTTCCTGCGGCTTTCGGAAACTTTAACGATTCAAACGGACAACATACTCGTACTTATAAGAAAAGATAAGTACAATTTGTATTTAAAAAAAAGCCATTTGCACTTGCCCGCGTATATTTTGCTGAAAACATATTATTTTTCCCCTGAAAACAGCAATCCTAACAAAATGCGTTCTGATATTTTTGCATTGCCGGTTTGTTTTGATCAGCTGTTCTCCTTTTATTTCTCCTTTTTCGTATTCTCTTTGGTGTTTTTGGCATTGCCAACTACTGAAAACATAAGAAATGTTTTAGGGGCAGTGACTGAACATACCTTATTGTCAGCAGTTTGCAACTATTTTCTCATTGAGGTGTAGCCTCTGAGAACGGTAGTGGATGCACCCCCGAGAATTCATTTAGAAGGAACTCAAAAATTATGAGAACGCCTCCTAACGGAAAAACTGAGAAATTCACCGCTGCTGGATCAAAAAGAGATGCGAAAATGCCAACCGCATAATTGAAGGAAGCAAACCCTCTGAAAAAATACAAAGTGGCGAAACTACCCAAAAATGTAACCAGGTAGTGAAGTAAAAGAACTGGAGAACATGAAGGTTGGCCAAAGGCACATAAACCAGGCCATGCGCGACCTAGTAAGCAACATAGTGTCGGTACATGCTAATGCCAGAATACCAGGTTTCCCCAATGGGTAAGGAAGGAAAGTGCCCTAGAAGGAATGATCGGTGAAATGGCTGTCATACAGCCAAAAACCAACAACGTCATGATTATGTACAAGGATTTGGATGAAATAACTTCTCCATAAGAGATTTGCGAAGCTTTGTAAAAAGAGTGCGGAATAGAAAATCTGGGAAAAATAAACATAAACAAGAGCATACGAAAGACCCGAAGTGGAACACAAATAGTTTTCTTATGCCTGCGCGCCCAGGACGCCAAGACCGCGCTCAAGGTAAACAATGTATGTCGCCCGTGGGAATACTCCCCTATTCCTCGTTGCTTCAGGTGTTTCCATCTGAGGCACATGGCGCAACATTTAACCCTGCGGACAGGTCGTCCCTATGTACACGTTGTGGAGCCGGTGGACATGTAGCGAAGTCATATACTAACGATCCAAGCTGCATGCTTTGCAAAGGAGACCACTCAGCCCTCAGTATTACGTGCCCCAAATATCTGGAGATAGCGAAATCGTTAGGGAAATGAGGATAACACAATTAAATTTAAATCATTGAACAGCAGCACAAGAGCTACTAAAACAGACAGTATTTGAAAAAAACATTGATGTCGCCTTACTAACGAACAGTATTCTCAGCGTTAGGAAAGCACCTGGACTACAGGCATATCTGGAAAGGCTGCATATGGTCATGTAAGGGACAACCATTTATGTCTCGCTTCGGAGGTCCTAATTTTTTCACATGGGCAAATATAAGAGGCATATACTTTGTTAGCTGCTATGCTCCTCCCAGTGCCCCAATTAAAGATTTTGAAGACTTCCTCCTGGAACTTACCCTATAAACCAAAGAAAAATCACCAATATAATCTCCGGCAACTTCAATGTGTGGTCGACCGCTTGGCGTAGTAGGCGCACAAACCATCGTGGGCGTCTGATACTTGAATTCCTCAGCCAAACGAATCTTACGATTGTGAACAGCGGAACACAAAATACTTTTCAAAATGGAAACAAAGGCTCCATAATCAATCTCATGTTTGTCAACAACGCTCTTAGCAGGCGCATTAAGTGGGTGGTAGTGGACATATTTACAAATAGTCACCTAATGGCTATTATTGCTGAAGTCTCATATGCCGGAGGGACGGAACGCCACAGCAGGAGCAGATGCCAAAAACGAACAAAAAAAATTTGATGTCGAACTTTTTGAGATGGTCTGGAGTTCAGCGAATATACAATGCGAAGACGCCATGCACTTGGTATCCGCTGTGCGAAAAAAATTGTTCAAAGCTTGCAACGCAAGCATGCGTAGAACAGTACACCAGAACCACCGAAAGCCAGCGTAAAGGTGGAATGAAGAAATAGCTGCGCTAAGAAAGCTCTGCAATTCAGTTAGACGCCGCCTACAACGTAATCAACGTGAAGAAAATGAAAGTAGTCTCAGACAAGTATTTAAAAATCAAAATCCAAAATCAGCCATCGGCGCAGTAAAAAGAAGTGCTTTGAAAAACTCTGTGAGGAAGCAAAAGAAGACCCCTGGGGAGGGAATTATCGTCGAAACCTTGTTTCCGAAACACCACACTATTTCTGTTCAAAATTTAACATGTTCGTTGCTACCAAAGGACGGACAACAACAATATATTTAAAGCCTTTATATATTTCATAAATGTTAAATAAGTAAATAAGATAAGAAAAATCTTATTATTGTAATAAATTATACAATCCATATATATTAGATAAGACAGAGGCAATACAAAAAAGACATAAACAAACATATAAAAATTTATGCATTTATATGCAGCATACATACTTATATGAGGCACATATGCATTAATATGTAAAACGCAGGCACTCAAAACATATAATCAACATATTTACTTAGGTTTGGGCAATTTATTACAAATGCATATGTGCACTTGAAAACAATCCAAACCATGCAACATAAATTGTATGATAACACACAAACGCACATGTATTGCATTGTATATTTGAAAACAACAGCATGTGGTGTGCTGTATATACAGATATATTTAATTAGATAAGTAAGACTTCAAAAATAATATATAAGGCTTACAAATTTAAAATAAAATTAGAATGAAATATTTCGCAGCTTGAATAAGGTCTTTATTTCCCCCCCACCAGTGGTAAGGATCTAAAGAATCTTATTTAAGTTTTAACGTTTGATCTTACAAATCATACAGTTTGATTAGTTTGCATACCAAACAGAGCCTTAAAGGAAGCCTTGACTTTGAAACCAAAATTTTTCGCAGAAATGTATAATGCGTGTTTAAAAGAAGGAATATTTCCCGACCCATGGAAAGTCCAGCGTTTGGTACTACTTCCTAAACCAAAAGTCTCCGGAGCAACCTTCATCATATCGACCTCTGGGCATGCTTGACACTATTGCCAAAGTACATGAAAGCATAATAAGAAACCGCTTGGAGTTAGTAATCTAGAAAGCCGGCGGATCATCAGAAAGACAATACGGCTTTGACACACTATACGATGTCGTTGACACCGCGAAATGCGCAGTAAGTGGCAAGCGATGGAAAGGCGGAACAAAAGAATATTGTGCGCTTATCATCTAGGATTTGAAGAATGTCTACAACTCAGCAAAGTGGGCAAACAAATTCAAGGCTCTGTATGACATACGCGAGTTAAGGAACGTATTCCTCATAATATGTAGTTATAAACAACAAACAAATTTTATCTAAGCAAGCAACATATATGTATGTAAACAAACCTAAACAAAGAATATAATCTGTATCTTAGTAAACTATCAACTAGTAATAAGTAAACACACTAGTTATTATAAATAGAAGTAAGAACGATGTAATAAGTTAGTCTTAAAAGTATAAATAAAGAGTACACATTTCGGTGCAACTCAAAATATATTCTTTTGACTCATTTTTACTCAATGTAAAAATTAACTCGCGCTCCTCAATATCTTATGAAAATTGTTATAAGTATTTTTGAAAACGGGCGACCAAGAGCTACTCTATCTCCAGTGGAGTACCACAAGGCTCGGTACTAGGTGAAGTCTTGCTTACGAGCAAAAGTACAAGAAAAGTAGAGGAAAGTATATCTGTCACCATAGCGCCACACCTAAAATATCTGGGAGTGAAAGTAGACTCAAGGCTTAAATTTAAGGACCACCTAGAATACACTGCAAGTAATGCGAACAAAATCTTGAATGCCTTATAAATGAAGGCTGCTTGCGTTCCAGTCGGCGTTTCTTACTCGCAAAGGTCAGTAGGATAGATGCTTTAAAAGCTATCTGTACAGATTTGAGCACGACATTAGTCCGAATTGTCCGTCGTGTTCAGAGTGCTGTGAAGAGTAGGTATTCTTTTACTGCCCGCGCTTTATAAGTGCAAGGGAAAACCTAGAACTACTCTCGGGGGTAATTGTACGGTGGAAAATTTTACGACACTCATGTGTCAGTCCACTGAGAACTGGAAAGCTGGCAGCGTCAGGAGCATCCTCAATCATAACAAAACTGAGACATATAGAGCAGAGTAGGCGTCCGTCAGTCCGTGCCATAGAAGAGACTTAAATGTCTTACCACTCACACGAAGTATTACTTAATTAGGTGGTTCCGTGGGAGAGTCTAGAGTTGGGAGTAGGTCAGGTTTTGTGAAAAAGATCCGCACTTCGGCTTTTGATGTTTCCCCCCACTTAAAAAAAAAACCTAGTTATGAGATTAGAATTAAAAAATCTATTGACGAAAGAAATTTTAATAAAGAAGATTAGATTCAAACGTGAATTCTCAGAGTGTAGTACAAACATAGTGTTGTTCTGTACACCTGTAGTAGTCTATGCGGAGATCACAACAATTAAAGAAAGCCTTATCGTTCTGACAACGATCAACACAAGGAATATATCTATATGTACATATAGCCACGCAGCTTTAAGATCACTAAAGTTAAAACGGGCAGCACTCTATAATAAGACTCTGGAAAAGACTCCGACTATTATGGGATCTATCTGGATGTGGAAGAAGAAGAAGCGATTTCAAAGTTCTATATAGAAAGAGCTGAAATTCTTTGTATAAAATATAAAGGGAATTCTCTTTCTCTTGCAAGATTGCAGATTACAAAAATCCTATACCGAAATATACAAGGGCACGAGAGCACCCATTGCAGAATATAGTGATATAGAAACGGCTGATTCAGTAAATTTATTATAAATGACTATTGTGAATTGGCGCACTTTCTGTATTCATTCTTAACAAAAAAACTGTAACAAATCTTTATAATTTAAATAGAAATTATAAAATCTATTTAAAATTTACCTTCCTCAACAATTTAACGACAAAATATGTATTGCTGTAAAATGACAGCTAACACAGGGTTGCAATTACCTTATTAGGTGTAGTTGCACGAAAATAAACATATGTCTTGATCTGACATATTTTACAACCATTGCAAATAACTTTCTGCCTGTGCTTGTTGTTGTGCCGTTGCATCAAGAGAAAAATTCTGCAATTTGTGCACCGTGCAAGGGTTTCGCAAGAGCAAGAACTAATAACATAGACGAGATGGATTATTTTGGTATTAGCAGCACCATAATTTCATGTGAATAAAAATAATTTTTGGAGCTTATACAAAGAAAAACGAATTTTAATAATTTTGTGTAAAACTGATCGATTTCATGGTCTTAAAACTATATGGTACAGAAAATCACAGAATATATATAATAGAAAGAATCAACATATTTCACAAATAACGGGTGATCAAAGTAGAGGTATTTTTCAATACCCTTTTTCTGACAGATTACGCGTGAGCTGTGTCTCGCGGTCATGTTATTTTTGTATTGTTTGGCATTTCATCATGGGAAGACTTACGCCTGAACAGCGTTTCTTCTACTTCTTTACTGGCGTCTTCACAGCTTAAGCTTAGTATCCAGCTCTCAAGAAATGTAAAAACTTCATATAAAAAAAACGCTTAAAAAATGGTCAAGAAACATTTCTGCGATAACCTTACTTGTGCTAGTATGCAGCTCTAAAGTAATCTAGTACTAATTTTTAATATTTTTTTTTGAATAAAATGAGAATATGGCAAACCTGGTTTTGCGAAGAAACATCAAATGAACAATTTTTTCTTTAAGGAAATTCAAAGTAATCGTTAAATTCGTCTAAATTAGTTAAAATCATTATTATGAAGTATATTTCATTTTGAAATGTTGTCTAAAACTTACCAATAATCAACAACATTCCTTAAATCGCAAGGAAAATATGTATGTTACTACACACATATATAAATACACATTACGCATAAAATTTATTTTCTTTGTTTATTCTCCCTTGCTCTTCTAATGTGGATCATTCACAATGCGTAACCAGCTGTCAAAACTACTTGAAAAAATAATGCTTTTTTCTTGAGCAATTACTTGAGAGCTGGATACGAACCTTTAGGCGGTTATATGTATAGTCGAGTTTACAATAGTGTTAGTCATTTCTTCTTTTCTCTACGTGGCGCCAATTGGAGATTCCTTTGTACATAGTATTCCCTCTCTTTGCTCCTTTTGTATATAATGTTTCTTTTGATCGTTTTTATTTGCATCTTGAAAATGTTGGAAGGCCTCTTGCCATTCGGGATGTGCATTTAATAGTAGAATGGTACCGATCGTTATAATTTCCTACAACAACCTGCATTCTGATCTCTGTTGTAAGATCAGGGTCCTAATTTCCTGTTAGTTTTTCCAACAGGGCTGAGAGCAATCTCTTGTCGCCGCATTTCCTGTACAACTATTTAGTTTTGTGAGATGAACCTGTAATCCTTCATCCCGAAGGTATGCCAATAATCGTTCTGCCTTAAATTCGTTACCTATAACAACTTCTTGGGTTTAGAAATTTCGAAAAATGGTCAATCATTATCGCTTTCTTTGCGGGTCAGTTTCTATTTGTTGTTTTATAGGTTAGGTTAGGTTAGATGCCTTATCAAAGATCACGCGTAGACTAATAATGTAGTCCTTTGTTATGCCATTGAAAAAGAACTCCCGTGGTCGGACTTACAGATTGGCGAAGCGCTTTGTAGCCAATACATAGTTACACAGACGTTTAACTTCAACACCCGCCAGTTCGGTGGGATACCCAAAGGTATGCGCCCCCAAGTGTCTAAGTCCTGACCTCCTAAACGCGAGACAGTCAAGCAGGAAGTGCTGGCTTGTTTCTACCGCATCCTCTTCCAAACAGCTTCTACAATCAGCATCCAGTAAGATAGCCATTCTTACCGCATGTAATCCAAAATGACAGTGGCCTGTTAAGAGTCCTACTAATAACACAGTACAACAGCCATTCTCGGGGGTGAGAAATTCCAAATCAGGGTGATGGTACTAGGTCATTTTAGCAAAAACGAAAACCACTTGTTATGTTAAACTACAAATAAGCGAAAAAACATCAAGATAAGGAAAAAATTTAAAAGGTCATAAAAAAACTGACACATACGAACGCCAAACCCTTTGAGGGTTTTACTATACTAACCTAGTACCTTCACCCTGACTTGGAATTTCTCACACCCCAGACAATAATCCCAAAAATATTCCACTGTGTAATGAGAGGTTAGTTTTATTGAGGGCTAGGAGATCATTAGATCTTTCCTTGCTAACTCATCAGCTTTGCAATTACCTGCAATTCCGCTGTGGCCCGGCACCCATATCAACCTAATCACAAAAACTCTAGCTACTAGAGATAACGATGTTAGACATTCTTCGACCAACCCTGAACGCACTGTGTATGAGTTCAAGGCTAGTATTGCCGCTCTACTGTCTAAGTGAATGGTCACTTCTCTAAAGGTGGATGGGCTCCGTACCAGCAAACCTGCTGCTACCTTGATGGCTGCGACCTCAGCCTGGAATACACTACAGTAGTCGGGAAGTCTGAAACAGGCGTTGATGGAGAGCTCCCGACAGTAAACCCCTCCACCAACCTTCCGCCAAGCTTTGACCCATCCGTGAAGATATCCGAATGTCCAGATACGCGTTCCTTTAAGAATCCAGATTCTCTGAGTCTAATAGCCATCTTCGCGGCTATGCACCTACCGGCAATGTACACCGGCGTTATGTTCCAAATTGCATTAAGTGACATGGTTGGGGTGGATCTTAATGCAATACATTTGCTAATTAGCGCAGCCCGTTGAACGCTTTCGAATTTCGAGCCCTCCACCACATGAAGACACCATAGAACAAGATGGGCTTGACTATGGTGTCATAGAGCCAGGGGACCACTTTCGGTGAGAGGACCCATCTTTTGCCAATAGCTCCTCTATAGCACTATAAGGCAACAGATGCTTTTTTGCTCTTTCCTCGATATTTGGCTTCCATGAAAGCTTCTTATCCAGGCTGAGCCCTAAATATTTCACCGTATCCGTCGGTTGCAGGAGAATACCTCCCATCTGCGGCAACGGTGCCACCGTGATTTTGTATTTTAGGCTAAATAAAACCATTTCTGTTTTGTTTGGATTAATGGCGAGTCTACTACTGACCGCCCATTTTGTTACAACGCTGAGATATCCCTGCGTCAACTCGTACACGGTGCTAAGGAACATTCCTTTGACCATAATTGCTACATCGTCTGCATAGGCAATCACCCGACAGCCGCGAACGTACTCTGAGTCCTGCCAGGGTTTTAACGGGACGGGGGCGGTTGCGACATTAGCCCGTCAGCCATATCTGATGAGTGTCACCTCATCGTACTCAGGTGTCAGAATGCCGCCACCACCAGCCCAGGGCTCTACCAAATCCAATACAAAAGTTTCTCAAAAACCAGTCCAAAACCAAAAGTCGTCCAGGGAGTTGTTAGGCCGTAAAGGCCGCAAGTCATTTAGCGTTACCCAGGATGCACCAGCTTGGAGGCGACCTGCCCTACATCCCATTTTATAGACTATCGCTAATTTCGTGAGCTTATCTAATGCTGTTACAAAGGATTGATTTGAAATGAGAAATATCAATGTGCACTATTTCATTTTTATTTTCGGGGATTTCTATTAATTGAATTTTTGTCGTTTTTTTGATGCCTATCATATTTGATTTGTTGGCATGTTTGGTAGTTATTTATTAGTAATTGAATATGTTCCTTAAATTTAGGGTAGTATATTTTATCTTTTGGTGAATTATACGTATACCACAATGCATAGATTCTTTTGTATGGTAAAGTGATATTTGTTTATGTAATTCCTCTTCTTCTTTTATTTCTGAGTCTGGTTTTGTGCATTTTATAAATTTTAAATTCCTATCTTGAGCAAAAATTTTAATAAGTAATTTCTGCACATTATGGTAATCCCCTTCAGATACTTCAGAAAATAGTCCCACTATTCGGTTTCCTATCATGTATCTTTTTAACCCTTGTGTTGCCACCAGTGGCGGATTTGCCTTAAGGCCCAAAGGCAAATCATGCCAAAAAAATCACTGTTAACAACAAGATTAACAAGAAATAACTCAAATGCAAAGTATCTTAACCGTATGCTTATATAATCTTCCTAAATCACTATTTTTGCTTATCAAAGTATAATTAAATTCGTACATCTTACATATAAAGTATCAGGGAAGAATAGGTACTTGGGTACCTAGCCTATTGTTATTAAGCGCGTGTCAGTCAAGCTCGTGCGGACGCGCGTGCGGTGCGTCGCGTCGCTGTGACGTGGATGTGTTTTTTGTGGTCCTTGTTTGCTTTTTAATGGCGGGGAGAGTCAGTTCGACAAATAAGAAGGTTCCAATGACTGGAAAAATGCATATCATCGAGTGTCAACTCATGAGAATCCGCCTACTCACAAATTATCTGTTCTGCATATGAAAGAACGAACAAAGTGTTAGGTCGCATTGACCGCGCATTAACAATGCAATTAGATGAAAAAATAAATTACTGGAAAAACATTCTGAAAAGAGTAGTTGCATGCGTAAAAGCACTTGCATCACGTGGTTTGCCTTTCAGAGGACACAACGAAAAATTTGGATCAATCCACAATGGAAATTATTTAATGTCCTTAGAGCTTATCGCCGAGCTCGATCCGTTCTTAGCTAAACACATTACACGTTATGGAAATCCAGGTTCAGGATTTACGAGTTATCTTTCTTCAACAACATGCGAAGAGTTCATTCGACTTATGGGAAACAAAGTTTTGGAAAAAATTGTAATGGAAATATTAACAGCAAAATATTTTCCTCTGATCATTGACTCGACACCGGATATATCTCACGTAGACCAGCTCACTTATGTAATCAGATAAGTTCTGCCTAATGGATTACCTAGAGAACGGTTTCTCAAGTTTATTCCAAACACAGGCAACAAATCATAACAAATGACGATGCTGTTACTTCAACTTTAACTGATTGGTGAAAGCAGCCAATAGGCTTGTTCGTTCTTTTCTCTACTCCGAGAGTTATACAATTACTTTGTAGCGACAGCGTTGGGAACTCCTTCAAACCCATTTTGCCGTCAAAAGTCTATCAACGGCTCGTTGGTCAGCCTGTGCAGACGCATGCAAAAGCTTACGCGAATCCTGGAATGAAATCCATACAGTGCTAGTCACCATCGAAAATGACACACAACAGAAGAAAACCGTTATAAGCAAAGCAAGAGTTATTCGTTTAAAACTGGAAGGTTTTGGAACGGCCCTCATGGCTGTTTTTTAGGGATGTTTACTAGATCGTATTAACGCCACAAGTAAAAACCTTCAGAATGTGGAAATTGACATTACAATTGTCATAGAACTGTACGAGGCTTTAATACATTTTGTTTCCGAAACAAGAGAGAATCTCGATGATTTCGAAAAAAAGCGAAAAACCTGTCCTTCGTACAGGAATACGAAAAAGATTTTCGACACAATTGAAAGCGTAAGCTGCTTCATGGCGAGACAAATACAGGTGAAGAGATGCAACAAAAAAATGGCCGTGAAAATTATCTATATATATAAAAATTAATCGTCAAAATGTAAAGGGTGATTTTTTAAGAGCTTGATAACTTTTTTTAAAAAAAAAACGCATAAAATTTGCAAAATCTCATCGGTTCTTTATTTGAAACGTTAGATTGGTTCATGACATTTACTTTTTGAAGATAATTTCATTTAAATGTTGACCGCGGCTGCGTCTTAGGTGGTCCATTCGGAAAGTCCAATTTTGGGCAACTTTTTCGAGCATTTCGGCCGGAATAGCCCGAATTTCTTCGGAAATGTTGTCTTCCAAAGCTGGAATAGTTGCTGGCTTATTTCTGTAGACTTTAGACTTGACGTAGCCCCACAAAAAATAGTCTAAAGGCGTTAAATCGCATGATCTTGGTGGCCAACTTACGGGTCCATTTCTTGAGATGAATTGTTGTCCGAAGTTTTCCCTCAAAATGGCAATAGAATCGCGAGCTGTGTGGCATGTAGCGCCATCTTGTTGAAACCACATGTCAACCAAGTTCAGTTCTTCCATTTTTGGCAACAAAAAGTTTGTTAGCATCGAACGATAGCGATCGCCATTCACCGTAACGTTGCGTCCAACAGCATCTTTGAAAAAATACGGTCCAATGATTCCACCAGCGTACAAACCACACCAAACAGTGCATTTTTCGGGATGCATGGGCAGTTCTTGAACGGCTTCTGGTTGCTCTTCACCCCAAATGCGGCAATTTTGCTTATTTACGTAGCCATTAAACCAGAAATGAGCCTCATCGCTGAACAAAATTTGTCGATAAAAAAGCGGATTTTCTGCCAACTTTTCTAGGGCCCATTCACTGAAAATTCGACGTTGTGGCAGATCGTTCGGCTTCAGTTCTTGCACGAGCTGTATTTTATACGGTTTTACACCAAGATCTTTGCGTAAAATCTTCCATGTGGTCGAATAACACAAACCCAATTGCTGCGAACGGCGACGAATCGACATTTCACGGTCTTCAGCCACACTCTCAGAAACAGACGCAATATTCTCTTCTGTACGCACTGTACGCATTCGTGTGGTTGGTTTAATGTCCAATAAAGTAAACTGAGTGCGAAACTTGGTCACAATCGCATTAATTGTTTGCTCACTTGGTCGATTATGTAGACCATAAATCGGACGTAAAGCGCGAAACACATTTCGAACCGAACACTGATTTTGGTAATAAAATTCAATGATTTGCAAGCGTTGCTCGTTAGTAAGTCTATTCATGATGAAATGTCAAAGCATACTGAGCATCTTTCTCTTTGACACCATGTCTGAAATCCCACGTAATCTGTCAAATACTAATGCATGAAAATCCTAACCTCAAAAAAATCACCCGTTATATACGCTCATAACTTTCATACGACTGAACCAAATTTGATAATTATTTTTTTAAAATGTTCGTTGAGGTTCAGGGATGGTTTCTGCGGAGAAAAAATTCGAATAATTTCCGGTAAACCCCTGAAAACAGCCCTTTTCTTTTTCTCATACAAACGAATGAATGTTTGTTCGTTAGTAACGCTAAGAGAACGGCTGAACCAATACTGATGAAATTTTAAGAGGTTGTTCGTTGTGGATCAAGGAAGGTTTAGAAATAAAAAACCTGTATGCTTTTCGTGAGGAAAAGTCGGAAAATTGGAATAATCCAAAAAGTTATTTTCTTCCATATAAATTTTTTTTTAAATTTTTGTGTTGTGTTTTTAAATTATTTGAATCGTTCAAATTTGTCGTTTGCGTCAAAAATTTTTCAAAATTATTCAGTGAAAACGTCATGTGTGTTGCACACAAAGTGATCAATTACAGATTGAAATTTATTACGATGCCACTAAGAGATCGCGCTAATATCGGTCGGCGTTCTTTTTGGCATCAACATACATGACATACGTGCGGTATTATGGATCGCGGTCAATCAGAAAGCGTTCGTCACGATGTCACAGCAAGACTTTTCAAGCAAACGCTTCGATGGACTTTATCTTGAAGTATCGTATGTATATATGGTGCTGTTAGATGCTAGATGTACTCTGTTGAGTGGCTAAGGAGAGATTTGCCGCACGCACACATTCTTCTTTGCATGGTGGATGGTGGTTACACCAGATCAAATTGATGAAATTATTCAATCATGCGGAAATTACTGATGCAAAGAAAAGTCCAGTATTATACGAAGTGAAGAGAACCAATATGGTTCATGGATTTTGGGGACACCACAATCCCACTTCGGTTTGCATGTCTGACAATAAATGCACCAAACACTATCCACGTGTCGGCGTCGCTCACCAGACTACAATGGCAGAACATTTAGCATTCAATTTAGGGGCGTGAATATCGAACAGCACATCAAAGTTGACAACACATGGATCGTACCATATTCACCACTGTTGTCTAATTCACATTCAGAAGTCATGTCAATGTTGCGTATTGCAATTTGTTGTAATCGATAAAATACATTTGTAAGTACGTCACCTAAGGAAGCAATAAGGCGGTTATTGGTCTTGAACGATTCGGTCGATACGGGAACTGAAATGAAGCGTTTTGTAAGAAATTTACTTTTGCAATTCATGAACGTTTTCCGACTGTTGTGCATCTCGCAGTTAATTTGGAGATTGACCAAAGAGTTTATTTCTACCCAGAGAATACAGTATATCCAGTGGAAACACCGCCACCAACAAAATTAATATTTACGTGTTTTTGCTCAACTTTCATCAGTGAACCGTTTGCGAGCACTTGCTCTTTTTGGAAGTGCTTCGATATTATACATAGAATGCATCGTCGAAGAGATAGTTACGCAGAAAGCAAGGCCAACCAGTAGATGGACATCCGGGTGTGTTCTCAACTAATGCATTAGAACGAATTTACGTAATCCCCCCGAAAAACGATGATTGCTTTTATTTAATGCATTTGGTTGCTTTTGATTAATGCACGCGGTTCAAATTCATTTGAGTCATTGCATACTGTGACTGGTATGGTGTATGCAACTTTTTGAGTATCATGCTAGCATTTGCAATTGCTGAAACATGATAATCACTGGAATCAAACGATGGACGATACGATAGCTACTTCGAATGCCACTGAAGTTCGCACACTTTTTGCGATGATCGGCCTTCAAATCTACGTTATGGAATACGACCAAAAATTACATTGCCGAAGACATTCGACATCGTATACGCAAAGAATTGAAAATGGGTCAATACCGGTTGATACTTCCGGTGGTTTGATATTAATTCCATAAGCCGTTTATCAATTTACGAAAGATGGACTCATCACGAATGTTTATACGAATATTGGCCAAATTAGCGTAAGTACGATTCCTTAAGTGCACGCGCAATGTTAGCTGCCACAAATACCTATATTGTTGACTTAAACTGGAAGATTCGAAGTCAAATTCCGGGAGACTTACGGTATAACAAACCGATCGATAGTCTGGGCAATGAAGACGACACCGTGATCTATCCAGTGGAATTTCTAAATTCTTTGAAGAGGCTTGATATGCCACCTAATCATTTGCGTCTCAAAGTTGGATCTGTCGTTATGATGTTTCGCAATGTGATTGTGACGCATCTATCAAATATAAGGGGTAAAATGCTTGATTCTACGGATTTCTTTTGAGTTCAAACGAATTGCCATTTCAGTTCAAACGTTTCCAGTAAAAATGGAATTTGAGATGACGATCAATAGGATAGTCGTATTTGGGAATGCTATATTTTTCACACGGTCAGATATACGTAGCGCGCTAACGAGTGGGAAAACCATCTTCTCTGTACATTTACGCACCGGAACAGAAACCAAAAAATGTTGTTTATCAAGCGGCGTTACATTGAAAAAAAAAATGTAGAAAAATCGCAAATAATTTATTATCAACACAATATGGATTTTTATCTTTTCATTTCAAAACACATAATTTTACGCAGGGCAACGACTGCGGGGTCAGCTAGTTTTAGAATAAATACTTTTTAGTAGTAATTAATACATTGTCAGAAGAACTGAAAAGACGTCGGAATGCTTATAAATTACTCTGCAATAAATTATACTTTATTACCAACCTGACGGATCTAAACATCTCAGAAGTCGAAGATAAGGCCAAGGCAAAGGATTTATTTTACTGACTTAGCAGACGATTTTACAGAAGAATGTCTTCATTTTCGTTCTCACTGCAGCATAAAAAATGAGGAGCGAAAGAGTGCAGTCAGTTTGTTGAAATGGTTACGAACCGAAGGTCTTCAAACCATTTACCCAAACGTGGATATTGTTCTTCGTATGTGTGTGTACACCTGCCAGTAACTGTACTGGAGAAAGATCGTTTTCTAGCTTGCGAAGAGTGAAAAACTGTTTACGCACAACAATGACGGAGCAGAGGTTAAACAATCTTGCTTTGCTTAACATAGAAGCTGATTTTTTAAGCAAATTTGATTGCAAAGATTTGATTAATGGGTTTGCTGCGCTTAAGCGCTTAAGTTTTGTAACACATTGTACGGGTAAAAAATTTACTTTATTAAAAACAAAACTTAAAACCATTTTTAAATGTTTTATTTAAATGTCCAATCAATCCTGAAATCTCGGAAAATATTATAAACTAGCTTCATCCGCTAGCTTTTGGTTAAACAATCACCATTCATGGCGGCTAGGACTGCAAATCCGCCACTGGTTGCCACCCAAACAAAAATAATTGAGTGCATTCTATCAGGATCTATTTATTGACATCTTGGAAATGTATTTCTTTTTGAATGTACCACAAAAATATATTACAGACACCTTCAAAAAATTGAAAAAAGTTTGTGAAGTGATAAGTAAAGATAATTGTATTCTATTATATACCTCAGATAAATAAAACGATAGAGGAGTTATCGAAAGCACAGTCTTTGAAGTAACGTAAATACAAAAATACACGATTTATTTACCACGATGGATTTTTAATTTTATCGAAAATGTAATGCAAAAAATATGAATAAAATAAAATAAAAAGAAAAACAAAGCAGTAATACTTCTTAGTACGATGCACTATGATTATGAAATTTCTGATAAAGCTCACAAAATACCAGAAATGATTTTTGTTTTATAATCAAACAAAAGCTGGCGTTGACACCATGGATCAAATGTGTTCGAGGTACTCCACCCAGCGGTGAACGTGTAGATGGCCGCTGGCTTCCTTTTTCAACATCCTCGACATTACAGGTGTAGCTGATTATGTCATTTACTATGATAATAACAACATGCTTCGCAAGAAAACAAACAGACGAAGACTTTACCTTCGACAATTGTCAGAAGAATTAGCAATTCCGATGATCGAAGAGCGAGCCCCGAATCAGCAAATAATGCTAAACCACTCTATCAAAATTGCAGTCGAAAGTTTCTTTGAAAGGCTAATAGTAGATGTGGTACCCAGAAATGACCAACGTCGAGACGCCACTGGGAGAAGAGCTGTTGTTGAATCTTGTTACATTTGTAACGAGCAGCCTATTCGCAAACGCCGAAAGACACGGAAATCCTGCGCTGAGTGCGATAAGCCCGTATGCGATCTAAATGTTTACATTGCAATGAGTGATTTTTAATTTTTCTCAATTTTTAATTAATTCCTAAAATTTAGTTATTCAAATTTGCTTGTTCAAAATAATATTTATATTTCATTCATTTTTTTGTAACTTCATGTCGCAAACTAAAATTTTTATTATTATTATGTATATACAGTATATATGTATTACCAATAAATAGTCATATAGATACTTACTTAATCCTTTTAGATATTAAATAAAATTAAAATCATAATGTATTATACGAACTACGCCGAACTTCTGTTGGGGTGGCTGAGACGTGTTTTTATTTTAAAATATGACATTTTGAAGTTAGAAAAAATTTAATATAATGCACAATTCGCTAGATAATCGGTTAAACCATGGAGATCAACGAAGATTTTAACCTAACTTTAAAAAAAAAATATTATTCAACAAAATACACTCCGTTGGGTAGCCGGGTACCCGGGTGGCAACACAAGGGTTAATGTTTCTTTGCTCTCTTCTTCTGTATTCATTGTACTTTATTTACAACTTCTTCTTTGATTGGGAAGTGCGCATGCAGTTCTTCGTCTGCTGAATTAATTATTTCTGACAATTCCTCGTGCAAATTAAGAATAATATTTAGTTATTCTACAAAAATATATTTCCCTTGGATTCCTCCAAGGTTTTTTTATTCAAATATATGTATATATTATAGTTTACACGATGAACAATAATATATTACTGGCTATGCCTAAGATTATATTTAAACCAGGAATCAGGAATAAAGGGATGTTCAACTTATTCCAGCGTGAGAGCGCCTCAAAATAAGCGTTTTTTATAACATTTTCCATTATGGCCAGATCGAACAAAATAAGAATTTTTGGGCATTTTAAATTAAAACACCCAACATTTAGTACGAATAAAAATTACTATGTAGTGGCTATTTATAGTATGGAGAAACTATTTAAATCTTTTTAAAGTATATTAGAAGAACTGATTTTTGACCTTTCAATACCCAAAACAAGAACTTAGGTTTGTTAGCTCTCATTCATTAAATTTTTTTATTCATTTTCCATTGAAAATAATACTATGATGCTTCAAATTACAAAACGTTTCATCAAATACCTTTAAATATCACTAATTTACTTAATTTTCATTGTTTTACATTTTTTTATAAGTGGTCTTGAACGATGCAACAAATCCCTCCGTTTATACATTTTTTGGTAAGATTTCAATCTGGCCATCGCTCGTTTCCAATTGCTAAACGTCAAAACCTACTGAACTCGATTAGCTGTCAAAGTTCAGTAGGTTTTGACGTTTAACAATTGCTCTCTCACTTCCAGTGAGAGAGGAGTTAAACATCTCTTTATCTCTGCCAGGAATAATGGGATGCCCAACTTATTCCAGTGTGAGAGCGCCTCAAAATAAGCGTTTTTTATAACATTTTCCATTGTGGCCATATCGAACAAAATAAGAATTTTTGGGCATTTAAATTAAAATGCCCAATTGCACTTTCCACACCACCCAGGAGGTATGCAAAATGGCGCGTTACCGAAGTTAGTTTTGGGTGCTCGGTTCCCCTTTAGGCCTATATCACCCATTAAATATTTATTTACATAAAGTAACAAAACCATAACAATTCATTAGTATATAACAAAAAAATAAACAAAACGATAAATGTATACATGTAACGATAAAAACAAAACAATAACAATTCATGTAAAAAATATATAAAAATATCACAGTAATAACAAATTATTTACATAAGTATATACAAATGCCTACATTTACAACCCAAATTTTAAAAAAAATTGTTTATTATTTTAGAGCCTCTTTATCTTAACTGTTAACAAAATTTTTACTTTTTTATTTTCTTTCGTAAGATTAAGTTCGCTTATTGTAACCACTAAAAAATAAAATAAAATTGAAACCTATAGGTGTGAAACACACAAAATTTTATTTTTAAAGTTAGGGACAGAAAGGTCTTTATTTAAAAATTTTGTTAAAAAATATATTCTAATTCTAATAAAAAGGGCTAAAACAATTTTTGGGTCACAATTTTCACAACACAAAAAGGGCCTAACATCTTTCATTTTATTAAATAGAATATCTCCTAATCCTATTTTATGACAATTACTGTCGAATTCTTCTAAAAATCTTGCTTCCAAAATTTTTACAAATGCAATAAAATCCTCAGGCGGCTTGACTAAGTTGCATTTGTCTATTTGATTTTGATGCATGAAGATGAATTCGTCCGAAGGAATTTCATCTCCTAAATATGGTAAAGGCAGGGAACATGTGTGCAGTTTGAAAATTTTTAAATAAAAATAGCCGCAAAAGTAGCTATAGCATCAGATTCTAAAGGCAGCTCACAGTTTCCTTTTGTTACGACGTTTACGTAACGTAAGCCCCACGATTTCCTAAAAAAACTAGAGAACATATACGGCGTTACTCTAGTACCTCCTCTGCTTCGAATCTGCCCAAAAAAATGTTCTAAACTGTCTTGACATAGTCATCTCGTCTTCAAGTACGGAAAACCTGAGTGTGACAAAAATCGCCACAATCGTCTTAAACTGTTAATATTTAACACCCACCCCTTTATAAAACTAAAATTATTGGTTGTGTTGCTTTCTAAATCTTCTACGACCCGAATAGTTTTTAAAACTTGTTCTGCCTCATTTAGAAACTCTAACTGTTCAGGGGAACCTACAAACACTTTTTTAGTGGGTACAACAGCCTCAACGAAACTAATATTTAAAATATCAAATAATTTATTAAAAAACGAAACGAATTCCGCGGTATTAATAAAGCTCCTACTATTCGAGCTTAAGGCTCCCGAGCTATATAGGGAAAACATACCAGAAGCGACCGTATTATTCAATATTTGAGACGCGAATTTAACCTTCATTTTTTGGAAGGTATTTGGATAAATATGAGCATCGGTTAATTTATGCGCACACCGATAACTCGACTTAGAGTCGGTTTCCTAAAAATGAACAATATCCGACCAACTTACCCGACTATTTTTAAAGAAAACCGTATTTTTTAAATTTTGTAAACAGTTACGACTACTTTTTATCAAATGGGGGCTATCGTAAAAAAAATACACTTCCTTGCCATTAACATTAAAAAAAGGCCGTGACGCTGAAACACCTAACAAATTAGCGAAATTCTGGAAATTGGTGCCCTGGTCGCAAACAAAATGGCAAGGAATTAGTCCTATATTTTGCAGTTGGGTAATGGCTTCAAGAATGTATTTCTTGAGGACATCCCCTTTGCAGGAACCTTTTACGAAAAAATAAGCCAATGGGTGGGACCAAGGCTCTCCACCTATACCTTGCACCATTAAAGTCATTGCAGTAGTTGCTAATCTAGAAGTGCGATTTTCATCGCCATAATCCTCAATACCTATCACCCTATCGAATTTCCTATCATACTGCAAATGACATTTCAGTGACATTTCATCACATGAAACCGAAACGAACTTTTGTTCGAAAGTGAATCCCCTACTCCTAATCTCTAACGATTTTATGCTACTTTGGGTGCAACCTGGGAAACGGGGCCAGTCTGTAACAAAGTTTTCCAAAGTACTTTCGGATGGAAAATCTAATTGGTGCTTTAAGTGCCGATAAGCAACTGGCGATAGAAAAAAAACACCCAAAGCCATCGTTTTTAAAAAATTGTCATATCGCCGACCATGGGTACGGCGATTACTATTTACAAAACTACTCCTAATGCAAGCACCTAACTGAGGAGGAACTTTACTACAAACTAAAGAAAGAGGGTCTGACTGTTCCCTAAATGAGCTATTCCTGAGCTGTTCCCTACATCTTTCTAACTCTGCGGCCATTTCAACTAACTGGGCCTTTAAAATCCTATTTTCCTGCTCTTTTTCTTCTAACTTTATTTTCAAAACCCTATTCTCCTCCCTCAATTTCTTCTTCCTGTCTGTACCTGCTGTCAGACCCCTACCTGTTTGCGCGGCCTTATCAAAATTATGAGATATATCCTCCTCAAAAAATGGAAGAGGCTCTAAAATTCCATCTTCTATCCCACTTTCATTATTTGGAAAAAGCTGTCTCGATGCATTGTGTGCATTTGAGACAGCTTCTTCAACTTGGGGAGCAAAATCTTCAAAGCCCAATAAAATTGTATTTTTTTCATCAGAATTTGGGACGTCAAATGTAGGCTCAACTTTTAAATTGATATCGGGAACGGCCCCCGAACGCAATCGCTTTTCAAGGCGCATTTTCGCCGAAAAATGCCGCTCACAAGCAAAAATATGTTTAGGTGTTTTATTGGAAACACCTGAACGGTTGAGCCAACATTTACGCCTGTTTAAAAGAAAAAGAAAGGATATAAAAATACGAAATAACTACATATATTACATATAGTGCAAAAATACCAAATATATAAAAGTATCTATTCAAATGAACCGGTATATTCGTTACATTTAAATATTTAAAAAATTAAATTTCAAAATATCGAAATTTATCGAAACTTTTTCTTACAATTTTTTATCCGCTTAATTGAATTTAATTATTTAAATTATATAATTAAATATTATTTAAATAATGCTATCAATTTCACATTGTAAATATTTAAAAGAACCCGTTTTAACGTTACATTTATGTATTTAAGAAATTAAATTTCAAAATATCGAAATGTATCGATAATTCTATTACACGTTTTCTGTTTTTTTTTTTTAAATTGTAACACCGGATTTTTATTATTTTTTATTCAGTCACTTTTTGCACTATTTATAGTCTATTAGAATTACTTACCGTTCGAGATCCGATCCCTCGTTGGGAAATCTAAATACGCTGTTTCCCTCGCTGCAGCCCACAATGCATTTTTTCCACATTGGCGTTTTCGGCATTTTCGCTGTAAATTAATATGTGATTTATATATAATTATGTACGCAAATTTTATGGTACTTACGTTTATATTTGCTGATTTATATTTATTTTAATTTACGCATTTAAACAATTTTCCTTCACTTTAATCACTTTTCACTTTTTCTTCACTACTTCACTTTTTACTAACTCTTTTTTCTGCGAAGAAACGATGGCCGTTACGAATTCCTCCATTCTAATATTATTTTGGCGGGATTTCAATCCGGTCGTCTCTTTTCTTCCAATAGCGAAACGTCAACACCTACCCAATCCAGTCAACTGTCAAAGTTCGGTAGGTGAGCGGCTCTCACATTTCCAGTGACAGGAGAGTTGGGGATCTCTTTATCTCTGATTTAAACTGAGAACAAGTAATGCATGCGCTCTGCTCTTTAATAGTTATGCTAGAATAGCGTGTCGAACTTTGGTTAGTTCATAAAATAGTGTAACTTAAGTGGTGTGTCGTATTATGATTGGTTTAGTCTAGTTTGATCATGCATTGCAGAGATAAAGAGATCCCCAACTCTCCTGTCACTGGAAATGTGAGAGCCGCTCACCTACCGAACTTTGACAGTTGACTGGATTGGGTAGGTCTTGACGTTTTGCAACTGGAATGACTGGAACGGCCAGATTGAAATTATACCAAAATATATGTGAACGGAGGAATTTGTTGCCGCCGTTGAAGATCACTAATAAAAATGTAAAACAGTGAAAATCAAAGAAAATGCGAAACTTAAATATATTTCATTAAACGTTTGTTAATTTCATGCATATTAGTATTAATTTTCAGTTGGCAATGATTAAAAACATTTAATAATTGAGAACTAACAGGCTTAATTCACCTTATTAAGTATTGAAACATTAAAAGTCAGTTGTTTTAATATGCTATAAAATCATAAAAAATAATTTAAATAGTTTCGCCATGTATTAAAAGTCCAATATGTAATAATTTACAATCGTAATAAATGTTGGGTGTTTTAATTTAAATGCCCAAAAAATCGTATTTTGTTCGATCTGGCCATAATGGAAAATGTTATAAAAAACGCTTATTTTGAGGCGCTCTCACACTGGAATAAGTTGGGCATCCCATTATCCCTGATGCATTGCTTGCGTGATCGAGTGATGTTATGCTTATCGCTGCTATGCGGATGTACATACGTATATATGTATGCTAGCTGTTATCAGTTCGGTTCAGTGTAGGTCATGTATTAACTCCCCCTCCTTTATTGAAAAGATCTCTTGATCTTTTTATACGCTGGTGATTGCATCTTTCTTTATGAGATGTTTCAATCCTTGAGACTTCAGTATTTGTTCATATCTTTTTTTCTGATTTTCTTTAAGTTTTAGATTTTTACATTTCAATATTTACAATTTAAAACTTTAGTATATGTAATTATTAGAGTTACAAATATGTTTTGTATTGGGTTTTCTTCGTATGGTATAATAAATTTATGTAGTTTTTCAATGTTATTAAATTTATATTTTGAGTTTGATTCTAATATATCTAGGATTTTAATATTATTTTCTTCCTGTGATAGTTTCATTATTTATTTTATTTTTACCATTTATTAAAACATTTCCTTCATTGATTTCAATTATTTCTTCATTTGATTCTTCTTTTACATTGCATTGTGCTTTGAGGTTAATAACATTGGTATTGTATAAGCATCTGTTTTAGTTTCTTGACATATAAATTTTGATAAAATATTTTTACATTTGTTAATTCCTTTCATTTAATTTTTACATTTAGATACTTTATTGTCTAACTGTAACCTTCCATGTCGATATGCTATTGGGGTAATATCATATGTTTCACATTTTTGTTTAATTATAGGGTATTTATATCTCATATATAAAAATGAATCGCAAAATGTGTTGGTAAGCGCATAACTCAACAACACCTGGACCAATTTGACCAATTCTTTTTTCTAAATGTTTGTTGTGGTTCAAAGATGGTTTTTATAGGAAGAAAAATTCGAATAATTGCCGGAAACCCCCTGAAAACAGCCCTTTTCTTTTTTCCATACAAACGAATGAATGTTGGTTTATTAGTAACGCTATGAGAACGACTGAACCAATCTTGTTGAAATTTTCAGAGAATGTTCTGTGTGAATCGGGGAAGGTTTAGAAATAAAAAAACCTGTATGCTTCTCGTGAGGAAAAGTCGGAAAATTGGAAAATTCCAAAAAGTTAATTTTTTCCATACAATTTTTTTTTCAATTTTTTTGTTTTGTTTTTTAATTATTTGAATCGTTCAAATTTGTCGTTTACTTCAAAAATTTTTGAAAATTATTTAGTGAAAACGTTATGTGTGTTGCACACAAAGTGAACAATTACAGATTGAAATTTGTTACGATGCCACGAAGAGGGTTCCGTAATATCGCTCAGCGTTCTTTTTGGCGTCAACAGACATTAGCAGCCCAAGGCACATGACCGAGTTCTCCCAGGATGCGATGACATACGTGCGGTATTATGGATCGCGGTCAATAAGCAAGCGATCGTCCCGATGTCACAGCAAGACTTTTCAAGCAACAGCTTCTGTGGACTTTATCTTGAAGCAACGTATATATGGCGCTGTTAGAGTGGTAAAAGAGAGGTTTGCCGCACGCACACATTCTTCTTTGGATGGTGGATGGTGGTTACACCAGATAAAATTGATGAAATCATTCAGTCACGCGGAAATTCCTGGGAAAGGTGCAGTATTATATGAAGAACCCCAATCCCACTTCGGTTTTTATGTCTGACAATAAATGCACGAAACACTATCCAAGTGCTTTTCTTTCGGAAACACAAACCAGAAATGATGAATAATCACTCTATCAGCGTCGCTCACCAGGCGACAATGACAGAACATTCAGCATTCAATTTGGAAGAGTGAATATCGAAGTTGACAACTCATGGATCGTACTATATTTACCATTAGTGTCTAATTCACATTCAAAACTCATATAAATATTGAGTATTGTAGTTTATCGATACGGTCGATACGTGATCTGCAATAAAGCGATTTGTAGGATATTTACTTTTGCAATTTTTGAACGTTTTCCGACTGTTGTGCGTCTCGCAGTTAATTTGGAGAATAGTCAAAGAGTGTATTCCAATCCAGAGAATACAGTACAGCCAATGGAAACACCACCAGCAACAAAATTAACATTTACGAGGTTTTGCTCAACTTTCGTCAGTGATCCGTTTGCGAATACATTGCTCTATTCGGAAATACCTTGATATATACGGAAATAGTTACGCAGAAAGCAAGGTCAACCAGTAGAGTGATATTCAGGCGTGTTATCAACTAATGTATTAGGTCAAATTTACACAATCCACCCGAAAAACGACGATTGTTTCTACCTTCGGTTGCTATTGATTAATGTACGCGGTTCAACCTCATTTGAGTCATTGCGTGCTGTGAATGGTACAGTGTGTGCAATTTGAATTGCTGGATTATGTTAATCACTGGAATGCAAATGAAGTTTGCCCACTTTTCGCGATAATCATGTCGACATAACAGCCTTCAAATCCGCGTCAAACAAAATGACATTGCCAAAGACATTTTACGTCGTCTTCGCTAATAATTGGAATTGGAAAGAATTGGAAAATTGGGCAGAATGCTTAATTCTACGAATTCCTTTGAGTGCTAACGATTTCCCATTTCAGTTCAAACGTATTCCGTTTCCAGTGAAAATTGCGTTTGAGATGACAATGAACAGGACACAAGGATAGTCGCATAAATTTGGAAATGCTATGCTTTTCACACGGTCAGATACATATACGTGGCGTGCTCAGGAGTTGAAAATCATCTTTTCTGTACACCGGAACAGAAACCAAAAAAATGTTGTTTATCAAGCTGTTTTACATTGAAAAAAAAAAATTTAAATGATAAATTTAACTTTCTTTTCATTTCAAACACACATGATTTGACGCAAGACAACGGCTGCGGGGTCAGCTAGTATAATAATAAATGTGTTATTAATTCTACAAGTGTGTATATCTGAATATTCCATTATATTTATTACAGGAATGTCTGAATTCCCCTAATTTAATAATTTTTTCTATATCTTCCGTGTTTAAGGATGCAGAGTAAAAGTTTTTATTTTTAGCAAAATTTATTGTTCTTCAAGTTCTTTGAGTATTTCTTGTAGCATTACTTGTTGATAAATTGTTTTATAATTAAAGGATTCCAACAGTTTTTCAAAGTGAGTGTTGATTAACCTCTGTTTATTATTATTTTCTACTACATCATTAATTAGTTGTTTCATATGTTATCTTTGTGTATTAATTTATTTTTCGTTGTAAGCACCGTAATTTCTTTATTTTCTTTTACTATGTTTTTAATATATATTTTTTTATATTTTTCTCTTCTACTACTTTTCTCATAAATTATTTGTTCTGGTTTAAAATCTTTCTGGCTTCTTTTTTTATTATGGTATTCTATCATACGTTTTTGGTTTGTTTTCTATATTATTTTTCACTTTTTCGTTAATTTTCTTTTGATTAAAAAATAAGTCCAGTGGTTTTTCCTTTATCACCAAATGAATAGTCCTATTATATTTCTTGACTGCTGAGAATATTTCTTCTTCCGTAGTTGTAGTTCTGTTGTTAGCTAAAGTCCTCGCGATTTCTAATATCGTTGAATGTAACCTTTCCACCATAGATAACTTGATAAGAGACTCTTTGGTTCGAGAGAGAGCTGTCAAAACTCGCATTTTTATAACATTTGCCAATGATGCCACTGCTGAAAAATATTAGATAGGGTATATATTAAATTATACAAAACACTAAATTAAACACTTTGAAAATGCATACATATATAAATGCTAAAGTGCAAAATCATCAATTAATGTACATAAACATTTATTTTGCCAAAATATGTTCGCACAGTTCAATGAAATTTCATTTTACACTTATTTCGTCAAGTGGTTATAGTGCTGCCCTTCTGACATCCCGCCTTTTTCACTAACTGCTGGGTGACGGCACTCTGATTGTGTTTTGTTGCCAGCTCAGAAAACAGATCAGGGTGCCTTGCCAGCTGACAAGCGAGAGAGCAAGAAAAGAGATTCTGATCAAGTTATCTATGCTTTCCACTTGCGCGTTGGAAGTTGAATGATTATTTGCTGTCTTTTTATGTTTAATTTGTAGTTTATTTAAAAGTGCGGTCGTGCCTATGCCGACGAATATGCTTTCGTTATCGGGCATGAGTTCGGTACAGTTCGGAAAAATTCTTCTATTATTGCATGAAAATGTAGTTTACTTCCAAATTTACGAAAATATGCGTATTTAGTAAATATATCTATACAAGAGAGGTAACTTTTGCCATTTATATAAAATATGTCCATTTGTACTGATCTACCTGGAGTATTTGGTACTGGGCGTTTTCCTAATAATTGTTTAATTGATTTCCTCTCATATTTATTCTCAGTGCAGTTTACACAATTTTTTACTACTGTGTCTGTGTCTTTTTTCATATAGCGACAACTTTGCATTTTTTTTGCTGTTCATGGGAGCAGAGTCCTATATTTTGGAACACTGATTCTCATGTAAAATTTAACGAGGAATCGAATGGAAAAGTCAATTTTGAAAAAAAAGTTGGTGGAAAAGCACAAAAACCCGGAATTTTGGGAAAATAATGTTTTTTCTTGGATTTTGAGCGACAACTTTGCATTTTTTTTGCTGTTCATGGGATCAGAGTCCCATATTTTTGAACAATGATTCTTATGTAAAACTTAACGGGGAATCGAACGGAAAGGTCAATTTTGAAAAATAATTGTGGGAAAAGCACAAAAAACCGGGTTTTTGGAGTAAAATGTTTTTTTTGGAGTTTTAAAATTTTTTTGGATTTTGAAATTATTTTTATCAGAAAGCTGAGATTTTTTTACATAAATTTGGATAACTTAAAAATTTTTTTCACTAAATTTTGAGGTCGTTAAAGAATAAAAGAAAAAGTCATTTTTTTGTTTGATCTCAATCTGAAGTGCGCCGCAAAAAACAATGGAGCAACTTTGACCACTAAAAAGTTAACAGATATTCTTCTATTGGTCTATATTATGATATTCTAAGGTTTGGTCAAAATCGGAGAACCACGGGTACAAAACCATGTCGGCAATTGATGGAATGGCCCATATATTATATTTGTCTTGAAAGTGCGTCTGCGACGACATTTTCGTGTCCAGCTTTGTACTTAAGTTTTGCGCCGTACTCTTCTATTAAATTCTTCCATCTTTTTAACTTTGTATTTGGATTCTTTTCCGAAATAGAAAATATTAATGACTGATGGTCTGTATAAATTGTCAAGTCTGCCCTTCCATAAAGATAATTTCTTAATTTTTGTAATGCCCAAATGATTGCTAGCATTTCCTTTTCATTCGTTGAGTAATTCTATATCTATTTATATATTAATATACATACATACATACATACATACATATATACATAATGCATTTACATGCAACGCATCTAATAATAATAAAAATGCATGGGACACAAGTCATAAATTTACAGAACAGATAACATTAAACACACACACACACACTTGCAATAAATGGTACACTTGAAATCAACCCCATGTCAAGCAGTAATAAAAAATATGCTGCAATACATAAAAACATACACACATACACATATATTTAGTTATTTAAGATAGTTTTAAAAATTGTATATAAGCTAGACAAAAACGAAATAAAATCAGAATGAATATATTCTCACTCGATGAAGATCTTTTCATTTCCCCCCACCAGAGGTAAGGAGTGATAAATCTTTATTGAGTTAAAAACACTTCCTATAATATGAGGCTAATCCCAAAAATGAACGTAATTCTTTTAAATTTTCCGGGGTCTTGTATCTATCGCTTCAATTTTCGATGGGTTTACAGTGATTTTTCCGTTATTAATTATGTGTCCTAAAAATTCTGTCTTTGTATGAAAAAAATTAGACTTTCCTTCTGAGGTTTTCATGATTGCGGAGTGAAGTGTTTGAACTATATTTGTAACATCTTTGATATTCTGCTCTGGGTCTGCAGAGTAGATCATGACGTCGTCAAAATAGACATATGCACACTTCCCTATATACTGTCTCAAAATATCATCAACGCTTCGCTGAAATGTAGCTGGTGCAAATAATCCAAACGGTAGTCTTAAGAATTCATATTTGGCTCCATTAACGGAAAATGCCGTTTTTCCCCTATCACCAGGTTTGATCATTATCTGGTGAAATCCTGACTCCAAATCAAATGTCGTAAAATAGCGTGCTTTCCCTAAATTTTGTAGCGTCATTGTAATATCTGGTATAGGGTACCTATCTGCTATAGTTTGTTTATTTAACTTTTGGAAATTTATTACCATCCTTTTCTTAGGCTTTCCATTTTCATCAATTCCTTTTTTCGATGCTGTCCAGATCGGAGAGTTGTATGGACTTTTACTCTTTTTAATTATGTTATTTTTTAATATTTTTTGAACTTCCTTCTCTACGAAATCCTGATCCGCGTATGAATAAGGGTGTTGTCTAACCCAAACAGGTTCTTTGGACTCAGTCCTAATCTTTGCCTGAGTCATAGTTGTGAAAGGTAGTATTTCGTTATTATAATTATTTTTCATTAAATTCTTTATTTCATTTTCATATGTTTTTGTTTTCATTTATTTCTTCCTTTTCAAATGTTGCCGAATAGTCGAACAGATCATCATTTTCCTCAAGAAGTCTTCTCCTAAAATTATATCAAATTCCTTCAAATCTTCTGTCTCAAAAAATTCTAAATCAAACCCTACAAGGTTAATCTCTCGTTTATGTTTAACTGTTGAAGTCCTATGAAGAGTATTAAATTTAATAGGTTTTTTTTTTTAACTTGATCCTATCTGCAAAAGGATAACTTTTTCTAACATAACTGCTCGTTGCACCAGAGTATATTAATATATACACGTATCTTCCATTGGGTGCTACACGTCTTAATGTTGGAAGACTGTGGTATCTTATAAAAAATGCTTCTGTTTATTAGTATAACTTAAGTTAAAGGATACTTCGTTATAGAGTGATCCTTTGTATTCTTGGTCTCATATTTGGTTTATGCGTTGTGCCTTTCTCTGGTACGCGCTTGATGCTTCATCTCTTGTCCTTTTGAATTGTTGATCAAAACTCTGTATTACTTGTCTAAATGGGTTGTGTGGTTGGAGCTGCTGTTGTTGTTGCATCTGTTGGCTTCTCTTTGGTTGATGGAATGTTTGTCTACGGAAGCGGCCAGGTGAGTCGACATCCATTGGTTCAGGTGGCGGCTCTTGATTCAGGAGACGTTTCTGTTGATACTGCCTCTGCCTGCCTTGTGGGTACCGCATGTTTGCCATTTTTGGAACATATTCCAACTGATGATAGTGAGAGTCGTGCTGCATTGTGCGGGCTATCCCATATGCTTCCATTAGGTTGGTTCAAGATCTCGAGTAAAGTGCATTTTTTGTTGCGGCACTTCTCAATCCTGCTATGAATGTTCGTACTGCTCTTAATTGAACTTCCTTTGAAAGTGCGTCGATCACGTTCTCGTTCTTGTGGGTCATCTCTATTTTTGAGAGTACCACGTTTAAAGCTTGATTCAGATGATCAAAGTATATAATGTATGTAACGGCTTCCCTGCTTGTCTTATCCTCATCATGTCCTAATCTAGAACGTAGAGTGGTCGTTGATCAGCATACGAGTCGTCAAGTCTATTTATGAATTCTTCAAAATTCAGCTTCGTGTTTTTGTTTATCAAAATTTGCGCTGCTTCTCCTGTTACTTTACCTCTCAGTAAGATCAATGCTTCTGTATATATGTTTTGCCCTCGGAACTGTCTTACATTGTTCATCTGTGTAGTGGCAATCTTTCTCCAATTGCAATACTCGTAATAGTCTCCACTGAATGTTGTTTTAGATAGATAGATTTAAATCTACTTCCTTTGGATCGGTACATACGCAAATTTCGTCTCTGACCTCCTCCACTGAAGAGGAACCTATTTGTGCTTCAGGAAATCTTCGCTGGAGATCCATTACAATGGGTTGTAACACGGAAATATCAGCTTGTGCCATTTTGTTTATATTTTCTCAACTGTTTCACTAGAATTTTTAAATATCTTGGATTTTATTTTTGAATCCTTTATGATTTATGAGTTTTTTATTTGGTCACTTATATACTTTGTTGGATTTTATTTCCTGAATCCTTTTGTGAGTGGGTCCCTGCTCGGGCGCCAATTAAGAATAATATTTAGTTATTCTACAAAAATATATTTCCCTTGGATTCCTCCAAGGCTTCTTTATTCAAATATATATATTATATGTTTACACGATGAACAATAATATATTACTGGCTAAGCCTAAGATTATATTTAAACTGAGAACAAGTACTGCATGCGCTCTGCTCTTTAATAGTAATGCTAGAGAGCGCTAATAGTAAAGCTAGAGAGCGTGTTGTACTTTGGTTAGTTGATAAAATAGTGTAACTTAAGTGGCGTGTCGTATTCTGATTGGTTAAGTCTAGTTTGATCATGCATTGCTTGCGTGATCGAGTGATGTTATGCTTATCGTTGCCATGCGGATGTATATATAAGTTAAGTTCTTCTTTATTGAGTTTTTAAAAGAAAACTGAAACATAGAATCTTAAAAATACCCTAAGCTAGCTGTGGTGCAACGGCATCGGCGTCGGCAGAGTTTAACGGATGTTGAACGGTCAGCAGAATTGATGTTGATTATTGTTGTTGATATTATTATTTATTGATCAGCAATAATGTCGATCAATCTTGTGAGTTGTAGCGGATGTTTATTTATGTTATTCAACTTTAACAACTACATTGTCGCAATGAATATTGTTGAAATAAATACTTCTTGTATTAACTCTCCTTCCCCAATTTCCTACTTGTCCTCAAGTAGCTTTAAAAGTATGGTTGTTATTAAATTGTGGTTGGACAGATCTAGGAAAATTGTTCGTTTCAGTCATGATTTCTGTCGGAACTTTTTCAATTTGTAGGATTTGGTTTTTGGAGGATGGAGTCATGTGTAAAAGTTCACGCAAGTGAGGAAAGTTCTCTGATCGCGTCAGTGGCCAGAAACGATTCTTTTACATATGACTCAAGCAGCTCACGACTTCCGGTCTTTGACCAAGTATCCTATGGGTAGCCTAAGAATATCCATTTGAAGGCGAGCTAAAGTGAGAAGGCGAAATATCCCCTGCATAGGGTTGTGCGCTGGGTTTGGGACCCACCCCGTAAAAAACACCCCCAATGAAAAATAAGCAACAGCCTCCGATGGGAGACCCCCCTTTTGATGACGACCATGGCAAACAAAATAAGAACTACGAATTGAGGGCATGCACCTGGAATGTCCGGTCCCTTAATTGGGAAGGTGCCGCTGCCCAGCTGGTTGATGTCCTCGTGAAAATAAAGGCTGACATCACCGCCGTCCAAGTGCGATGGATGGGACAAGGACAAAGACAAGTAGGTCCTTGTGACATTTACTACAGTTGCCATATAAAGGAGCGCAAGTTTGGTGTGGGATTCGTGGTGGAAGGGAGACTCCGTCGCCGAGTACTATCATTCACTCCGGAGAATGAACGTCTAGCCACAATCCGCATCAAAGCGAGGTTCTTCAACATATCGCTGATTTGCGCCCACGCCCGACGGAAGAGAAGGACGATATGACCAAAGATGCCTTTTATGAGCGTTTGGAGCACATCTATGAGCGCTGCCCCCGCCACGATGTCAAAATCGTGCTTGGCGACTTTAACGCCAGGGTGGGCAAAGAAGGTATCTTTGGTAAATTTAGCCTCCACGAGGAAACATCCCCAAACGGGTTGAGGATCGTCGACTTCGCCGGGGCCCGAAATATGGTTACCTGTAGTATTAGATTCCAGCACAAGAAAATACATCAAGTTACCTTTCTGTCTCCGGATCGAAAAGCCACCAACCAGATCGATCATGTTGTGATAGATGGAAGACATGTCTCAAGTGTTCTAGACGTGCGTACGCTCCGAGGTCCTGACATCGACTCGGACCACTATCTTGTTGCAGCCAAGATTCGCACCCGCCTCTGTGCAGCAAAAAACGCACGCCAACAAACACAAGGAAGGTGCGACGTCGAGAAGCTGCAATCACAACAGACAGCCGAACGATTTTCTACTCGGCTTGCACTCCTGCTCTCTGAGAGCACTCGTCAACAACTCGGTATAAGGGAACTGTGGGACGGCATTTCAAACCCCTTACGTATAGCTGCAACCGAAACCATTGGTTTTCGGAAAGTGCAAAAGAACAGCTGGTACGACGAGGAGTGCCGTGTCGCAGCGGAGAGAAAACAGGCTGCCTACCTCACAACGTTGCGATCGACCACGACACGTGCGGGATGGGATAGATACCGAGAGTTGAAGAGGGAAGCGAGACGCATTTGTAGACAGAAAAAGAAAGAGACCGAAATGGGTGAGAACGAAGAGCTTGATAAGCTGACCGACAGGGGTAATGCTCGAAAATTCTACGAAAAGATGCGGCGGCTTACAGAAGGTTTCAAGACCGGAGCATACTCTTGTAGAACCCCCAAAGGTGATCTAGTCACAGATGCCCAGAACATACTTAAATTATGGAGGGAACACTTCTACAGCCTGCTGAATGGCAGTGAACACACAACGCCAGGAGAAGGAGAACCCGATTCCCCAATCGATGATGATGAAGCAGACTTTCCATTGTTCGACCATGAAGAGGTTCGAATAGCAATTGCCCGCCTGAAGAACAACAAATCGGCAGGGGCCGACGGATTGCCGGCCGAGCTATTCAAACACAGCGGCGAAGAACTGGTAAGGAGCATGCATCAGCTTCTTTGTAAAATATGGTCGGACGAAAGCATGCCCAACGATTGGAATTTAAGTGTGATATGCCCAATCCATAAAAGAGGAGACCCGACAATCTGCGCCAACTACCGTGGGATTAGCCTCCTCAACATCGCATATAAGGTTCTATCGAGCGTATTGTGTGAAAGATTAAAGCCCACCGTCAACAAACTGATTGGACCTTATCAGTGCGGCTTTAGACCTGGCAAATCAACAACCGACCAGATATTCACTATGCGGCAAATCTTGGAAAAGACCCGTGAAAGGAGAATCGACACACACCACCTCTTCGTCGATTTCTAAGCTGCTTTCGACAGCACGAAAACGAGTTGCCTCTATGCCGCGATGTCTGAATTTAATATTGATATCATCGGCCTCAACACCCGCGCCGTTAGTTCTGCTTTCTGCAGACTTAACAAGGAAGCAACGCAAATGGGTCTGGCAGTGAACGAGGGCAAGACGAAATATCTCCTGTCACCAAACAAACAGTCGTCGCTCTCGCGACTTGGCACTCACGTCACTGTTGACAGTCATAACTTTGAAGTTGGAGATAATTTCGTCTATCTTGGAACCAGCTTAAACACCACCAGCAATGTCAGCCTAGAAATCCAACGCAGGATAACTCTTGCCAACAGGTGCTACTTCGGACTGAGTAGGCAATTGAGAAGCAAAGTCCTCTCTCGACAGACAAAAACCAAACTCTATAAGTCACTCATAATTTCCGTCCTGCTATATGGTGCAGAGGCTTAGACGATGACCACAAACGATGAGGCGACGTTACGAGTTTTCGAGAGAAAGGTTCTGCTAAAGATTTATGGTCCTGTGCGCGTTGGCCACGGCGAATATCGCATTCAATGAAACGATGAGATGTACGAGATATACGACGACATTAACATAGTGCAGCGAGTTAAAAGACAGCGGCTACGCTGGCTAGGTCATGTTGTCCGGATGGACGAAAACACTCCCGCTCTGAAAGTATTCGACGCAGTACCCGCCGGGGGAAGCAGAGAAAGAGGAAAACCTCCACTCCGTTGGAAGGACCAAGTGGAGAAGGACCTGGCTTCGCTTGGAATATCCAATTGGAGCCACGTAGCGAAGAGAAGAAACGACTGGCGCGCTGTTGTTGACTCGGCTATAATCGTGTAAGCGGTGTCTACGCCAGTAAAGAAGAGGAAGAATTTGGTTTTCCTTTGGCTTTAAACAAAATTTTTATATTTTGTATTGCTATAATAATGGCCGATAGAAATGTTTCTATTATTATTCTATTCGGTTCGAGGAGGAATCTGTATTTATTTGGTCTAATTGTTTCCTATTTTTTAGTTGAGTGCGTGTAGGGATTCCAATGATAATATGTGAAGACGCTCCAATTCTATTGGGGTCATTTGGATGAGTGGTGCTCCGGGTTTCAAAATAGTTTTCTCCTTGTTGCTGAATTCTTTATTATTTATGGTTATGTTCTCATTCCAATAGTGTACGAGGTATGTTCCTTTCAGATAATGGATTATGTTATTTTGTATTAGACTGCCGTTAAAGTAGGATTAAGCTGTTGTCAATCTCTTCAATTTCCAGGATATGGTCTGCATTACTGAAATCACACAGCGATTCTTTGCCTTCCACTAATTTAGAAATTTATTTGGATTCTCTTAAATTAATGGTTGTATCTTTGTTTTACAAATTTTTATATTGTTGGATATTTTACAGTTTTTTTTGGTACTTTAAACATAGAATATTCGGACAAAAATATTTCATCTGTTTCTAAGAGAACTATTAGTTTATTTTTTACAAATGGTTTTATTAGTAGATTTTTATAGTTCGTTGCTTCTAATTCTGGAATTTTTACAATGTAAACTATAGCTGTTTTATTATGTAAGACTGATATTTTCACTGATTTTCAACTGATAAAGTTGTTAAATTATTTTTTTTGAAATATTTTATGGACTTCTTGTAATTATATTTTGTTTAAAAACAAAGTATTTATTATATTTTGTTTTGTCCATTGATTGTATTAAGGCTATTCAGATTGTTTTGTATCATTAATAGATCATCATGATCCGGATTTCCTGCAACATATTTCCAGGCTGATCCAATCCAATTTATTGACTTTGGCGGTCTTGCGAAGTGAGTGTATTCAATGCAGTGAGTGAAATTATCTAATTTGGTTATAGTTGCATTTACTGATTAAAATTTTTCCTCTTTTATGGGAATACTCATGCCGTTTCTAAAAAACAGTTCACCTCTTTCAGTGTCAATAATTACACCTAGTTCCTTCAAACTGTCTTTTCCTAATATTCCGTCAAATGTTCTGAGTGTGGGGAATAAATAGAATTTAACTATTGATTTTGGATCATTAAACAAGTTAGCCATTTTGTAATTGGCTATTATTATTTTACCTCCTACGGATACTGCATTAAATGGGGTTTCATTTTGTAGTGGATTCTGTACAAGTTTTGGCTGAATATAATTTCTATTGGATCCGGTATCAATCACTATTTTAAGCATTTGCCCGCTCGTCACCTTACATTCGAAGTATGGAAGTGAGGAGTCAGTTATTTTTAAAAATCTATATATATAAAAGAAAGTTGTAGTTAGTTACACCATTTATAACTCAAGAACGGCTGAACCGATTTGGCTGAAAATTGTTGGAGAGGTAGCTTAGAACCAGGGTAAGGACATAGGATAACTTTTATCTCTTTATGTCAAAATTTAATACAACTCATTAATACAAAAATTATATTTCAAATAATAAGCATTTGCGCAAAATTCATGTTTGTAGGAATCATTTGGATATACTTATGCGTACAATTTTAAACAGAGTCATTTCAAAAATAATACAATTGCTACATATTTGGAATAGAAGAAAAGAACTGCAAGCAAATACGCAGTGAAATAGATTATAACTGGCTCAGTAATCAGTCGTTGAGTATTTATTATACCACGTGCATCCCAAAAGACTGATGTCATAATCTTTCAACGGTGGATTACCCTGAGCCCAAATTCAATAGTATTTTCCCCAAAAAGCCAAATGCTTTATTAACACACGAAATGCTTTATGATCCATTTTTTTGTAAACTAACGCAAGTTGCTTCACAAAATATTATATATCATTAACTAATAGTTATAATCCAACTAATAGAAATCATATAGATGGTAGTAGTATTATCTATGTATCAGCCACAGTGAAGCGTGGACGGGTTCTCTAGTTTAAGATAAATAGAATCGGATTGTTATTCTTGGTCACTATTTTCAATAACTTCGGTATAGTCGCTAAGTGTTTCATCGCAATCTGTCTGTTCTTCTTGTTCTGAGATAGTTTACTGATAATCAGTCATAGTTGGTACTGGTTCTTCTGTACCCGTTTGTTGGTAAGTATCTGTCTGAATATTAAAATTCCTTTGTCGTTTGGCTATCTCGGCAGTGGGCATGGGTGGTCTTTTACCTAAATCAAATTGTGGTCGATTCATGTAGTTAATCTGCTTTTTTTGGATACTTCTGTTAATGTCCATCAGTTCTGGTCGTGGTTGTGGTTTGGCAACCATAGGACGAGATGGTTGGTATAATGGTCGTTGCACGTTATGGTTCTAAGCGAATTGGTTACATTAGTAAAATATGGCCTTTGTTGTGGTTGTTCCAAAAATTATTTAATTGTCTGAGATTCATAGTTGGGTTTTGCGGTGTGCTAATTCTAGGTGGAATAAGTGGTCTAGCTTGAAAATATGAAAAGTGTGGTGTCGGAACCTGGCATGGTACTAACGTTGGTCTATTGTGTTGATTTCTAAATATGTTTTGTTGTCCTCTATTTGACGCATGATTGGTACGGTATGCTTGATTTTCCAATTTCAAACATAAATGCAATGCCAAGAAGACGTGAAAGGTTTCCACGTAATCCGCGAATAAAGGTATCAAGAGCCTTATCCCTGTACAGCTTGGTCATTAATTGTTCCGATTCTCTGCCTAATTCCATACACCCTATCTTATTAAGGATCAACGATAAATGTTTATAGACGGCCTGATGGAATTCTTCAACAGACTGGTTAGCACCTTGTGCTATGGTGGTCATTTGGTACTCTAATGTACCCAAGTCCCTTTTATCTGCATAGTGTAGCGTAAGACATTTGGAGATGGCACTCCAATTTAAAGGTACGTTGTACGATTCTAACGCAGTATCTGCATTACCAGTTATTTTATTGCGAAGGGTATGCAAAATACCAAAGTACTTTGGCGTACCAACTGTGTGTTCGTACGTTCTTAAAATTCTGTCTACACTTTTTTTCCAAGAGCCAAACTCGGCTGGGTCACCGGAAAATTCTCTTAAACTTTTTACTATGTCTGGCACTTTGTCTAGTTCTCCTAAATTATCTAGGTGCTCTTGGCCAATTTTTTGACACTCTACATTGGTAAAATCAAATGTTTGATTTTGAGTTTGTTGTAATAAAATCAGTAATTGTTCACATAACATTTGCCGAACGGCATTTGCTAAGTCGCTAGGTTGGGTCATAATTCTATTGTTTTGAAATATCGCTTGTCTTTGTAATTGTCTTTGGTGGGAATTTTCTTCAATATCAATTAATGGAGGTTTAACTAAATTGTTTGGATTAGCCATCCGTTTTTTGCAAAATTTAATTTTGTATTATTAAATTAATTGGAGTATTTTTACTACCATAAGTTTTCCTGATTCGCCTTAATCAATCAATATCGTTATTTTAATTTATTATTATTGTTTTTGAAAACCAGTAGCTGGTCTTACCCTTTTATCCTGGAGGGTCCTTTGGGTGGTAATCGCAGAATTGGGTTAAATTATACTACTTTTGCGTACAAAACTTCGTAAGTTAATTGTTTGCAAAGGTAGAAGTAATTATTTTATTATCGCTTTACGCCTTTTTTAGAAATATATTATTTATGATTTTAATTGCTTCAAAAATGCAATTCGATATATTAGGTTGTCAAAAAAGTCTTGCGGTATTTTCGATAGTTGGCGCTGAAAGCGCGTAGTTCTAGTTTTATTCGTCGCATCGGGTCATGTTATAACTTTTTGGAAAGCTCATTTCACGCGCTAACACATGTTTGATTGATTGTCGTTTCTTTTAAGTCGATCGAGAGTTATAGCGTCGCAAAAATGGAGCAAAATAAAGAGAAAACACGGCATATTTTACGGTATTAGTACGATAAAAGCAAAAATGAATCTCAAGCCGCCAATAAAATTTGTGCAGTTTATGGGCCCGATACAATTTCCATTTCCACCGCACAACGATGGTTTCAACGTTTTCGTTCTGTTGTAGAGGTGGTCGAAGATGCGCCACGCTCCGGAAGGCCTGTCGTCGAAAATTGCGAAAAAATCGCTGAATTGGTCGAAAGAGACCGGCATAGTAGCAGCCGTAGCATCGGTCAAGAGCTGGGCATGAGTCATCAAACCGTTATAAACCATTTCAATAAATTCAATAAATCATTCAATAAAAATACCGCAAGACTTTTTTAACAACCAGTATATATTTTTTTAATAATTTTCACTTTGCTTAATGATAGAATTTAAAAATTTCTAGATAATATTCACTTTATAATTTTTTCAATATCTTCCATTTTACTTATTTATATTCTTTAATATTTTATATAGAATTTCAAAATTTTCAGATAATATTCACTTTAAAATTTTTATTTGTGATTTAATATAGTAATAATATTTTAAAAATGTTAAATTGTCACACTTAATTTTCTCTTAAATCTAACTTACATTGCTATTTTTTGGTGTGGCTGCCCTTCTTGGTAGTCCGGATCTCTCCCGTGTGGTTCTTCTTGTCCCTACTAGGGATCCTGCAACTTACTTTTGAGTAGAAGGCGTCCTGCGGGCTTGCCTTGCAAGACTTGCAATCCTCCGATGTCCAACGAAGTTCAACTTTTAAGTTTTATTAGCCTCGTTGGTCCCTGCTCGGGCGCCAGTTAAGTTCTTCTTTATTGAGTTTTTAAGAGAAAACTGAAACATAGAATCTTAAAAATACCCTAAGCTAGCTGTGGTTCAACGGCATCGGCGTCGGCAGAGTTTAACGGATGTTGAATGGTCAGCAGAATTGAAGTTGATTATTGTTGTTGATACTATTATTTATTGATCAGCAATAATGTCGATCAATTTTGGGAGTTACAGCGGATGTTTATTTATTTTATTCAACTTTAACAACAACATTGTTGCAATGAATATTGTTGAAATAAATACTTGTTGTATTAACTTGTAGTATGCTAGCTGTTATCAGTTGGGTTTAGTGTAGGTCATGTATTAACTTGCTCGTGATTATTTAGTGTTCTTGAAACGTAACACACTGGTTGGCCTTGCTGTGAAAGTACTGCTTCAATGGAATAGTCAATAGCATCAGAGCATTTTAAAATTGGGTCAGACGAACTTAATGCTTTTAATTTCTCAAAGCTCTCAATATATTGTGGGCCTTTAGCATTTATTTCATTGCATTTTTTAATTTTTTTATAATGAGATAAGCTATTTGTAAATAATCTTTTATGAATTTCTATAGTAACCAGTTGCTCTTAAAAATCTTTTTAAGCATTTCATTTATTGGTTCAGGTTGCTTTTTAGTATTCATTTTGTTTTAATTAAGTATATTTGTTTTACACGACCGAAACCCGGAAAAAGGTTTCTGTTCCGAAAGCCGACTGCGCCAGTTACGATTTCTGTTAATTTATAGAAATATGTACATATGTATTCTTTGAATAAAAATGCCACGATTTGCCGTACCGAGCAGTTTGTCGTCTGCTCTCACAGCCCTATTCTAATGCCGTCACAAAAATCACCACCCTTGTAAGATTTTTGTTATTTGTGAGGCGTTCCGTATGTTGAGGTAATTTTAAGAGCAAAAATGCTCACAATTACCTCACAAATTTGTGATGTCTCAAAGCAAACTTTACAATGCAAAATCGGTTGTGTTTGTTATGTTAATTTCAATATTTTTAAAGAAACTTGCAGTTATCTTATTGAAATATAGTGAAGAAACAGATTATGTACTATAAGTATAAGTATTTATCTATTATAATAAATAACTTGCGGCCTTTGAACATTTTACTTCAAGTTCTGAGTAGTAATAAAAAGATATGTACATATTCATGTTTAACGAGTTCGGACAACATTTTATTTTTAAGCATGTACATATATATTTAATACATGTCCGAAAAAAGATATTTATTTTTAAATAATATACTGTAAAACTGCAGCTGCTCCAGAGTTGTTCTCTCATATTTTGAAATTCTAAAAATAAATTCAGTTATTATATATGCATCAAAATTAATAGATTTGCAAAATTATCTTTTTGGTTGTCCATTTCTTTATTATGTCTTGTTTGTTTAGGTATTGGCGAAGGAGAAGCCCAAACAATTAAAATAGTATTTTGGCAGACGTTTTCACAAAAAACGAGTTTTGGAAAAACATCTTGATCTGAATCTTGTTTTGCTTTTAGTTGTAATTAAGCAAAAAACTCTATGTTCAAGGCCTTGTTGAGTAGTTCGTGAGAGCCAGTGTTTAAAGTTTTAGGTGACTATATAGCTGATCTCGTGCGGAGAATAAAAAAAACTGAATAGGCTGTTTAATGGGAGATATAGTTTATATTCGTCCGACCTGAAGATTCTAACTAATGATCATGCGAACATCAAAGAACATTTTATAATAACTTAAAAAACGTTGCGGATATAAACCCATAGCCTCTTAGGCAGAATGAATCAGTATGATTCATAGTACTTTTTCAGCATATGCAATTTTACGTAAAAATATCTACTCAGATATGTATATCGATCAGTAAATTAGTTGCGGAAGTTTTTTTTTTTTGTAAAACGGGAAAGAATTATAAGCGTTTATTTTTTCAAATAAAATTATTCTTCTTCCATTTAACCTCATAGTATTATGGAACAACTCTCCTTGTTTTTGAAGTGATTATTTGTGAGCCTTAAAATCATAGAACTATTTGTGAAATTCTGGCTCCTTATGAATGTTAAGTATAATAAGACGTAATTAAATCAATATCGGAAAGAATAATATTTATAGAAGCATAATGGGAATAAATTAAATTAAGTCGCCTTAAACTAATTTACCTTTCTTCTTCTTTACTGGCGTACACACCCATTACGCGATTATAGCCGAGATAACAACAGCGCGCCAGTCGTGAGTGACTTTTAGAGTTTGGTTTTTGTTCGTCGAGAGAGAACTTTACTTCTATATTGTCTACTGAGTCCGAAACAGCACATGTTGGCAAGAGTTAGTCTGCGTTGGCTTTTGAGGCTGACATTGTTATTGCTGTTAATACTGTGATATGCAATACTATGGTATCAATAACATCGGCGAACGCCAGTAGGTCTTATAAAAGATTGTGCTTCTCTATTCAGTTTTGCAGCTAGAATTATTTTCTCAAAGAGTAGATTGACAAAGTCGTACTAAATGTAGTCGCCTTTTATGAATCCGAATCGAATCGAATGGCTCGGAGAGATCCCTTCCGTCCTGACGGGGCTTTTTACATTGCTCAACTTCAGCTTACACAGCCCCATTAGGGGATACCAAAGTCAGACATCGCGGCATGAAGGTAGCTTCTTTTCCTGCTGTCGAAAGGAGCTTTTAAATCAAGTGGTGCGCGTCGATTCTCTTTTCATGGGTCTTTTCCAAGATTTGGCGCATGGTGAATATCTGGTGAATTGTTGATTTCCCTGGTCTAAAGCCACACTGATAAGGTCCAATCAGTTTGTTGACGGTGGGCTTTAATCTGTCGAACAATACACTCAATAGAATCTTATACGCGATGTTGAGGAGGCTTATCGCACGGTAGTTGGTCTCCCTTTTTGTGGATTGGGCAGAGCGCACTTAAATTCCAAAACTCTAATGAGAGCTCCTTATCAGTTCTTCGCCGCCGTATTTGAATGTCTCGCCCGTCGCTCTGTTGTTCTTCAGACGGATAATTGCTATTCGAACTTCTTCATGGTCGGGGAATGAAACGCCTACTCCATCGTCATCGCTTGGGAAATCGGATTCCCATCTGCGGACATCAGTCACTACAAGAGTATCTACAAGAGTATGCTCCAGTCTTGAAACCTTCTGCTAATCGTCCCATTTTTTCTACAATTTTCGAGCATTTTCGACCAGCTTGTCAAACTCTTCATACTCACGCATTTCGGCCTCTTTCGTTTTCTGTCTGTAAATGCGTTTTGCTTCCCTCTTCAACTCTCCAAGGCTCTTGGTTTGTTTTCATTCGGGGCGTGTTTTACATGGCGGGTCCCAAACCCATCGCACAACTTTAGAGAGGAATTGGCCACTTTCTCACTTTAGCTCGCCTGTAAACGATTGTTTTTTGGTTACCCAGAGGATACTTGGTCTCAAACCGGAAGTCGTGAGCTGCTTAAGCCATATGTAAAAAAAATCATTTCTGACCACTTTCAAGTGAATGGGAATCAGAGAACTTTCCTCACTTAAGTGAGCTACCATACATGACTCCAACCTTCACTACTACTCTACCTAAATCAATCAAATTTGCAGCATAAACTTAAAGTCCTCATTTCAGTTAAATATTTTTACTGACCTAGACATGTGCCAAAGTCCATCGGCATTCCTAAATATTTAATCAAATTTAAATAATAGGTTATATGTCAGCTATAAAAATTGTGCGTTCATAAATATTTGCAGTATTTCGAAATATTTTGTTCTTCTTCCATGAGGTTCAACCTTGCTTAATTATTTTAAAAGGAAATTTCGTAGGCTTAAATGAAACAAAATCTAAATATTTTTGCTATTGATAGTATTTGCTCATACAGCTAGTCTATATTTGTAAACTCCTCTGAAAGCCAACTAACGGTTAAACCTGTAGGTAACACCCAACAGTTTTACGAGAGAGTTTCTCCTTTTTTTACAGAAAGGCCTTATGTCTTTGTATAAGTTTTCTTGCGATTTTTTTAATGTAATATATGTTTCGTTTGTCGTAATCTGCTGGGACAAATACATATGTACTTATTGCACTCATATTTACGTACATATATACATATACATATATGAAGGGCAAATCTGATGCTGATACTTAATACGAAGAGAAAAACATAAAAAACGAAAAATATCTTGAATATATCTCTTACAATTGTTGACAAATATTATTCTTTAGTTTGAAACAATTTTTTTTATGTATTTTGTTTATTGCTGCACTTACGCATTGTTTTGGTACTCGTTAATATAACTTTAGATATACATTCATTATTATTTAGTATGGATGCATGTGGCAACGCTGCCGTTGATGTGTCGTGAGTTTATGTTACATACTTTTGGGGTCAAAAGCTGAAGCGTTCGCTGGACGTAGGAGTATCAGCGCAAAATAACAATAAATCTAACAAGTGAAAACAGCCTGCACAAGAAAAAATCCAAAATCTATAATAAAGCATATTTATATACCTAGGAGTTTGGACACTAATGTATATTGTGAAAACTATTTAGTTGAAGTAAGTGTTACGAAAAGATTCAAAAATAATAATCAATAATTAGAGCAGCAACTGTTACTGGCACGCACACACTGACACGTACACACAAAAATTCTCACTGCTTGAGTTCAAAGGAGTAATTTCCTCACAAACGTACATATGTACTTGCCCACATAGCCCACATATATATGTATGTGGGAGCGTCAACGTTCGGTTTAACTTAGCAACATGAAGTCAGCCTTTGCTTAGTAAAAAAGAAAACTCACACCCCAACGTAAATCGCGCTTATTTAAATCCGTTATACTTATAAAAAATACTTGCCCACATAGCCCACATATATATGTATGTGGGAGCGTCAACGTTCGGTTTAACTTAGCAACATGAAGTCAGCGTTTGCTTAGTAAAAAAAAAAACTCACACCCCAACGTAAATCGCGCTTATTTAAATCCGTTATACTTATAAAAAATTGCACACTAACAAAATAACAAAGAGCAAAATAAATATATCGATTATATTCGTATTTGACGTTGCCGTCGGGCTTAATGTCGTTGTCGTCAGTTGCTGCAGTGTTCTGCATTTGGTGTTCAGTATTCGGTCGGCTCGCCTTTTGTTCGCCCAACTGGCGACGACAATTTTCGATTTCGAACAAATTAAACACAAACGAAACAAAAAACAACATAATTGTATTGAATGAAACATTTATGCGTCAAACAAGTATTTGAAAATAAAATATATGTTTACATATACGGCATAGAACGAAGCATAGATGCATACATAAATATAATATTTCACAAATTTTAAAGAGTATACAATAAATATAAATATGTACATGCATCTGTACAAAATGTTCAAGTATAACATCTTTGGATTACTAAGGAACACCATAAAAAAATCACACGGATAACCAATTGCTCGCTTCATATACATATGTATACTACTGCAATCAAATTTATATTTCTCGTGTTTTTCGAATCGGTAAATTTCCTGTAAGTTGGTAGTACTGTTAGTGACATCTATGCTAAATTTCCCGTCGAAATATTCATTAGTATTTGAGATACGCGCCGTTTTGTGATTCTCTAAAAGTGAATTCCTCGATTTTTACTAGATCTGAATTTATTGAACAAAGAAGTGCGATAATGCATCATCTCATACTGCATTAGTTATCGTGCTTCAACCACCGCATTCGCCTGATTTACCTTCGTGTAACTTCCGGCTATTCAGCAAATTCACATGACCACTCCGAGGACACCGTTTTGATTCAATAGAAGTATATAGAAGTTATAAAAGATGAATCGAAGAAGGCTCTGAAGATTTTTCCAAGTGCTATAATGACTGGAAAATTCGTTGGCATAAAGTGTATTGCAGCGGGTGGGGATAACTTTGAAGGAGATGAAATGGACAAAATTTTCCTTTCAATTTGATTACAGTAGAATATGTATGCTTGTATAATAAGGAGTAAACGAAATTGCATAGTAGAAAAAAATTCAGATAAAGAAAAGTGCAAATAAATGTTTTGGATTAAGGGGGGGGGGGGGGGGAAAGAAACAACACAAAGTGTTATAAAGTGGCGAAAATATTAAGGCGGTACGATTTGACTAGCTGCTTCAATATGTTTTGCAATAACTTCTTTGCACTCATGCATATGTGATTTAATGAAAAGAGTGTTGTGTTTTTCTTTATGCGTGATTATTTTGATATTAAGTTGACATAGTCAATTACAACAGGCCTATAACTTATGTCACATTTATTTTAAAAGTAAATCCTTGCAATATCTATAAAAATATATATACAGATATATAATTGCGTGTGATTGAATTTATATTGCAAAATGTATGTATGTAAGTTAATCTGAGAATTGCAAATTTTTAATTCAATATAAGTGATGTTTAACAATTATACATTTAGTTTTTTTGAGTACAATTCGGTAGAGCCACTTAATGTAGTTTAATCTAGGTTAAGCTTTTTCCGCAATTTAACAAAATCGGATAAGAAATATTAAACTGACATTCAATTACATTCGAAAATATTATATATTATCTTCGAAAATATTTATGTGTTCCTCAAATTACAATTGCAATACAGGTGCTAATCCATATGTATAAATATGCGGCAAAACGTACCACTATTTACTAAGAAGAATAATTCCAGAGTTTTCAACAATGGTAGGAGGGATTTAAGCTCAATGGCAGGTCAACTCCTCTAATTTGGGTTCCTAGTAACAGGAACATTTTCGGCAACTTAAAAGCAGACGAATTTGTCACGCTAGACGCTTGTTCAGAGGAATCCGAGGTGTAATTATTATCATATCAGATGGCAACGAACTAGCGACGGCTTTATACTTATTTGGAACAAAGAGCTCAAAACAGATGGAAATCAAAAAACGAAGCTTAGAATAGGTATATAAAAAGTGTGTTCAGAACTACAGCTATAACGAGGCATTAGCCTTTTGGATAATAATATTAAAAATGGGTCTGCTTATAAAAATATGTTGTGGCAAGAAGAGAATAAGGAAACTGTTTTTCACATTCTTTGTGATCCCTAGTTTTATTACAAACTCGACACAGAATACTTGGAATCCATCAGGCATCAAACCTTGAATGACTTCCACATAAAACATAACGAATATACGTAAGTAGTTTCATTGAGAGCACCAAATGAATTAGGCGCAACGATGGAACAAGATAGCAAGATAATAAAGGCCTTACGATAGTGCATCAAAATGGCACATATGTACGGCGCTAATTTAACCTAGGTTGGCGGCACTTCTATCTACCTGCAAATGGATAAAGTGCCCGCAGTTTTTAATATCTATAATAATGTTTGGGACCACTTTAACATCAACCAAAAATTTTTTTAGTTTTACAAAACATTTATGCATTTTGCTAAAAACATTCAACAAAATATATATCTCTTTCGCTTGTAACGAAGAACGCCCTAATCTTGAACATGATTATTTTTGCTCAGAAAAAGTTTTGTAGCTTTCGCACTTTGTGGCTACACTGAATGACTTTAGTTTTCTTACATACCACTAAATGAATCCATAACAACTAAAAAAAAAAACAAAAGAGCATTAGATAGAATTTTATTTTTTAAGCAATATCAATATTATTAGCAAATAAAGAGGACACTAAAAATGATTTTATGTACTTTCTTACATTTAAAAGAACTAAATTGCCAACATTATATTATTCTACTTACCAATCTTGAGAAAGAGAGACTGTCGATTTAAAAAAAAATTGATTGAACCAATCGTTCTTCTTCTTCTTCTTTACTGGCAAAGACACCTCTTACGCGGTGATAGCCGAGTCAACAACAGCGCGCCAGTCGTTTCTTCTTTTCGCTACGTGGCGCCAATTGGAAGCGAAGCGAAGCCAGGTCCTTGTCCCCCTGGTCCTTTCAACGAAGTGGATGTCTTCCTTTCTTCTGCTTCCCCCGGCGAGTACTGCATCGAATACTATTAGAGCTGCAGTGTTTTCGTCCATTCGGCGTAGCCGCTGTCTTTTAATCGCTGAACTACGTCGTTGTCATATGCGATGTTCAGCGTGGCCAACACGCAAAGGACCATAAATCTTCCGCAGAAGATGATATCAATATCAATAATATAATAATGATATCAATATCATCGGCATACGTCAGCAGCTGTACACTCTTAAAACTCGATTAAGTTCTGCAGCTCGAATTATTTTTTCAAAGAGTAGATTGACAAAGTCGCGCGAAATGGAGGCGCTTGTCTGCAACCTCGTTTGGTATCGAACTTCTCGGAGAGATCCTTCGCGATCCTGACGGGGCTTTTAGTATTGCTCAACTACAGTTTACACAGCCCTATTAGGGGATACCAAATTCAGACACCTTGGCATAAAGGCAGCTCCTTTTCGTGCAGTCAAAAGGAGCTTTGAAGGTGGTGGGGTGTGTCGATTCACTGTTCACGGGTCTTTTCCAAGATTTAGCGTTCGATGAGTGTCTGGTCGGTTCTTGCTTTTCCAGGTCAAAGGCCACACTGATAAAGTCTAATCAGTTTGTTGACGGTGGGCTTTAATCTCTCACACAATACGCTATAAGGTTCCATTTATATGCGATGTTGAGGAGGCTTATCCCTAGGTAGTTTGTACAGATTGTGGGTTCTCCCTTTTTGTGGATTGGGCAGAGCGCACTTAAATTTCAATCGTTGGGAATGCTACCGTCCGACCATATTTTACAAAGACGCTGATGCAGTTCTTCGATGCTGTGTTTGAATAGCTTGACCGTGGTTTTGTCGTTCTTCAGAAGGGTAATTGCTATTCGAACTTCTTCAAGGTCGGGCAATGAATCGTCTGCTCCATCGTCATCGATTGGGAAATCGGGTTCACCTTCTCCTGGTGTTATGCATTCACTGCCATTTAGCAGGCTGGAGAAGAATTCTCTCCACAAGTTTAGCATGCCTTGGACATCACCCACTAGATCACCTCCGGTCATGAAATCTTCTGGTAGTCGCCGTTGTTGAGGAGTGCCCTCAGAGAACAGGAGTGCATAACGAGTATAAAATCGCTCGGTCGTCTGTTGTGAATGCAGCTTCTCGACGTCGAACCTTCCTTGTGTTTGTTGACCTGCAGTTTTTGCTGCAGAGGCGGGTGCGAATCTTGGCTGCAACAATATAGTGGTCCGAGTCGATGTTAGGATCTCGGAGCGCACGCACATCTAAAACACTGGAGACGTGTCTTTCTTCTATCACAATATGATCGATCTGGTTGATGGTTTTTCGATTCGGAGACTGCCAGATAGCTTGATGAATCTTCTTATGCTGGAATCTAGTACTACAGATAACCATATTTCCGCCCCGGTGAAGTCGAGGCTGAATTTACCGACCGTAGGGCCAAAGATAGCTTCTTTGCCCACCCTGGCGTTAAAGTCGCCAAGCACGATTTTGACATCGTGGCGGGGGCATCTCTCATAAGTGCACTCCAAGCACTCATAAAAGGCAGCTTTGGTCACATCGTCCTTCTCTTCCGTCGGGGTGTGCGGGCAAATCAGCGATACGTTGAAGTACTTTGCTTTGACGCAAATTGTGGCTAGACGTTCATCCACCGGGGTGAATGAGAGTACTCTGCGACGGAGTCTCTCTCCCACCACGTATCCCACCTTTATATGGCTACTGTAGTAAATGCCACAAGGACCAACTCGCCTCAGTTCTTGTCCCGTCCATCGCATTTCTTGGCCGGCGGTGATGTCAGCCTAACGACGACATTATCCAGCTAGGCAGCGGCACCTTCCCAATTAAGGGACCGGACATTCCAGGTGCTAGCCCTAATCGTAATCCATAATACGTTCGCCATGGTCGTTATAAAAAGGGGGGTCTCTCATCAAAAGCTGATTGTTATTTTTCATTAGGTGCGTTTTCTTGGCTGGCTGGCTGGCTTCTTGGCTGTAGGGCGGCTGCGGAAGCGTTGGGATGGCGGTGTTGACACACAAGAAACACAAGAACAAGAAAGGCATTGTCGTGGTGCAACTTACAATCGGCTGCGATGTCTTTTTGGACCCGATTGGCCCTTTGTTTGAGTCTCTGAAGGACTTCCACGTAAAACTTGTGATTGACAGTTTGTCCAGGAGGAGCAAGTTCATCATGGATGATGCCTTTGATGTCAAAAAAGACAATGAGCATCGCTTTGGATTTTCCGGCCCTTCAAAAAGTCCTGGTGCCACCGAAACACACCACTTCTTGGTAAGTCAACATCTTTGTAAGCCTGCTGTCTCTTCGCAGATTTACCGAGTTTCAGACAGAATTTAATCGCGTATCTCTGCAATAACGAACGCTCCATTTTCGGCTTCCATCATTCACAGGTGCTCGGAGACAACTGACCAGCAACTCGTTTCAGCAAGGCACGCCCTCTACCGAATCTAGTCGGGGCGTGCACGCTCCGAAGTGCAATCGCGGCGGAAAAAAATCAGTTCTATTACTTTCCGGACAAAACCTGTAGAAACAACCTCCAATTCAGATCTTATGAATAACCACGTGCTTAACAAAAATAAGCCGCAATTCACATTTTTATTTTTTTCTTTCATAAAACGAGTTCGATTACTTTTTGAATTTCACTTCAAAAAAGTATCTTTTTTTGTCGAAGGGTCTCAAGAATATTTTGCAAGCGTCTGTGTCCAGTCGGAGGTCGGATGAATAATATTCTTATTGAAAAAGACTCGAAGGCACCGAAAGTTTTTCGGTTTTGGCAAACCGAAGTGGGACATAAAACGGGAGTTCAAACAGGACCAGAAAATTCAAAATTTTTTTGTAAAGTGCCACTATTTTGGCAATTTTTGAATTTAATTTAAATTTTATTATTTTTGACTACGGCGTCGGAGATTATGTTTAATTTGTAAAATATTTAATCATTTATTTCCCAAAAGGTCTTTATTTGGCTGGTTGCTACAGATGTGTCTGAATGAACGTTTGCATAAATATAGTCAAAATCCTAGACTTGAAGGATAGAGTCATATTTTTAGCAATGTTGCTATTGAAGCACAGAGCTTTAAGATTGTTTGAGAGGTGGTAACTTTCTTCGTTTTACCATATAATACTAAAAAAATTTTTTTGTTCTAATTATAGCAAACAATGTTTTTTGTTCTAATTTATATTAAGGTTTTGCTACAGCGTACAATTATCACCCACGTGGCCAATATGCGTTGAAGACGTTACAAATACTGCCGAACCACGCTACCATAACATGATCTCACCGAATCCATCGAATTGTATCGAAAATGATCATCACATTCATCACCGCACCCATCACACAGCAACGGCAGGATCTCAGACTTGTGGCTTTAGCTCGGGAGTTCGTAATAACCGACATAACATGACCAACAACAATGTTTGCGGTGTGCGCTGTCGTTCTTTATTGGGATATCAACCGCATTTGCAGCTTATCAATGATGCTAATATTATGGGCAGCAATAATTGCTGCGATACTGGTGCATCTGGAGGCCGTTATAGTCCACATCCGAATGAGATGTTCTTGCAGCATCATGGTAAACTCTCAACCCAACCAATTAATGGTTTTGATGATTCAACAAACTGTTGTTTGCCGCCACCATCACCAGCGCCGAATAGTGATAGATACATAATGGGCTTAACATCACTGGAAGGTTCTCAAATATGTGGCGCTTCCAGTAATGTTAACTGTTTGGATATGCATACGACATACACTAATTATGATGGCGGTGGCAATATTAGCGGTCAAGTACATCAAGCTAACACACAGCATTTACATCAACATCTACATACTCATCATACATCACATTCGCTTTCTTCATCCGCATCAACATTACCGTTGGCTGTTTCTAGTAATTGTGGCACAACCTTGTCAGAAAAGTACGCAGGCAACATGCAACAGTGTTCTATTTCACCGAATACTCGATTTCGCTTATTAGACCGATATCGTGAGGTGTCTACGCCTAAATCATTGGTTTTGAATACCACATCCACCACTGGTAGTCAAGGCGCCTTTACTCCGGCCTCGGGTGATGTTTCAACACAGCATTGCAATGCCCCACGGTACGCCTCTTCGGCACATTTTTTAGCACAAGGTACACCCCTGGTGACAAGCGACACATACACATACCTTTCGTCGACAGTGCATACGCCTGTAAAGCGCTATGTGCCGACCCCTCCGCCGCCAAACGAACTATACACTGACATATCGGTACAGCAGTCTACACTGACTCCGCAAACATATGTAAGCAAATGCACGAACAATAGCAGTATGATAAGTGGAAATGGTACAACGCAACATGTCAACGCACTGCCTTTCCGCTTACGCATGAAATGCTGTGCTAATGATTTGGCACATCCACCAGTGATGCAGGCAGCTAATATAAATACCTCGCATATGACGCACAGTCTTGAGCATCGGCCACTCTCAGTTACCGACTACTGTGCCACATCTCCGCGTACTCGACCATCCTTCAATGTTATTAACAACAGCAATATCATTGCTAACGTCATGGGTAATTCAAAATGCGCTGGAGTAACAGCAAAAGATACTTCCATTATCATCTTACAAGATCAACAAATGTCAACAAATGAAAACTTGACATCGCTATCTCAGTTGCACAACACATCCAGCTATATAACTTCTGCGTCGACGGCCTGTTCAGCGTCAACAGCTGTGGCGGGCGGTTCGAATCCTTTATGCGTTAGACCGTCTACGGCCTCACCACTATATATTGGCGCAAACGGTATGTATGTAGGCGGCAACAGCCGCTTGAATACAAACGGTGTCGCTCGTGCTAATAACTCAAATGTAATAAGTGATAGTAACAACCGAATTTATGCGACGCCTGTCACCCAAATGGATGCTAATTCTGGCGGAAATAGTGTTGGTGACAACAGTAATAGCAACATAAATTCTGGACCCGGTGGAGCCACCACTTGTTTGCATTGCAACACAGTGCGACGTACAACCGGCGTGCATCAGACTACTCAGACAACAGGCCCGATCAGCCCAATACCTATACAACAGGTACTCGAAGGCAATAGCGCAGGAGTCACCGGTAGTTGCAATGGCGTCTTTATACAGAATAAGCTGGAACAAACTTCACATTCACTAACACCATCCACCAGCGAGTCCCATAGTTCTCCGGAAACGCCGTCGGCAAATGGAGCACCGAATTCGCGTGTACCTTTTCGAAGTAAAGCGAATGATCACAGTAGCAATAACGGAGTTGAGCAATTGCTACAGCAGCAAGGAGATCAAATGTATGTGACTCCAAAAGCCCTACATCATCCAATGAATGTAATAAGAGAGGGCACAATCACAGAGCACGTTAGTATTACTGGGAACGGTCAAATGTGCAAGCAGCAGCAGCATCAACAAGCTTTGAACCTTAATCGGCAACTACTGCAACATTCGTCTATGCAGATGCATCATCAACCACAACAGCCCTCACCAATACAACAACTGCCTATACCACAACAGCAGCAGCACATTCAACGCTTTTCTCGAAAGAAACGTTTGAGTCAATACATACGCAAAGAAATAGCTCGTTTTTTTGGTGTAGACGCCAGTACGGAAGCTGAAGAGTTTGCTGTTTGGCAAGGCCGTCAAAGGCGCTTAGCCCTCCGAAGGTTTGGTGCATTGAAAAGCGAGAATGAGTTACATACTGAAATGAACAACAGAAATACCAGTGAGGTCAATAACCGCATAAATTTCTATAATGGAGTCGGTGGGGGGACGAATCAACAATACCACCAACATCACTACTACCCTTCGGAAAGGCCTGATATATTACCCGCTCATGATACAGAAGGTGATGACTTGACAATCGAATGTACATCGCGACGACGTCATTTCTCATATACTGACTTCAAGTTAGGAGATCATGTCGAGCGGAAAGCATCCGTAGGTACAATGATTATGTCTAGTCTAACTTATATCGTACAGACACTGAATAAACGACATCCTCGCCACAACCGACAATGGTCACGGAGTTTTGCGCAAGCTCATGTAAATCAAATCAATGGTATCGATAATTCAGGTGATATTTTTGAAGGCTTACCAGCTTTTTACGAAGAGGAACTATTTTTCGACTCTTCAGGTACTGAGCAAACCCTAAACAATAGCAATGTAATTGGTTTGAGTAGCAGTAATAGCGCAATTAGCGGCTCGTTACAGCAATCGAACGTTATGAGACCTGGTGATGCCAGTGCCACGATCACAAACAATAGTCGCGTACAGCTACTTGAACATCATCGACAAATATACATGAGTGAACGTATGCACGGATGGCGTACTTCGGCTGTAATGGGAGGTAGTGGAAAACGTGGCTCTCCCAACACCAACGTTGCTACAAATGGTGAACAAATAACTGCGTCCATATTGCTGCAGCAAGCCACAACCACCAACATTAATACCGGTGGTCAACAATCAAGCAATGTTTGCAGTACTAGCATCTCCCACCAGTCCAATATGACAGCGATCGCTGGTAATAATGGCACACCTTTACTGCCAACTGTACAACCAACAAATGGAAAACGCGGTAATCGCATATCGGCACAACTTTTAGATGGCGTACTCGAGAATTCGCGTCGCTCAATACAGCGCAAAGTTAAATTGCTTACAGTTAATGATCTAGACGATCGTGCGGATCATCGGCCATTCTTTACATATTGGATAAACACAGTGCAGACATTAGTTCTCTTATTGTCGCTTATTTGCTACGGTATAGGGCCTATAGGAATTGGAGTTGAACAAAAAACGGGACAAGTACTGGTTACTAGCCTTAGTTTGCAAACAGTGCAGCACACTGAGCAAAGAAATTTATGGATAGGGCCACGAAATAACGACTTGGTACATATGGGTGCGAAGTTTGCTACTTGTATGCGTAGCGATGTTCGTATCATGGATGTGCTACTGAAGACGAGGCGGCAAGAACGTGAAACTGCTTGTTGTATACGCAACGATGATTCAGGATGCGTACAAAGCTCTCAAGCGGACTGCTCTGTGCGTGGACTATTCCCAACCGTAAGTAAAAATACAATTTTTTATACGCAAAATTAAAATATGGCAAGAGTATACATAAAAGAACTTTAAATTTAATTTTAGAAGTCTATATCAACCTGGAAAAAATGGTCGCCTGGTGAATCTGGACCAGGTGGGCGCATTTCGGGTTCCGTTTGTGGACTGGATCCTAAATACTGTGATGCACCCGCATCCATAGCACCATATGAATGGCCCGATGATATAACAAAATGGCCAATTTGCCGCAAAACAAATTCGTTTTCACAACGTTTTCGCTACAAAGATCACACCGCCGAACACATGGTATGTGAGGTCATAGGTCATCCGTGTTGCACAGGAGTTTATGGAGAATGTAGAATAACCACTCGCGAGTATTGTGATTTCGTCAATGGCTACTTTCACGAAGAAGCATCGTTATGTTCGCAGGTAAGCTCCATATTTATTAAAGTTTCAACTATTCATCAATTTCCTGAAATAGATAGGAAAAATGCTTATTAGCATCCTTAAAACATATATTCTTTCTAAATTTAAAAAATTTGTTTTCAAATTTGTTAATAATTTCTGTTTTGCAAGAACAAATTTTCGGATTATCTAACGAATGAATTTTGATTTCGGATGATACAGCGCCATGATACAGAAGTCACCACAGTCCTATTTTTTTGAGACATATTCGAATAATAGCCTCCATTTTCCTGTTTTTTTTATACTCTCGCAACATGTTGTTACAAGGCTATTGTATTGTTGTCACTTAACGGTTGTTTGTATCTTCTTCTTTACTGGCGTAGACACCGCTTACGTGATTATAGCCGAGTTAACAACAGCGCGCCAATCATTTCTTCTTTTCGCTACGTGGCGCCAATTGGATATTCCAAGGGAAGCCAGGTCCTTCTCCATCTGGTCCTTCCAACGAAATGGAGGTCTTCCTCTTCCTCTGCTTCTCCCAGCGAGGAATGCATCGAATACTATCAAAGCTGGAGTGTTTTCGTCCATTCGGACAACGTGACCTGTTTGTATCACCTGAAACGAATGCAGATAGATATTGAGTTATGTATTATATATGTATATACTATATAAATGACTATCCTGTGAGGAAATGTGTTAAATTTCGATTGACTGTCTGTTCGTCCGTTGAGCGTATAAATTTACACCAAAAACTAACCCTTGGGTATTTGTTTATTTGCATTCTCCTACAAAAAATGTCGCTTTGATATATTTTCAATACCCAAAATTTGTATAATTACAGATTTCCTGCTTAAGCAACGTCTGCGGCATGGTGCCATTTATATCTGGTGAGGTGCCTGATCAATTTTATCGTCTATTCACATCACTTTGCTTACATGCTGGGATTCTTCATTTGGCCATCACTATCGCCTTTCAACACGTATTTCTAGCCGACTTGGAGCGTTTAATAGGGCCTGTCCGCACTGCTATTGTTTATATTGGCTCAGGACTGGCTGGCAATTTGACTAGCGCCGTATTAGTGCCATACAAAGCAGAAGTGAGTATAACGAAATATTATTTTACTTGATAAGTTTTATTTGATCAACCCATATTTAGGTTGGACCATTGGCATCATTGTCTGGTGTAATTGCGTCCCTGGTTGTGTTGCTAATACTTATCCACTGGAAGCATCTACGTAAACCGCACGTTGCTCTTTTCAAACTTATGTGTATAACAGCACTAGTTTTTGGCGTTGGAATACTACCTTGGCAGTTGAACTTTGCAGGCCTTTTGGCGGGCATTTTTTGTGGCACATTCTTAACCATTGCTCTGGTGCCGTTTGTGAGCGTTACCAAATATGGACGAAAATCTAAGGTTTTCACTTTATTGGTCGCATATATTTTTATTTAACGATAATTGAAGCACTCATTCCACAAATTTTGAAAGAAAATTAAAATTATATACAGTGAATAGATAAAAAATGACTTCAAAAAAGTTGCTAAATTATTGAGAGATTAATTTTTTAGGACGGAAAAAGAAATTGCTCAAGCCATTTTCGTCTCTCTACTTAATTTCATTAAGGATAGCACAAGTGATCTCTGAACCAAACTAACTGACTTTACGCTCGCACTACAAATGCACATACAGTTACTCACAAAATGAGTATACAATGCAGTTCGTTAAAGAAATCCACAAGCTATGGAAAATTTAGTGATTATATTTGAAATTTTTTTGATGCACATTTAAAGTTTGGACTCTTATCGACTATATTTGAACATAAATAAATGAATTAAATTTAACATTAAGCAAAAACATAAACAAAAAACTATAATTATTGGCAAATTCGGATCACAAAATTGAGTATACGAGTACACTCCATGGAAAATAATTGTTTTATCCGCCTAATCTTTGTTTTTCTTTAATTTAATAGGCTGTGGGTCCACCTGCTGCATCTATTACAGCTTGCATCCGCATAGGTATCGATCCCGCCAGTTGGTAAAATTAGGTGATATTTCGCTCCATATCCTGATAATCTCCTTTTTTAGGTCTTCTTTGGTACCGGGACTGAATTTTTTTAGCACAGATTTCAGTTCTCCCTATAAGTGCTCTATGGGGTTCATAACAGGTGATTGTGGGGGAGTTTTAAGCTGTTTTGAAGCATTATAAATAAACCATTCTTTAACTATCATCACTGTGTATTTTGGATCATTGTCTTGCTGGAACCAAGACACTGAAGGGAAGCTTTATTTTCTCCATCCTTGGTCGTAAATTTGACTTCAGTATATTCAAATAAATCTCCTTGGTCATGTCGCATTCAATAAATTGAATGGTGCCTACTCAATTAGCTCTCATAGATCTCCACAGCACAACTGAACCACCGCAATGTTTCACCGCACCAACTAAACTTTTACTTTTTAGCTCTGTGTTTGGCTTTCTCCATACAATTTGTCGTCCATCAGATCCCCAAATGTTAATCTTTGTTTCGTCAGTGAACATTACACTTTCCCAAAAACTTAAAGGCTTATCAACTTGAGCTTTTGCGAATTCAAGCCGGGTTTTCTTATTTACACTAAAAATAAATGGATTTGTACGTGCTATGCGACCATGTAAATTATTTTTGCGAAGAACACGACGAACTGTTTCAGTTGATATTTGTTTATTTATTGTTTATGACACTTTAACCGCTAGTTTAGGAACAACTTTACGTACAATATTACGCTCATCAACATCAGTAAAAATTTTTTTTCTGCTTCTCATACAGGAATTTCGCAATGTTCCTTCCTATCGCCATTTATTTATAATTTTTTGGACTGTGCAATGAGGTCTACCAATAATTTGACCAATATTTCTGTACGATTTACCTTCACAGCACAATTTTATCATTAATTCTCTTATTTCAATAGTTGTCTCCTTTCTAGTACCAGCCATTGCGAGAATAATGCACAAAACACAATAAATTGTACATCTAACGATAATACACGACAAGAGCTTTGAAATGCCAGCATGATCACATAACTGTAAAAATATATCCAGAGATGCCACAAATGTTAATGTTAAAGAAATCAGTTATTTTATGCAGAATTATAGTTATTAAGATTTCAATTTGCGAATGTGCTTCAAAAAAATTCAAATACATCCACTAAATTTTCCATAGATTGTGTATTTCCTTTACGAACTCCTGTGTATACTCATATTTGTGAGTAACTGTAGTTACGATCGCGCTTACCATATTTACAGCACTTCAATAAGATAAAACTACATAATGAATATAAAAACTCAAACATTTTTTCAAAATGAACACATTTTTAATGATCTTGCTTTTTTTGATCTATTTCTAATAAACTAATTTTGCCCGCCCTATACATCATTAGTTGGTTTCGGCATCGGCTCGCGTTTGTAGTAAAAGTATATATAAAGCGTAGCATAAATTCCAAATGTAATCATAAAAAGTTAAGTTCCTGGATAGCTCTAATGAAGTGATTTGTACAACTCATTACTTATGTTTAAGCATCAGCCAAAAATTTTTCTAATTTCGCAATATTTCTTTTTAATTTTGTTTTATATTTTTATTTCTAGATAAATCTTATATGGTCCTGCGTCATCTTCCACCTGTTTATATATTCAGCGCTGTTGGGGATTTTCTACGTATTTCCAACGGAGTTAACTTCACTAAATGTGGGAGAAGTTTTAAAAACAAATTTGAACCCTAATTCAGGCGGTGGCAGGAATGTTGCAGATAGCGTAAGTGTTGGGGTCGGCGTTGGAGGAATCGGCCTCGGCGGTGGCCATAGTGGTGATATACCTGCTGGTATCAGTAATGGCAGAGGGTATAATGGCAAAAACAAATGGCACCAACCGATGCAGCAGCAGCAGTATTACTATCACCATCGTTCCAGTGATATAATTACAAGCGGAGTGGTATGTAAAGATGCATGTCTGTAGCAAGATATGTATATTAATGCAGTTAGGTGGGCATACGATTCATAATTTTCCCCCAAAAAATAATTTGCTGAATTCATGGTTAAATTTTCTATAGGAACATATTTTATATAAACATTCTGTCACTAATTCTTAGAAAATACTGCAGTATATAATGTTCAGTACCAATGTACCCAATTTCAACACTTTGTTTTTATATTTTACTTAAAACATGAATTTATTCTTGCATTTCTCTTCTATAATTAATACACGGCGAATACGTAAATTTTCAGGAAGACTCCCACTTCTGTGTTCTATGCATTTTTCTTTCGGATGTGAATGAAAAATCGAACCGCTGTGTACCCGAACAAAGTTTTTGCTTTGCAATTACAAAGTAGAGCGCAATTTTGAATCAACAATGGAAAGTGTTTTCTTTCTAAGCCAAGCTACTTCATCATCAGACTCAATTGGGTGTCTATTCATAGCGCAAAGCCAATAATCGGAATCACATCGGAATATTAACGAGTTGGATCTCCATTGCCATCTTGCGTGTTAGCACTGGACCAATGGAACACGCTTGCGCTTAGCAGGCGTTGGTCACCGACCCGCTCCTGTGCGACTCCAAGATCCTTTTAGCCTAGAGTAGTAGTAGTAGTAGAATGGAGTGAGAGATCTACTGAATTACTTGCAAAGTTTTTTTTGCCGCAATAGTTCTTACTGGACGTTGCATTATTTAGGAGTTTTAGGTACCACAACATATCAGCGTTTTAAGCTATCCAAGTAAGATTCGTGTTACGATTGAGCTCTCTGAGAGGTTTATTCTTTCGAGAAAAGCTTTCTTTGAATAATTGTACAAAAACTAAATGTTTAAGCCTATACATTTTCTTTTTATCTTATTCAGGATTTACAGAAGAAACCATTACAATTGCAGCAAAAGGAAATGGGTCCTGTGCCATCATTTTATAATTATGCTTACCATATAAATCGCAGCAATAATCAAATGAATAGCAAATACAAATATAATCCTATTAATAACGGTAATAACAGCAGTTTCACAAATTATTATTTTGCGAATAACATCAAAAGCTTTTTGAACAGCAGTAACAAGTCACACCATATAACTGGCGACAGTGAAATATTGTCAGAAAACGCGCGGCCTGTCGCCAAAATCATAGAAGTTGAAGCGGGATTGAGTAATCGTAGTAATAGCAACACTAACATAATCGCGTATAAAATTAAAAAAAATAAAAGAACTGGTGAGGAAGATATCGGTAATGGAAGCAATAACATTGATATTGATGTTATTGTCGGGGACATGACAGTTGGTAAGCTGCAGTCGTTGCAAACATTCAACGCTATAGTCAATCAGACGCCGCATTACAGTAGTGGACGACATTCGTTTGGGAAGCAAACTAACAACTTGAGATTTGTTGGAGTCAGTGCCAATGATAACTGCAACAGAAGTAGCAGTCTCATCATAGAAAATCAACAGCTACAGCTACAACAACTAAGGCTTATGCTACATTCAGGACGAAAACAGTCACACCCTAACGGTAATATTAAGGACACGAGCTTTTACAGTGATCACCAAAAATTAGATAACATTGTAGATTCGTTACATAACCTTGAGGACTTTGACATACACAGGGAACTAATGTATACAGTCGAAGCAGATACCGACAACAAAGACGACGTAGAGATATCGCTTGTCACAAGACCGCACGTAAATCCAGATGAAAAAACTCAGTTCACCTTCCATTTGAATGATACCAGCGTTTTTGCGTTCATCGATGACAAAAATGTTAATAAGACTTCAACCAATCCAAAAGTCGCAAGAGTTACCAAATCCAAAGTTCGTTGGAGCACAAAACCATGGCAGAACTTTACGGGTAGTCAACAACAGCAGCTAAATTTAGTATCAAATGTTGCACCCACATTTAAGAGATTGTATAAAAAAGTCGCAGTAACAGCAATAACGGATACAGTAAATATGTCAGGTTCGGCTACCGGAGATCCGGCTTCAACAGCTACAGGACCGAGAAGCACCACATCGTCGTCCACGCTGGGTGAAGTGGATAAATTGAAAACAAAAACCGAATTGATAAACAAGAAAAGTGCAACAAAAATGAGAAATAGCAACAGCAGCAAAAAAAAAACAAAACAATAACACCAACAATACAGCAATAAATGCCAGAGGGGTATGAGTATAATAATATAAATATTTACAAATAATTTCACAAAAAATAGTAGTTTAAGTAGCGAGCAAAAGCTAAAAAAGATTTCATTGTAGAACTAACGCTAAACACAATTTCCATACATTGCACATGCTGGTACACATACACATATATATTTGCACATGTGCATTCAAACAGATATGTACATATATCAGTAATGCCCACATTAAGCGAACAACTTCTACAAACAATTTTCTATTTCTTCTTATTATCGCTTCCAACTTCTTGAAAAAATATCTTGTTCCTTAGATTTTGTTGGAAATTTAATGCCCTAAAAAAAGGCTCCTATGATTTTTTCGTAAACCCAACCGTTTAAAAGATATTAACAGTAAAGTTTGATTATTTTTGGGAAATTTTTTTTATTTCTTATTAATTTTATAACTCAATGAAAAAAATTATTATGAATGATGAAACTCATAGTTTTGTAGGAAATTTACTGCTCTATAAAAATGGTCTGATATGATTTTTCGATTAAGTTAAGCGTTTACGAGATATTCATCAAACATCAATGTATATTAGGGTGGATTAAAAAAAAAAAATTTGTTTTTTCGTTTGGTATTCTGAAAAATAGGTTCCTAGACACCTCTAAGAAAGCCTCTCCAAAACCTATGGGTTTCATCATTCATAATAATTTTTTTCATTGAGTTATAAAATTCATAAGAAATAAAAAATTTTCCCAAAAATAATCAAACTTTAACTATTAACGTCTTTTAAACGATTCTTCTTCTTTACTGGCGTAGACACCGCTTACGCGATTATAGCCGAGTCAATAACAGCGCGCCAGTCGTTTCTTCTCTTCGCTACGTGGCGCCAATTGGATATTCTAAGCGAAGCCAGGTCCTTCTTCACTTGGTCCTTCCAACGGAGTGGAGGTCTTCCTCTTCCTCTGCTTCCCCCGGCGGGTACTGCGTCGAATACTTTCAGAGCTGGAGTGTTTTCTTCCATCCGGACAACATGACCTAGCCAGCGTAGCCGCTGTCTTTTAATTCGCTGCACTATGTCAATGTCGTCGTATATCTCGTACAGCTCATCGTTCCATCGAATGCGATATTCGCCGAGGCCAACGCGCAAAGGACCATAAATCTTTCGCAGAACCTTTCTCTCGAAAACTCGTAACGTAGCCTCATCCGTTGTTGACATCGTCCAAGCCTCTGCACCATATAGCAGGACGGGAATTATGCGCGACTTATAGAGTTTGGCTTTTGTTCGTCGAGAGAGGACTTTACTTATCAATTGCCTACTCAGTCCGAAGTAGCACCTGTTGGCAAGAGTAATCCTGCGTTGGATTTCCAGGCTGACGTTGTTGGTGGTGTTTACGCTGGTTCCAAGATAGACGAAATTATCTACAACTTCAAAGTTATGACTGTCAACAGTGACGTGAGTGCCAAGTCGCGAGAGCGACGACTGTTTGTTTGATGACAGGAGATATTTCGTCTTGCCCTCGTTCACTGCCAGACCCATTCGTTTTGCTTCCTTGTCCAGCCTGAAGAAAGCAGAACTAACGGCGCGGGTGTTGAGACGGATGATATCAATATCATCGGCATACGCAAGCGGCTGTACACTCTTATAAAAGATTGTACCTGCTCGATTAAGTTCTGCAGCTCGCACTATTTTCTCCAGCAGCAGATTGAAAAAGTCGCACGATAGGGAGTCGCCTTGTCTGAAACCTCGTTTGGTATCGAACGGCTCGGAGAGGTCCTTCCTGATCCTGACGGAGCTTTTGGTGCCGCTCAACGTCAGTTTACACAGCCGTATTTGCGGGGATACCAAATTCAGACATCGGCATAGAGGCAGCTCCTTTTCGTGCTGTCGAAAGCAGCTTTGAAATCGACGAAGAGGTGGTGTATGTCGATTCTTCCTTTCTCGGGATTTGCCGCATGGTGAATATTTGGTCGGTTGTTGATTTGCCAGGCCTAAAGCCACACTGATAAGGTCCAATCAGTTCGTTGACGGTGGGCCTTAATCTTTCACACAATACGCTCGACAGAACCTTATATGCGATGTTGAGGAGGCTAATCCCACGGTAGTTGGCGCAGATTGTGGGGTCTTCTTTTTTATGGATTGGGCATAGCACACTGCGGCCTGTTGTTGTTCTTCAGGCAGGCAATTGCTATTCGAACTTCTTCATGGCCGGGCAATGAAACGTCTGCTCCATCGTCATCGATTGGGGTATCGGGTTCGTTTTCTCCTGGTGTTGTGCGTTCACTGCCATTCAGTAGGCTGGAGAAGATTTTCCTTCATAATTTAAGTCTGCTCTGGGCATCGGTAACTAGATCACCTTTGGGGGTTCTACAAGAGTATGCTCCGGTCTTGAAACCTTCTGTAAGCCGCCGCATCTTTTCGTAGAATTTTCGAGCATTACCCCTGTCGGCCAGCTTATCAAACTCTTCGTACTCACGCATTTCGGTCTCTTTCTTTTTCTGTCTACAAATGCGTCTCGCTTTCCTTTTCAACTCTCGGTATCTATCCCATCCCGCATGTGTTGTGGTCGATCGTAACGTTGCGAGGTAGGCAGCCTGTTTTCTCTCCGCTGCGACACGGCACTCCTCGTCGTACCAGCTGTTCTTTTGCACTTTCCGAAAACCAATGGTTTCGGTTGCAGCTGTACGTAAGGAGTTTGAAATTCCGTCCCACAGTTCCCTTATACCGATTTGTTGACGAGTGCTCTCAGAGAGCAGGAGTGCAAGCCGAGTAGAAAATCGTTCGGCTGTTTGGTATGATTGCCGCTTCTCGACGTCGAATCTTCCTTGTGTTTGTTGGCGTGCGTTTTTTGCTGCACAGAGACGAGTGCGAATTTTGGCTACAACAATATAGTTGTCCGAGCCGATGTTAGGACCTCGGAGCGCACGCACATCTAAAACACTGGAGACCTTTCTTCCGTATATCACAACATGATCGATCTGGTTGGTGGTTTTTCGATCCGGAGACAGCCAGGTAGCTTGATGTTTCTTCTTATGCTGGAATCTAGTACTACAGATAACCATATTTCAGGCCCCGGCGAAGTCGATCAGCCTCAAACCATTTGGGGATGTTTCCTCGTGGAGGCTGAATTTACCGATCGTAGTGCCAAAGATACCTTCTTTGCCCACCCTGGCGTTGAAGTCGCGGGGTCACTCATGAAAGGCATCTTTGGTCACATCGTCCTTCTCTTCCGTCGGGGCGTGCGGGCAAATCAGCGATATGTTGAAGAACCTCGCTTTGACGCGGATTGTGGCTAGACGTTCTCCGGATGATAGTACTCGGCGACGGAGTCTCTCTCCCACCACGAATCCAACACCAATCTTGCGCTAAGGAACAGGATATTTTTTCAAGTAGTTGAAGCGAGATATAAATTTTTTATCTGATAATAAGAAAAAATAGAAAACTGTATGTAGGAGGACTTTCCCGTTACAATTAAAAACTCATATTTGGAGAGGATTTCTTAGATGCGTCTAGGAACTTATTTTTACGAGTACCAGTCGAAAAAAAAAATTTTTTTTTTTAATCATCCTAATACATATGTACATATGTAGAGCTTTGCGCGCCGCTACATGATCACTTATTAAATTCTCCGTTTTACACAAAATGTCTTTTAAGCAGCCCCGTCAACTTATTCTCTTATAAGTCGCTTTCCATTCGCAATATCTATATATCATTATTTGCTTATGCCAGTTAATTCATTTATACTAGCTACTCGATTGCCACTTTCCACGGAAACAACTAGAATATTGTCTAACACGATTCGGTGACTGAGGATATACAGCTTTGCCCAAGTTTAAGGCATATTATTAATTACAATTTTTATACGCTTGAAACATGGTGCTACAGAGTATAATAGTTTTGTTCACCTAATGGTTGTTTATATCGCCAATAACTAATCGAAATAGATATAGGTATGATATAGTATATAATATATATGTATATATAAATGATTAGCATGACGAGGCGAGTTGTAATCGGTCCGCCTGTCTGTCCGCTTGTGCAAGCTATAGATTAAGGAAAAATGGAGATTTCGTAATGAAACTTAGTACCCGTGTTCCTGAGTAAATTTCGGTTCTGGAAATGGGCGGGATTAGACCACTGCCACGCCCACAAGATTCCGTTAACCGAAATACAATAAAGTGTCATAACTGAGCAATAAATTAAGATAGACAAATCCCTTAAGTACCTCTACGTACAATGCTAAAATGGATTATATAATCCACTAGCTGACCCCGCAGTCGTTGTCGTGCGTAAAATTATGTGTTTTGAAATGAAAAGATAAAAATCCATATTGTGTTGATAATAAATTATTTGCGTTTTTTCTACATTTTTTTCAATGTAACGCCGCTTGATAAACAACATTTTTTGGTTTCTGTTCCGGTGCGTAAATGTACAGAGAAGATGGTTTTCCCACTCGTTAGCGCGCTACGTATATCTGGCCGTGTGAAAAATATAGCATTCCCAAATTTATGCCACCCACTATACGACTATCCTATTGATCGTCATCTCAAATTCCATTTTTACTGGAAACGTTTGAGCTGAAATGGCAATTCGTTAGAACTCAAAAGAAATCCGTAGAATCAAGCATTTTACCCCTTATATTTGATAGATGCGTCACAATCAGATTGCGAAACATCATAATGACAGATCCAACTTTGAGACGCAAATGATGAGGTGACATATCAAGCCTCTTCAAAGAATTTAGAAATTCCACTGGATAGATCACGGTGTCGTCATCATTGCCCAGACTATCGATCGATTTTTTATACCGTAAGTCTCCCGGAATTTGACTTTGAATCTTCCAGTTTAAGTCAACAATATAGGTATTTGTGGCAGCTAACATTGCGCGTGCACTTAAGGAATCGTACTTACGCTAATTTGGCAAATATTCGTATAAACATTCGTGATGAGTCCATCTTTCGTAAATTGATAAACGGCTTATGGAATTAATATCAAACCACCGGAAGTATCAACCGGTATTGACCCATTTTCAATTCTTTGCGTATACGATGTCGAATGTCTTCGGCAATGTAATTTTTGGTCGTATCCCATAACGTGGATTTGAAGGCCGATCATCGCAAAAAGTGTGCGAACTTCAGTGGCATTCGAAGTAGCTATCGTATCGTCCATCGTTTGATTCCAGTGATTATCATGTTTCAGCAATTGCAAATGCTAGCATGATACTCAAAAAGTTGCATACACCATACCAGTCACAGTATGCAATGACTCAAATGAATTTGAACCGCGTGCATTAATCAAAAGCAACCAAATGCATTAAATAAAAGCAATCATCGTTTTTCGGGGGGATTGCGTAAATTCGTTCTAATGCATTAGTTGAGAACACACCCGGATGTCCATCTACTGGTTGGCCTTGCTTTCTGCGTAACTATCTCTTCGACGATGCATTCTATGTATAATATCGAGGCACTTCCAAAAAGAGCAAGTGCTCGCAAATGGTTCACTGATGAAAGTTGAGCAAAAACACGTAAATATTAATTTTGTTGGTGGCGGTGTTTCCATTGGATATACTGTATTCTCTGGGTAGAAATAAACTCTTTGGTCAATCTCCAAATTAACTGCGAGATGCACAACAGTCGGAAAACGTTCATGAATTGCAAAAGTAAATTTCTTACAAAACGCTTCATTTCAGTTCCCGTATCGACCGAATCGTTCAAGACCAATAACCGCCTTATTGCTTCCTTAGGTGACGTACTTACAAATGTATTTTATCGATTACAACAAATTGCAATACGCAACATTGACATGACTTCTGAATGTGAATTAGACAACAGTGGTGAATATGGTACGATCCATGTGTTGTCAACTTTGATGTGCTGTTCGATATTCACGCCCCTAAATTGAATGCTAAATGTTCTGCCATTGTAGTCTGGTGAGCGACGCCGATACAGCGGATATCCATCATTTCTAGTTTGTGTTTCCGAAAGAAAAGCAAGTGGATAGTGTTTGGTGCATTTATTGTCAGACATGCAAACCGAAGTGGGATTGTGGTGTCCCCAAAGTCCATGAACCATATGGGTTCTCTTCACTTCGTATAATACTGGACTTTTCTTTGCATCAGGAATTTCCGCATGATTGAATGATTTCATCAATTTGATCTGGTGTAACCACCATCCACCATCCAAAGAAGAATGTGTGCGTGCGGCAAATCTCTCCTTAGCCACTCAACAGAGTACATCTAGCATCTAACAGCACCATATATAAATACGATGCTTCAAGATAAAGTCCATCGAAGCTGTTGCTTGAAAAGTCTTGCTGTGACATCGTAACGAATGCTTTCTGATTGACCGCGATCCATAATACCGCACGTATGTCATGTATGTTGATGCCAAAAAGAACGCCGACCGATATTAGCGCGATCTCTTAGTGGCATCGTAATAAATTTCAATCTGTAATTGATCACTTTGTGTGCAACACACATGACGTTTTCACTGAATAATTTTGAAAAATTTTTGACGCAAACGACAAATTTGAACGATTCAAATAATTTAAAAACACAACACAAAAATTTAAAAAAAAATTTATATGGAAGAAAATAACTTTTTGGATTTTTCCAATTTTCCGACTTTTCCTCACGAAAAGCATACAGGTTTTTTATTTCTAAACCTTCCTTGATCCACAACGAACAACCTCTTAAAATTTCATCAGTATTGGTTCAGCCGTTCTCTTAGCGTTACTAACGAACAAACATTCATTCGTTTGTATGAGAAAAAGAAAAGGGCTGTTTTCAGGGGTTTACCGGAAATTATTCGAATTTTTTCTCCGCAGAAACCATCCCTGAACCTCAACGAACATTTTAAAAAAATAATTATCAAATTTGGTTCAGTCGTATGAAAGTTATGAGCGTACATACATTTTGACGATTCATGTTTATATATATGGAAAAAGAATTTGTTTTTGGCCCCACTGCTAGGTATACTGATTAGGGTTTATTAAATAAAAATATGAAATTTATACTTTAAAAAAGCTCCTTTTTGTGCATAGCAGGGCAGGTAACAAAAATGTTAAACAGTAATAACATAAATTACAAATAATACCTAGTGTAAGTTTGGCTAACAAAACGAAATAGAGAAGATGCAAGGGTTTATTATATAGAGGTCAGACCTACCAACTGACTAAATAACAATTATATTAACAATTTTTCCTAGCATTAGTTATCGCAAAAATATCAATGACTTCGTTTAAGTCCAGGCTGGTTTTTAATTGCGATAAGTGATAAATGTCGGAGTTGAGTTTGGTTCGTATTATTTCTTAAAATATTTTTTTTTTTAAGTTTTAATTTGCTAAATGGCCTTTCATTTGTTCAGTTATAAATTTTGTTCATTGTTGTGAAAAGTCCATGCTTGAATTAATTGAGGTAAAACTTGGTGGTAAATATTATTAAATTGAAGTGAAAAACTTGTTATATTTTCGTTGGAATTCGTCACACTTTTATCATTAAGTTGCTTCATCAACATGTAATATAAATGTTGGTGTTAGAAAATCAAATACATATTTTTTCTCGTTTTGGAAATCGGTGATCAACTGCTAATTCATCAAAATGTTTTTTAACTTTTCTTTACATTTTTTCTGGAAAATGGGTGTCAATACCATATTTTCTTGCAGTTTCACTAGCTTTGCACTTGAATAATCCGAAATCAAATTTATAAATTTGCAACTTTCATTTGGTCTTTGCTAAGACTATACTCGCCTCGCCCAAATTGAAGGTCACATTTTTGTAAAGTTTTGGATGCATAATTGTTGCAGTTCAATATACTGCAAATGAATTCGCAAAGCAGCGCGAAATTTAACACTTCTCTTTTAATACTTCCTGCTTCACAACGCTCATCTTTATTAGGGCTCTTTAGAACTATTTCTGATAATGCTTTGATAATATCAAAATTATGAAGTTTTATTGACGACCTGATTAACGTGGCGCAGGTGACTTGCATTTTTTCACGACATTTCGCATTATACAATGAGCTGTAGCCGAAATCTATAGATTTAATTATAATTATTTACAATTTATTGACTTAACGGACAACAATATGAGTGGTCAAATCAAAATCTGACTAACTTTTAACCGAAAATATCGGACAATATATACATACGTAATTGAAATTAGGAGATTCCTGATAATATTATGTCTGTATGCTGAAAGTGGGTTGAATATAGGCTGACTTTATAACGCATCGGTATATCGCCCGATCAATCAATTATCTCGATGAGAGAGCGTGTTTTTTTGATAACGGTGCATCTTTGTGCCAAAATGTAAGAAATTAGGTGAAAACATGCTCAGACCTTAAACACTTCTAGAAATTTCCCCACCAGTACTTAGTCCTTCCTTTCTTGATTTATTTCCGGCATTTGCTCAAACTAATGTGTTAAAGTCAAATTATGGACGTAATTGAAAATGACATTGATTGTAAATTGTACTTTTATAGAACAAAAACAAACATTAATCATCGAAAATCGCTTTATAGGTTTTATAAATATTCTCCATTAAAATTTCTTACATCATCACTTTTACCACTTTATTTGAAGTATCTCCAAAATATGCATTCTGACCATATACCACGATTTTACGTTTGTTTATTACAATATTAGTGCAGTAGAAAAAATGCACTTATTTGCTAATTTAATACTAATGAAGAATTTTGGCAAAGTGTTATCCAACCACCACGATACTTAAATAGAAAAGTTTTTGGGTAAAACTCTGACTTTCGGTTTTACCAAGTAATTTGTCAAAAAAGCTATTTCGCTTTCATCTGTCAGTATTTTTATTTTTACCGTTTGGTACAAAATTTAAAGGTGTAAATAGTTCATGAATTATGTGTTGTGAGAGACATGAATAAATTACTATTTTAAATAATTAATGAAATAAAAGTAAAACAATAGCATCATGACATGACGAAAATTTTTAAAAATTAAAAATTTGAAAAGTAAAGGCTGTTTTTCTATATCCAGTCCCATGCAGTGTACTTTGCGGCAATTAACATCTTTCCTTGGGATTCATCAAAAAACAAGATTTTGGAGAAAATTTATTTATTTATAAAACTACGAAATTAAGAAAAGTAGTTCGAAAATTCCTTCTGTTTTTAAAAAGCTCTATGTATTTCATTGAAATTTCTTGAGGGGTTTTCAAGCTACATTGGACACCATCAAATACCTTGATGGCTCTATTTGTTTTTCTGGATACATGGAACGGTTCGTTAGGTAAAACTATTATACTCTAGAGTAACATTTTGTAAAAGTACAAAAAGAATATGACTACCCCTATCTCCTTAATATTACATAAGGTCATACAAACACTTATGTACACTATAATAACAATTCAAATAGGCCAGACAAAAAAAAAGCTTAAAATAATTTTTGGTTAATAATTAAGGGAGTATTCTAGTCTAGAAATCAAATTTTGGACAGTTTTTTGAATTAAAAAAAAAAACACCAAAAAATATCCATTTTTTATGGTGTTTTTATTGATATCTTAAGAATACAGAAACAAAATTTACAAAAAAATATTAAAAATAATTAGAGGGGGGAGAGACAGGTGCAAAAAAATGGCGCATCCTGGTGACATTGATCCTGACTCTCCTGGAGGTCTGAAAAAAAAAATCAAAAGAAATTTTTTATCAGTAAGGATGCTGTTATAGTCCCTACCTCAGGGAACACGAAACATTTTTTTTTGAAAAATGGCGATTGCCTGAAAACAAAAATAATTTTTTACGCTTTTTTCGAAATTCCTGAATCTTTTTAAAATATTAAAAATAAAAATTTTTACACGATGCTGGTAGAAACGATAATAAACGGATTAAACAAAGAAGGTTCACACAAAATTTCAAGTCAATCAGTTGCATAGAACTTGAGATAATGCCGGTACCGTTTGGAAAAAAGTAGTTTCGAGAAAAACGTGTTTAAAAAATTCGATACGGCCGAACCGGGTTAGGTACTGCGTCACTAAAGTAACTGTAGCTCTTAAAATAATTTTAATTTTTAAAAATCCTTTGGAGGATATGTTCTTAAGGGTCTAAACTTTAAATATATAAAAAAAAATCGAATTTTTCAAAATTCTATAGTAGAATACCCCCTTAAGTACTTTCACAACGAGCGGGCAGTATACAAAATGGTAATAATATGCCCAACTACTACGAGTTAAGATGAAACTTTCAATAAAAAGTAAAATTTGAAATATTTATTCTGAGCTGGTTTCACTTAATATATAGTTTTGAATGCACTTAATATCATCGCCGATAAATATTCAGTAATTGCCCCTAGCAAAATTATGTACTAATTACCCTATCGAGAAACTATACTATATAAGCTGTCTCTTATTCGCCATTTTTTAGATTGTAACTACATCAGTTTTACTATTGCGAATGGCTGAAATAACACACATTTCTTTTTATTCTCAGATTTCCAAAACTTAATCAGTTATAACAGGGGTTAATAAAAAGTTGTTTTGACACGGAAAAAATAATTTATCCACCCAGAAGGAATCGTAGTACAATTCCGCATGAATCAAGGACATGCTATAGCCGGTTACACCAGAATTGTTGCCTGTTTGTCGATTGGCTACTCTCCAACGATTGGGGGTTCAAAGACAGCAATAATCACTCTCTAAACTTATAACAGATATATTTACAATTATTTAATGATACTCCTCCTCATTAATCAGGTTGCAACACACGTATATATGTGTATACATTTGTAAATCCATAGTCCTCGCATAAGTTGGCACCCGTGAATTGAGTCCACGAAATATACATATATTTTACGCATTTGTAAATTTTTGCTTTGCACACATTTACCTTTTGTTGATATAAGGGTCGTGGTTTAGCATGGCAAAACATCTTTGAGGCCAATATATACCTGTTTATTAAAGAATGTAATTCATTCGAATTTAACGTTTTGCAAAATTTTTTAAGTTTTTACGAAATAATCAGGGCAGAAAAACGTGTGCAATAACAGCATAAAAGGTACCATATTCGGGCTGTCCTCTTTTTATATTGTTTGCAATAAGGTATCCTGTAGGAAATTATTTTCAATACTCTTTATGGGTTTTTAATTTTTGCTCCTCATCCTCACACATACAAATGTTCATCCCCACCTAAAAAACAAAAGTAATGAAAAAAGGTATAAAGTAAGGTAAATAAATTGAGTATATAAATATGCATGTTCAAAATCATAATCTCAAGTGAATAATCTAATGATACGATATATGTATAAAGAACCAATTTTTTTTATATTAAAATATAATATTAATAATGATTAACACATATTCTCACACACGTACATACATACAAACACACAAGGCATACGTGTCTGGTGCTGTTGTTGCAAAAAACAACTTGGAATTACTCGAATTCGCTTTGTTTTCCTTCTTCCACTGTTATATGTATATACATATAAAGTTTTGATTTATATAAAAAACCAAAACAAAAAACCACAAACATGGATTAGCTGTAATGTGGAGTATAATAAGATATAAAAATGTGCATAAAATAAATATAAAATGGAGAATAAAATAGAGTATTATACTAATAAAGAACAGTTTTCAATCAATCAAAACTTCATTTTCTTTCATTTATTAATGTTGCTTACTCGCGGAATATATCCCTATTTTCGGAACGCTAGAAGATTGTCGCTGCCAGATCGGAAGAACTTTCGGCTTTTTCCGATACCGCATTTATTTTGGTATTTAGTACTGTGTATGTCATTTGGAGAATTATTTTTTTTAGGTTGGCAGTACTTTCAGTCACATATATGTCAAATTTCATGCCAAAATACTCATTAGTGTTTGAGATACGTGTCGTTTTGTGAGCTGCTAAAAGTGAGTTCTTCGTTTCTTGCGATGTCGAAATTTGTTGAGCAAAGAATTTGCATTAAATTTTGTTTACGGAATCAATTTTCTGCTGCGGATACGTTAAGGATGGTGCAAAAAGCCTTTGGTGATGAGGCTATGTCTAAAAAATGTTTACAAGTGGTATAATGAGTTCCAAGCCGGCCGTGAACGTGTCGAAGACGAAGAGCGTCCAGGGCGACCATCACCCTCAACCGACGAAGCTCACGTTCAACAAATCAAAGATTTGGTGTTGAAAAACCGTGGATTAGCAATTAGAGAACTTGCTGATGAGTAAGGCTCAGCCGCCAATACCATTTTGAAGGAAGCGTCGCGTTGAAGTGTGTGAAACGATGCTTTCCGACTACCAGGGTGTCAGGAACTGCACTATAACTGGCGATGAGACTTGGATCTATGCTTACGATCTTGAAACAACCGATCAATCGAGCGAATATCGTACCAAAAGATACCGATAACAAAAAAAATCGTGCCAAAGTCGCTCAAAGATCAATGTCATGTTGACTGTTTTCTTCGATTATCGTGGTGTTGTACATTATGAATTCCTTCCAACCGGTCAAACAGTCAACAAGGAATATTATTTGAACGTTATGCGTCGTTTGCGTAACGCTATCCGCCTAAAAAGGTCGGAATTGTGGAAAGACAATTCTTAGTTTTTACACCACGACAATGCACCATCCCATACTGCCCTCGTAATTCGTGATCATTTCGCCAAAAACACAACCCATATCGTTCCGCAACCACCGTATTCACCTGATCTGGCGCCGTGCGGCTTCTGGCTGTTCACCAAGCTCAAAAGACCGAAGAACCGAGAATTCGGAAGAAGAAGCATACCGGTTTCTCTATTCAAACTGCGAAGATAAAAAAACACATTCCATCCTCGTCCGAACAAAGGAACTGGACACGGCCGAAGTCTGACATTTCTTGCTTACTTGCCCCCTATATTCTCGCACTTTATCAATGGTTCTGATTCCACGGTATATTTCTCATGTGTCCTATTTATATCGAATATAGTTTTGATATTGATCTACGATCAGTACTTCCTTTTTACCATTTATAACCGATTTAAATGAAATAAGTTATTATCACTATTGTCCGAATAGATCATCTCTCTCTTCTAAAATCCATGTCACTGCAGGTGATGTACTAATAGTTCCTCGGGTGTGATGCCTCTACTTGCATAATCAAGTGGATTATGAGAGAAATGAATGCGATGTCATCGGGCGAGCGAAAAAGCCAGGCGTAATGTGGTAGCAGTTACCTATCGTCATAAGAATAAAACGTACAAACTCGTTTGCGTTACACGTATTAGAGAAAATAACCGCTACAAATACGTGTGAGCTAGCATCGTAAAAGCTATGAAACGATGTTCGAGAACATGGAATCGTTTCCACCGTTCGTTCCGAAATGGATTGACCTTTGGAAGCTGTGACTTTATTCATTGACGGCAAGATCAGCAAGCAATGGTGAGCCTTAAGTTAGCCCCACAGACTGCAGCTGCTATATGAATATTTTCTTACGACAACAGGCAACAGGAAACCTGCTTTTTAAAATTGCGACTACCGACTAGGGATAGAAAGCAGATGCCTGCCGACTGGACATGCAAGTAATGCGTAGATGCGAGGCGGAATCGTTAGGACCAGCAGAGGAACGGCGTCGAGGATGTCGGATCTGTGGGCTTTTGTAAGGCTTTTTCCAAGTCCCTCGTCGTGTCAGTCATTCAGCAGGATATCACACCCTATACCCAGGCCGCCCAGGGTTCAAATAAGTCTAAAAACTGTTCTGAAATCATAGTCCGAGTCGATTCGAGGTCAGGTTATTTGGTGCCGACCTAAGTAACATACCTAACATGAGTAATAAAAAGAGCTCATACATGAACTTGTATAACACAGACATTGTCACTTCTTCACGAGTAAAATGATTTAGATTAATAAAATTGGATGGAGTTAGCTGGCACCCTGGGTTAACACATAGGCCATGTTTTACTGTAAGAAAATATCTTATTTTAATGAGAAAATCGATGAAAATGAATTCGCATATAATGAATGGGGAATTTTTGGTCGAATTTTTACATACGTTCTTCGGCCATTATTGAAGAATTAGTAAGCATGTTTAGATTTCAACAAAAATCTACGCCCGAGTTATGTATGACTATCCTAATAATTGTAATTTGAAGTCAACCATGTCACAGAGGCATGGATTAGAAGCTGAATTAACGGAATGTCACGAGTCAGCATTTTTTTAAATGTATCATGTTAATATGTAGAATAATGTTATTATTCTTTTATTCTTAGTGAGTTTTAAGTTTTAATGAATAAAGCAGTTACTGAACAAACATCTTGATGTTTGGAACTATTTGATAATATCGTTAGAAGTTGTAAGTGGCACAGTCTAGTCGGACCGGGCGAAATTAGAAGAATAATATCTCGACAATTGTTAACAGAAGTTAAAATTATAAAAAGAGAAACACGAAACACAAATGAAAGCTGCGAAATAAATTACAAATATCTATAAGAACAAGAAAAAATCAGAACAGCAAACTGTATCATAAACATCAACACTAGCAACAGCTATAACAAAAACAACAACAGCAACAGTGGCTTCGAAGAAGATGTAGAGAAGTAATGTACAATTAAATTTATTATTGAAACATTTTATTATATTATATACACAAGTATTTATAAACTAATATAAGTCATTGTAGAAAGTGAAGTAAATCTTAAATTCCCAGTGACTTCAAAATTGTAGGAGCAAATCTTTCACAGATCTTGTACTCCTTATAGGAATAAGGTACATAAAGAAAATAAAAGGGTGGCTTAAATGTAAAAAAAAAAAATGTTAAAAAAAATAAAAAACGTGAAAATAAGTGAATTTAATTATATTTTAATAAAATAAAAGTTCTCGAAAAAGAAAAATAAATCAATTTAAGTAAAATAAATTAAGTAAAGTAAAGTAAGTGAATCTCTATTCAACGTATGTATTAAGCAAATCACATCAGAGGCTTGTGCTTATGCAATAAGGAACTGAATTTCATTGACTCAGTTATCAGGAATTATATATAGCTTCACAAAAATTGCAATAATTTTGATGTCAGTAGAAAGTAAAAATCAAGATTATAGGACACAAAACAACGGGCCAAGTAATAGAAATAGTTTTAGAGACCAATAAGGTTTTAGGCCTAGATATACTAATAGTTTTAACAATCGACAAAATTACCAGCCAATACATACAACTAATTCTGCAAGTCAGCAACAATTATCGAGATCAAACAAATGGATCGGGTCAACATAATAGCAGACTTCAAAATACATATAATTTTCATAGACAGCACTGTAGGCATACCTGGACTAGCAATAACAGTGGACAATATAGGTCTAGGTATTTCAATAGGTCTACTCCTATGGAAGTAGATACCACGAGTCGGGTTGGGGGACCGGAAGAAACAAACGTTAATGACATGCTTTTTACCAATTAGCATCCCGAGGCTATGATATAATGATATTATGATAAAAAAATAGTTATAATACTAACACTATTTGGGAAAAAGTGGTACATTATTAGTATAATGAAGAAAAAAACTTTGAAATTTAGAATTTACCCATTGTAGAGCGAGAGAGTACGGTTATAAGTACATTAAATAGCAATATTGAGAAACCAAACATTAAAGTAAAAAGTCTTTGCCTTATTTTATTAAATTTTAAAATTTTTGATATAGAAAAAATTAATATAACTTTGAAAATGGAATAATTATTCCTTTCTATATGAAAACTGTTCAGAAAGAGGTATATTCATTGGAAGTGAGTGAACAAAAAAATTTTGCACTTGATCATCTAAAATCAGAAGAAAAAAACAAGATTGAAATTCTATAAAGCCAATTCTACAAATTATTTTATTAAGAGGGGGATAATCTGACTCTGGTACATGAGATTAAGACCACAACCAATCATCAAATAATTTCAAGAATCTATAGTCTACCTGCAAAGCACGAAGAAGAGGTAAGAAAGCAAATTTATGAGTTAGAAAGTCAGGGAATAATCCGAAAAAGTGGGGGCAGGTATAGTTCACCTATTTTAATTGTACCAAAGAAAACAGAGGGTTCAAATAATGAAAAATATAGATTAGTGGTTGACTATAGGAGACTTAACCAACTTACTGTCGATGATAATAAATACCCTCTGCCAAATAATGGGATTTTGGATAAACATAAAACACATTACTTTAGCACTTTTGATTTAGCCAAAGGTTAAAGGGACATCGAAAAAACAGCTTTCGTTACTCCGACAGGATTGTATGAGTACGTCGCATGCCTTTTGGGTTTAAAAATGCCCCAGCCACGTTCTAAAAAATGATGAACGAGCTTCTAAGAGAATTCATAAACAAAATTTGTGTTGTCTATCTGGATGATATTTTGGTCTTTTCCACGTCCTTGGAAGAGCATATTCTAACACTTGAAAAAATTTTCGCGGTTTTACCGAATAACGATTTAAAAATTCAAACAAGCAAATTTACTTTTCTAAAAAAGGAAACCGAAATTTGAAGGACATACATTAACTCCCTCTTTTTAAACGTAATACTGAAAAAATGTTGGCAATAAAAGAGTTGGATCTTTCGAAAACAGTGAGATAGCTTAAAGGTTTTTTTGGAAGCTACAGGGTATTATAGGAAATCTATTAAAGACTATTCGAAAGTAGCATATCCCATGAGAAAGGTTCTAAAATAAATCCAAGACATTCGCAGTACATAGCCAGTTTTGAAAATTTTAAAATACTAATTTCATCACATCCAATTTTAAAGTTCGATAAAGAATTTCTAGGCATTATACATATATTCTATAACCTACTATATTTCAGGCCATACATTTATGGCAGAGAATTTAAAATTATTACCGATCATACTCCAATAAAATATCTCTTTAAATAAGGATTTTTCTCAACGCTATCAGAGGTGGTTATTGAAATTATGGAAAAAATAATGTTAAAACTGATTTCTTGAGTCGAATTGAGAACTCACCAAAACTAAAAGAAGGTAATGACAATGACCAACCAACCAACCTGGAACTGTCAGACACAATTCATTCAGCAGATGAAGAACTGCTTGAGCATTTCCCAATTAAAGAAGAAGTTGTAAATAAATACAAAAATTAAATCATATTGACATATAGCCCTCAAGCTCAGAGGCAAAGACTCCATGGAAGAAAAATTATTAAAATAAGCTCAATGGAAGAAGAAAAAGAGAACAAGAAAATATTAAAAAGATATATAAAAAGAATAGTGGGAATATTTTCCAAAGTATCCGAAGCGGATGACCATAATATGCAGAAATTACAAATTGAAATGTTTGCTAAAGATAAAAGTTTAAAATTTGCAAAATGTACAAAAAGATCTTCAGAGATAGAAAAAGAAAAGGAACTACATAAACAGATATATTATACCATACACAGGAATCTGTGCGTAGTGCTTTAATGAAACCCATAATACATTAAAAGATAAAATATATTACTAATTAATATATAAAATTTAACGAACATATTCAACTTCTAATAAACAACAGCCAAAATGCCAACAAATCAAATTCAATAAAACCAAAATTTCAATTAATAGAAACCCCTGGAAAAATTAAATAGTGCACATTGATTTTCATTTCAGATTATTCCTTTTTAAAAGCAGTAGATAAGCACACAAAATTTGTGGCAGTCTATAAAATAACAGTTAGAAACTGGTCCGCAAAGAAAGCAATAATGATTGACAATTTTTTCGAAATTTGGTAAACCGAAAAAAGTCATTATGGATAATGAATTCAAGGCATAACAGCTATGCATACCCTCGGGATGAACGAATAAAAGTTCATCTCACAAAGCCAAATAGCCATATGGGAAATGCGGACGTTGAAAGATTGTACTCAACCCTATTGGAAAACTAAAAGTAATTGAGAACCCTGATCTTTCAACGGAGAAGAGAATTCAAGTCGTTGTAGGAAATTATAATGATCGATATCATTCTACCATCAATCGCACACCCAGAAAGGCTAGGGATGAAGTGTAGGCACAACTTACAAATGATTGTTTGGTATAATGGACGATGAAGACAGGCAAGATATAGAAGAATTTCTAAATTTCCAAATTTCGATAAACAACCGTTTTAATAATAATATGTATCAATTAAAGAGTACAATAGAAAATGTCAGGAAGCAAGTTTCGAAGTCATTGAACCAGGTACAAACAGAGAACAGTGAAATAATGAAGCATGTTTTCTTTAATGATCAGTTGAATAAATTAGGTACTTAGAGGAAAAAGTTAACGAAATACAAAACAACATTCAATTCGACTACAGCTCTCAGGCGAGTAAGTTCGTTAATCAACCGTCTGAGCGTAAACTTGAAATAAGTGACAAAAGTTGAATTAAGTGATTAATACTCTCATCGCGCACTGGTGTAAAACCTAGTCTAAGCAATGAACGACCCACCCGACGTGGACGGGATTCCGCCCTCCTTCCCCAACCATATCAAAAACTTACGGAAATAAAATCTCCTGGACCTAAATTTGTGGTGATAAAAAGAATAAATAGTGACGAAACCTTAACTTAAGTGTCCCCATTCCTTATCAAAAAAGTGATCGACGGTGCATGCGGACAAGTCGACATGTGCCTCATAAAAACAAAGAACCATACACTAGCTCAGAAACTCGAAAAACTAAAAAATTTATTCCCTTACATACAAGTGAAAATTATAATGCACTCTAATCTGCATTTCTGCAAAGGTGTTGTCTACTGCAACGACCTTCGTGGAATACCCGAAAACGAAATCTTAGATGAACTTAAAGATCAAAGCGTAAAGATCAAAAAGTAAAGTGGGAAAAATGCGTAAAGAAAACAATAATGATTCAACACTTGTAGAAACCGGTTTAATAATTATTACTTTTTCAACGCTCTCACTACCTGACACAATCTCTATCGGTTACGAAAAAGTACACATCCGACCTTACATACCCCTGCCTCTACGATGCAAAAATTGTCACCGCTACGGACACCTCACGAAATATTGCAAAAACCAAAAGCTATGCTCAAATTGCTCACAAACGTTTTATACATCACCAGACTCTGTTGAAAAGTGCCACTACCCGTCCGCCTGCCGTAACTGCAGAGAAAACAACACCAGCTACGCCGACCACTCACCTTACTTTAGAAGCTGCCCTATATTCATTAAACAAAAGGAAATTCAGACTATTAAAATACTTCAAAAAGTGGACCACAAAACTCCCCACACTATGTACAAACAACAACATCATCAATCTAGTACATTTACTCCAGTACTCTACGAACACCAACAGTATACAGCTCAAGCGACGAGGTCTTAGCAGCAACACTCACGACAACCAACAGTTCTCAAAACAAAAAGTCCCATAACAATACTAACTCCAACTCCTCTCTATGTACCTACTCAACGCTCTTCGACGCAACCCACCTACGCCCTTCAACAACAAATAAACAGTACGAATCTACACAACTGACAGAAATGAAAATCAAAATATTCCCAAAAGCAGCATCTAATCTAATAGGCAAAAACAAACTGAAAATGGTCAATCACAAACAAAAAGACAACAACTTCAACACAGATGATAGTGATGACTTTGACAGTCTCACTATGGAAGAGTAAATGGCCTTACAACAACATATTTCTTTTTTTTCTTTTTCTTTTTCTATATTTTATCGTATTACTAATTATCACTTACTATACTCCAATGGAATATAAAAGGATACACAATAACTGCATCGACTTACGACCAAAATTTACCTATACCTATCAACTACCATTTATATACCTCCGGCTCCACACGAAACGCGTTCGGTGGCTCCGCATTACTTATCCACAACTCTTTGCAACATAAACATATCAACTCTACAGTAAATAACTTTGACGTTACGAACGTTATCATCCAATCTAAGATGAAATTCATAATCAACTCCATGTACATTCCACCCAATACAATAACTTAGAAAACATAGTTCCAGAATCCAGGTTACCTGTACTAATTACGGGTAACCTCAATCACACTAGTTGGGGCGCCAAAAACAATAAAAAAAAGGGAAAACGATGTCCAAATTCATAACACAATCCTTACTAACACTCCTAAACGACGGTTCGCCTACCCACTACTCCACCCACCACACATTCACACACATTGATCTATCTATCGTATCCCCAATCATCGCCATTCAAAGCCATTGGAAAATGGCTTCAATCTAAATAAAGCAAACTGAACCCAATTTCACCTCCTAGCAATCCATTTTAGCAACAATAGACTGGTTAGCACAAATATCAACGAAGAAACTGCAACCATCTACAGGATCTTACTTCAAGCTGCCAATGAATCCATACCCCAACCACCAAGCAAAAGAAAATATACATAACAACATAAAGATAGCAAAAGCAGAGTCTATTAGTCAATTCACTTCAAATATTAATCCGCACACACAACCAGGAAAAGTATGGGCAACCATTTGCTGCTTCTGCGGACTAAAACCCAGATCGTCAATTCATTGTATCGATACCCAACACTTAAATGGAAATACAACTACAGAAAAATCGGAAATAGCGAATATATTTGGGCAATTTTGGTCGAAAGAAGCACAAAACCGTAACTTCTCGTCGACATTTTAGCAATGTAAACAAGACACCCTCAAAGTGACATACACCCTAATACCCAGCAAATCTGATTCCTTTATCGAAGAAAAAGTCAGCTATTTGGAGTTAGACATTACACTAAATAGACTCAAAGGCAAAACACCCGGTCTTGACCGTATATCTTACCAAATGTTACAACACCTACCAAAAACCGTAAAACACCGACTCCTTGATCTGTTCATAATATATTTAATCAATACTTACCGCAGATATACAGAAATAGTACGGTAATCCCCATACTAAACCAAATCTCGATAAAACTTTAATTAAATCGTACCGACCTATTTCTCTCAATCCATCCTGCTCAAAAGTACTAAACAAGATCATCGTCAATAGATTATGGTGGTTTGTCATCACAGACAAACTCATACATAGTTATCAGATGGGGTTCAGGAAGGGGAAAACAGTGTCTTATTTCCTAGTATATCTAGACTATCAAATCACTCAATCCCTATCGGCCAAAAAACACCTACCAATCGTCTTTCTAGACTTCTCCAAAGTATTTGACAAAGTGGAATTACACTCCATTTTGGACCAACTTTTGACACAAAAATTTTCCAATATATAAAGAATTATCTGACCAACAGAACTATCAAAATAAAAATAAATTCTCATTATTCTGAACAATATCCCCTACAGAATGGTATCCCACAGGGATCACCATTATCTGTTATACTCTTCCTCATTGATTACAATAAGCTAAGTAATATCATTTCCCTTCACAAGGAATTAAACTTCCTGGCATACGCTGACGACTTCATGATTATAAAAAAAAATGAACAGATCAAAAAACACTCAGATAGATCTCAGCAACCTACATAACGATATTACCAACTGGTCCCAATATTCAGGGTACCAACTATCACTACAAAAATGCAAACACATCCCCATATGTAAAAAGCACAACTGCCAGGTTAACACCCTCTGCAACAACATAACCATAAGCTCTGTTAGAAACCTAAAAATACTCGGACTTATATTTAATAATGGATACAAATAGAATAGTCACATCGACTACCTAGTATCTGCTCTTCAAAACCGACTCGACATCATAAAATGCCTCGCAAGTGCAAAATACAATTGCAACACAGTGTCATTACTATTAGCAGTAGAAGCGTTGGTTATATCAAAAATCAACTACGGCATATACCTATACGCATACGCGCCATAATCGACTACAAGAAAGCTGAATTCAACCATCAACTCTAGCATACGCACAGCCCTTGGCGCTTTCAAAACAACCCCAATCATATCCCTTAATTCCGAGGCCAATATCCTACCGTTGAACACCAATAGAGATTTTAGTACAGATACACTTAAAAAATCGGTCATAATCAACGATTACTCCCCTCTTCCCATGCTTCTATCCAAAAATCCTCAAAAAGTATTTAATAAATCCATCCTGCCTAAATAGGATAACAAACTTAGCCAAACAATTCGACATCCCATTAAATTTTAAACCTTACAAAAACTCGAAAACTCCGCACTGGAAACTAGATCACTCAACAATAAACACAAATCTTGCCCATTTAAAAAAAAAAACGTTACTCCTCCATTAGTATTTAGAAAACAATTTTACGCAACTATCGAAAAACTCCGTAATTTCGAATTCCTATACATGGACGGTTCCAAAATCAACACTAAAGTTAGCTACAGCATAATTCAAAACAAAAAAATTATAAAAATCGCACACCTACCCATCTACGGCTCAAATTTCTCTGCCGAACTAATAGCCATTCACGAAGCTATCAAATACGCCACAAAGTTAACAGGCAAATTCGCATTTTGCACTGACTCCCTCTCTTCTATTGACTCAATAAAAAACCTAAACAACCAAGACTTCTACTCTAACCCAATTCCTATGTCTCTAGTAGAGATGCTTTTGCTTTTTAAAATCACACTTCCTCCAAAAACATCAAGATGATAACAACAATCATTCTCAATGGTACTCAAAATCACAAAACTCCAAGCCAATCAACGACTACTTAAAAATCAGTACAACTTCTCTGACTAGAAAAGACCAAACAAAAATTATAAGACTGGGACTAGGACACAATAGTCTCACACATAAACACCTAATTGACAAAAGCCTGTCCAACATCTGTAAATTTTGCAATAGTCAAACAATCAGTACCCAACACATCTTTGATACATGCACATTTTTCGACACCTACCGACTTTTACTTCCACACTCAACACCTTCAGAGCTACTCAGAAATCCTTCATTTAATAACTTAATAACACTAATAAATTATTTAAAGTTTTGCAATATATATAATGAAATATCAACATACTATTATTTCGCAGCATACTGTATAATTAACATCAATCACTCTTAACACTCACACTAATATTCTTAACTTCACCTAAATTATTTGCACTACTGTATATATCTAAATTCATATTAGTTTAAGGACTCAGATGCCATAGCTTCTACTCGTACTTTACATATTGTTCTGTAATTTAGTTATAGTTTCAATATTCTTGTAAATAAATAAATAAATAACATAACAACATAGTAGCAGCAAAATATAACCTTTACACTCAGCAATATTAGCAAAAGATGAAATAGACTATTTTACGATAGATTTATACTCCAAAAAAAATGAAATCATACATTTTTTTCATATGAAAATTATTAAAAAAAAATTGATGACAAATATGTATCCAGTAAAATTATTAAATCTAACATACGAGGCAAAAGTAAATTTTGAAAAAATGGATAAAGTTATACTGAAAACTTAAATGAAATTAAAGAATTAAAATATCATAAAAATGTTTCATATGGAATAAATGTTATTTTAATAGAAATTATAATAATAGCAATCGTATTGTAAGTTATGTGGCTCAAACGAAATAATGTTAACATTAGAATTTCAAATGCAAGGATTCAGGAGAATCTTAAAAGTAACAAAGAGGGAGTTATGTATGACTGCCCTAATAATAGTAATTTCAAGACAACCATGCCACAGAGGCATGGATTAGAAGCTGAACGTGACAGATTGTAGGTAGGTAGGTAGGAGTGCAGCCCTATCGTGCTCAATTAGCACTTACTGTGCCATTTTTGGTGGAAATCCATTCAAGGTTTGGTGCTTGGTGGATTCCGAGTGTTTTTTGTGGGATTTGTGCTGGGCGTTCGCAGAGAAAGGGGAAGATTGTTTCCTTGTTCCCTGCTACTCCGCAGCCACGGCAGATGTCATTGTAGGGCATACCCATTTTGGACGCATTCTTGACCTATTTAATATGTCGTTGGTTCTTTTCCTGTCATATGTTGGCCATAATTGTTTAGTTATAACGCATTTTGTAATGTTTTTCCACCTGTTGTTTGCAATTTGTTGAAATTGTCTATTGATCTCTCCTTTGATCGATCCTAGCGGGATTGGTATTAGCTCCGCCTCGGATTCATTGAGGAAAGCTCCTGCCTTTGCCAAATCGTCTGCTTTTTCGTTACCGAAAATGTTCCTGTGGCCGGGAACCCAGATCAAGTTTAGTTGGAGCTTGTCTTTTATTGAGCTTAGTGCTCTCTTGCAGTTGTGAACTATTCTGAAATTTGTCATGGGTGAAGACAATGCCAGGAGGACCGCCTGGTTATCCGTAAATATAGTTGCTTTATGTACATATATTCCCGTGGTTTTCTAATAGAACTTCGCAGGCTTTTTCTATGCCTAGTACTTCTGCTTGGACGATGCTAGCCGAGTTCGGTAGATGTATAGAGAGAGATATGCCCATATCAGCGGAGAATACCCCCGTGCCTACTCCGCAGTCCATTTTGGACCCGTCGGTATAGACTAAGGTGGTATCCTCCTTTACTATTGAACCTCTTCTCCATTCAATCCAGCTTTGGGAGAATGTAGTCTGATTTATTAATGGTGAATGAGCTTGTTTAGGATTACACTATGTTCGTAGTTCTGCTGATTCCAACTTCCCACTCTTCTTTTATTCTTATCGTCGTAATAGCTGCTGTTTTGTGAATAAAAATGTCCATTGGTAGTTGATGCAGGATCACATTGAGCGCATTAGTCGGACATGACCTGATTGTACCCGTAACACCAGCACATGCTGCTCTTTGCATTCCATTTAATTTTCTAATATTGTATTGTTTGTTTAGCGCTGGTCACCATTCCAGAGCTCCATATGTAAGTATAGGTCTTATGACAGCCGTATACATCCACATGATTATACTTGGTTCGAGACCCCAATTCTTCTTGGCGATTTTCTTACAAGTATAGTAGGCCATGTATGCTTTATTTATTATTTTTTTTCTATATTTATTTTCCAGGACAGTTTGGTGTCAATCTCCACTCCCAAGTATTTAGCTGTGGGGGATAGAGTGAGTGTTGTACCGTTTAGTACCGTTCAGGTTAACTCCTAGACCATTGTTTTTAGCCCATAGGTTTAACCTACGAAGTGCTCTTTCCATAATCTCGCTGACTGTTGTAGGAAACATACCTAATACCAACATCACTATATCGTTTGCATACACTACTACTTTCACTCCTTCACCGTTTAGTTGGAGTAGTATTTCTTTCAGCGCTACAACCCATAGAAGCGGAGAGAGGACCCCCCTTGAGACGTCCCTCTACTCACATAACTTGTTTGTGTTGCAGCGCCGTTTAAAGCTATAATCTTCCAAGAATGATAGAGAAAGATATTACGCAATGCGCATGTTGTTTTCAGTCAGCTGTTCTTGCTAACGTCACGGTTGACTTATTATTCGCCCGCGCCTTTGAATGTGAATTCGAATTGTATTTTCGCGTGTAGTATTAATTGTGAAAGTTGTGCAATGTTCGGATGCAATAATAACAATGTTAAAAATAGTGTGACGAAATGGAGATTCTTCCATTTCCCTTAGGATAAAACAGTACTAAAATAGTGGATTCACATCGCGCCAGAAGCCTTCGAAAGAAATTTGCAGTTTGAAATGGGTAATTATAGCGTTTTGATTACAATAATTTTACTTTTATAACCAAACACACTCCAAACACACTTGTTTTTGCATACTAACCACTGTTTTTTATCCTAATTGTAATAATAATCTTAACTAACAATTTATTCCATTTATTTATACACATGTATGTATGTTCATTATATTTTTACAGGTAATATTTTTCAACGTGTGTCAGTTGCCACAAACTTGGTAAAAATAACCCCGAAATTTGTGCCAATTCAGAAAATTGTTCGTCTTATACTTCGGTGGATCACCTAACTAAAGGAGGACTCTCAAAACCAACAGATATGTTGATGGAGCATATGAGAGCCTTGCAAGCAGTATATGACGACTTAAATGGTACTGATTTGCATATACATATGTACAAATTACGTCCAGAAGCACTTAGATTTAAGTAATTTTATTAATTGTAGTACCAAAGTAAAAGAATTGTTTTTCAGAGCGCTAGAATGTATTTTAGGATTCGTTCCTTAAATAAAAACTTATTTCAAAATATGTACAGCAAAAAAATAAAATTAAATAACACAATAAATTGACAGTTGGTCACAAAATATTCAATATTTTTATTTGCATAAATGTATGTATAATAGTTGAAACAAACACACCAGAGACAAAATTAAATAATGCAACGAAAATACAATGAATTGAATATGTAGGTAAATGCTCACTATAAAATATTCATTTATAATGATATTTTTTATTAATATTCACTTATATTGATGTTAACTTTTGATGATATTCATGTTTTTGTACGCCTGCAATACAAAATTGGTTCTTATTGCAAAGAAAAACAAGCAACTGAAAATCAGCTGATTGTACGTTGGTCAACCGTGACGTAGATGCGCAGAACGAACAAAATTTGAACTCGTTATTGCGCAATCTTGTTTCTATTATTCTTGATAATCTTCCTATTATCAAGCATCGATAGTATCCATCTGCACACAGTGTCATCTATGCCACCATGTGCCAGAGAATTAATTATCGCATTTACTTCAATGTTATTGACGGCGCCCTCTATGTCTAGAAATGCAGCCATGGTGCATTGTTTGTGGTGTAGTGGTTTTTTAATTACACTTATCACCTCGCGAAGGGCGGTTTCGGTTGATCGGCTCTTATGTACGCATGTTGGGACTTCGATAACTTCTCCGCCATTATTGTTCTTACCTTCAGCATAAACGAGGTAAGGCTTATAGCTCTAAAATCCTTGGCATTCTCGTGTGTTCTTCTGCCTGGTTTTGGAAGGAACACAACTTTACCCCTTTTCTAACTTCTTGGGATGTAAGATAGTTGAATGCAAGCTTTGTATATATTTTCAAGGCTTAGAACCATTGGTTCTACCAGGTTTTGCATCATTATGGGCGTAATCCAGTCAGGACCTGCCGCTTTAAACGGTGTACAACTACATATTTATGGCATATTTGATTTTAATTTTGTCTACTATTTGGTTTCGATAGTCAGCTGCGTTCAGCGGTGGTTCTGGTTGAACCCTCGTTGAAAGTGTTTGCTGACTCCTGGGGAAGTGCGTTGTAATTAGTACCTCCAGAGACTCTTTTGTCGAGGAGGTCCAATCACTTCCCTCCGCCCTAGCGGTTTCTCTGCAACTTTCTATTGATGTGCAGAAAGGTCGCCATGAGTCGTTTTTAGCTTTCCTGATTGCTTTTTTATATTCTTTCATAATATCTTTATATGGCTGCCAGATTTTGGTTCTAAAACTTTCATTGAAAGCTTTCCTTAGTTGTGTTCTCAAATTCTTGAGTTCACTGTTCCCCTCAGGAAGAGACTTTCTCTTTTTCAAAACTGTTATCGGAGTAGATTTATGAAAAATTGTGGTTAAGATTTTTTCCAACTTCTCTACTTTTGAATCTACTTCCTCAAGATTTATGATACTCTTATTGCCTCCCTTTTCAAGGCATTTTGTTGCTATACTGGTAAATTTTCCCCATGCCGTTCTTCTAGGGTTCCGGTCTGTACTTCTCGCGGATGCTGAAGAGTACCCAGGAGTGATCCGACACTGGAAGGCTCATCGGATACCCTCCAGTTATCAACAACGAGACTGTCTGTGTCTGTTGATAGCGTGAGGTCAAAGTCCTCCAACCCCGGAAACCTATCCGAGCTTGGGAAAATAAAAGTTGGCTTATCGCCCTTGTTGCAAATACTTAGATTACTTACTATTCAAAATATATTGCAAGAGTGACTAACCTCTGGTGTTTATACTGGAGCTACCCCATACGGTGTGCCTTGCGTATACATCAAACCCTATTAGGACATCATCCTTCCTGTTCTCCTCTACTAGTCTGGTGAGCGGGGCCGGTGGTATGTCTTCGTCATGGGCCAAGTAGGCCGAGACCAAGAAGAAGGGCTTTTCCTTCTGTTCCACCTTTACCACTGTGATATCTGCTGTGCTGTAATTAGAACAAAGAAATGCTTTTATACTTTTATTGATAAGAAAGCATACCCTAGGTTTACCTCTGTTCCGTGTATAAAACAAGTTATAGTTGCTGCTGTTTAGCCCTTTAATGGTATCTTCATTGACCCAGAGCTACTAGGCTGATGTCGATGCCCCTCCCGTTCACGAGGGTTGTCAGATTCGCTGTAGCACCCTTCGAGTGCTGCAGGTTTATCTGTACGCATCTTATGTTATTGGGCATCTCGGCTTTCTTCGATGCCCACATTCCATAGCAACTGGCTGGCGTCGTGGACCTCTTCCGTGTCGTCTTCGTCAGCCGCTTTTTCGCCTTGGAAGATTTTTAGTCTGGCCTTGCGGATTCCGAAGCTGATTTTGTAGTCAGTCTTCTTCAAAGTCTCAATGGACTCATCGCAAATGGCCACTAATATTGGCTTGCTTGGTTTATTCGGTTTTTCCTCCTTGATTAGCTGCCACTCATCTATACCAGGTATAGATTTGTTCTGAAGCTTAATGCACCTCAGGAGTTTTTCGCCTGGCTTCTCTAGAAGGGGTAGCCAAATGCGAGCACGAGGTCTCTTCGGAATGTCCCTGGCAGGTATAAGCCTCAATTAGAGGCCTACAAAGGCGTTGCTAATTTTAGCAACACTTTCCGTCAGTAAATCTAGCGAGGCCTGGTCTGCGCATTTGATGACCTGGTATACCCTGAGGGTCTCAGAGGAGTCAAACTCCGGGTGAGGACCCGCAGGATTGTCGAGTACATAGCTTAGCACCATACTCGACAATCTGACGTCGATCTCCACCGATCTCTCCTGGACAGTGCTCGGAGAGGAGGATTTCCCATCTATAATGACCACCTGCAGGCTATCCCTGGCTACATCGCAGAAATGCCTTGCCGTTGTGTGCTGCTCGGTTTTTTGGGCTGAGTTCCGTGTACTTCTGTGATGGAGCGATTTCTTTTCTGAGAAGTGCTCTCTCGTTTGCTCTCTTCTTGAGGTTGTGATTGCTTCCTTTTCAGGTAGCTTTCTTACGACAGATTTGAGATGCTTTGTTTCAGCCTCATCAACTGGGGTACCGGCTGAATGGTCTTTGGCTATCTTCGCTAGTATAAAGACTGCCCTATGGTACCGGTTTTCCTCAGCTGATTCTGGGATTTATTGCGCTTCTTTTTGCTCTCTCCTTTAGCCGCCAGTGCACTTTGGTTGGTGCTCATGGCAGCCTTGGAGGTGAACGCTTCCTCCCTTATATCTGAGGTTTTCACTGCTGTATACTTTGGTTGGTATGTCCAGTAGTACTCTTACTCGTCTCCTGGCTAGAGACAAGTAGTTCGTCTTCTTCGGATTCCTAATAGGATTCCTATAGTTTATGTCCTTAGTCGTCGCTGTTGCCATAAATTTGGTTGTTGTAGTTTTTGTGGTTGTTTTTGTTGTGTTATTGTTTTCGTTCATATTTTGGTCCCATGAGTAAACCGGAAAGGGTTGGTCACTCGTCCGCAGAGCCAGTACGCGGAGAGAACGCTTTTATACCTCCGACCTCGCCCGGGCATCGGAGGGGACCGCTCGCGATCAGCTATTTATTACCCCCCGCTCACCATTCAGCACTCGGCACGGGTACCTCGACACCTTGGCTTAAGGTGGTGTTGGTTCGGGCATCCTCATACTTCCACAATAGGAGATGGGCGTAAAACCTAGGGTTTATTCATCCATATCACTATTGTGGGAATTATGAAGTGTCCCTCTTAGTTCGTAAGATTAGAGTGCGTTTCCTTTGGCATGCACACTTTACTCTTACTTAAGCCCCTTCGCCACGACAAGGCGACCAACTTCAAAGGAGGACGGAAAGTCACTTGTCAATATTTTTTGAAATGTATCATGTCGTGCCGATCAGAAACTACGCTGAGAAAACTATTTGTGATTATGATAAGTACCTGCGGACTCTCCAACCCTCGGTAATTGTGGGACAAGTATAAAAACGCATTGTCAGAAGACATTGCCCGCCAGTACTTAGAGATAACACTAGCCAACGATAACAGAATTTCTAACGAAGTCCTGAAAGTTATTGAGGACAAAATTTTGGTTGGAAAATTTCTGCCCGGTTTTAGTATGTCTGCCTGAACAAAGGGTATTTATTTGGATGCAATAGGTTGCACCAACAGGGTTGAGCAAAGGCAAAATGGTTGCGCTGATAACGGTAGTATAAACCTTACAATCGATTAAACTCCCGATTTCATCGAGTGAGTTGCCGCAGGCAGACGAGAAAAACTATTCCGATCATATTCACATAGAATAACCTGGGCATTCCGCTGATACAGGAACCTTGGGTCCATAAAAAGGATGTCAGAGGCCTCAGAACGGACTCGAACAAAGTAATCAGGTATCTCTCTAGTGCGAGGCCCAAACCTTCATAGTAGTTAGGAACACAATTGCAGCACCCCAGAAGCTGAGCAGGGCCTAGTGGGCTATTGCAGAAGAAAAAAGCTGCCCCTGACCTGGGAAGGGATGTAAACATCAATGACATAGATTGAGACAGCACGGACTACAAAACATAGGGTGAGTCTCTCGGGCAATTCATAATTAGTCCCAATCTAATAGTTTATAAAGGGGGTTGTGAACCCACATTCGTTAAAAGAAATAAGATGGAGGAGTTGGACATCGCCTTGAGTAATGAACTTATGGCTGGATTGATTTCACAGTGCAGGGTGTCACCAGAGTCTTCCACGTGGCACCACAAGATTATAAGATTCGGGTAGGTAGAGGTCGTTAACGAGACAAATGTCCTTGCCTTGCCTCAAAAATATGTCCCTGGGAGACAGAGGTGAAAATGGATTTCACTCTGCGCTGGAAGCAGCATGTGGACCTGACGATGGTTAAAGCTACAAAAGTACTGCATAGAATGGCTGTATAGAACGGCTGAACAATCTACCAGGATGTAACCTAGTAAACCTCATCCAGGTGTTCAGCCACAAAGGTATAACCGGGAACAAACTGGCAGACGAACTCGCCCACTCCGCAGCATCCAACAACAGTAGGAATGGAACCCTTTTGTGCTGTTGGTCCTCATACCATAAAGCTGCTTTGCAAGGAGGATAGAGTACGTGGGGAGAAGTATTGGTAGCAACTCCAAGGCAAACGCCATTCCAAGATGCTAATGGGTGGTAAGAATCTTAGGAGGTTTAGATACGTAATTAATCTCCCAAGGAGCAACTTCCGGCTACTTTTAGCATTTTACACTGGCCAAAGTAAGCTCAAAAAGCACTTATATAACATGGGCCAAGTGAGTTGCTGTGACTTAGAAGAGGCACAATAAACCTTAGGTCACGATACAAACCTCATTTATTTATCCATTTGTTTATCTAACGTATGCATCAAGGCATCGCCGTTGCCGACAGCTTATTTAGTAATGTTCTTGGCTCGGAAGATAACCTTATTAATGAGATATTTCCAAGTTTACAAGAGGGGTGATTGTGCGAAAGAGCTATCAGGCACCCAAAAACGAATTGGCAGAAAATGTAAATATATGTATGTACAATATACACTGTAGAGATCATAAATTCTCTCGACTTGTCAGGGGTACCCTCTCACAAGTTAAAACTTAAAGTTGGCGTGCCTGTATACTGATGCCTACTCTGGATTTGCCCAGACTATGCAACGGTGCAGGGTTACGTATCACAGAACTGAACCGGCACACAAAAAGCAAAAAATCTTATGATTTATGCAGAAACAAGTCGCTCAATGTTGTTTATTGAGGTGTGCTGCAGTAAAATGATTTCCAACTATGACCCGAAACAAAAAACAATTACATTCATCTTTCTGATGCTCAAATTTAAGCTATTTAGCTTCTAAAAACCTGAATAGTCACTATTTTTTACTATTAATACACAATTAATTTTCCTAATAAACCGCAGGTAACGCCGCGGGTCAAAACTAGTTGTTAAAATAATAACACGAAGGGTTCGGTTTCACTTATCAAATAGTGCTCAGCTATGGTTGCCCAGAGCTCCTTTATTTATAGATTTTCTTATCATATTACATGTATGCACCACATCTTTTACCTACACATATCTTAATATTAATCTACTGTACATAACGACAGTATGTAAATTAAGCTGATGAGATCAGCGGTGAGTAATTACAAAGATTTCGCGGCACTTACCTCATAGTATAAAAACAAGATGCGCAACGAAATTAAAAAGGGCACGGAGGAACGTATGATGAGTGTCCGAGTTTGTGGTCGAAATCAAAAAGAGGCTGGCGCCTTGTCCGTCGGTCTCTTTTGTTTTTTTTTTTTGTGTGATGTCCTCATGTGTCTTGAATTCGTGATGTTGTGGTATTGTGTGCGTGTGATGTGGAATGTGATGATGATGTGGTGTGGAATGAAGATGTGGTGTGGAATGATGATGTGGTGTATGTTATGTGTGTGGTGTGGGAGTGTAATATTGTGAGGGGGGTCTGAGACTCATTTAGCCATCCCGGCCCCCCTAGGCAACTGATTAGCCTAGGAATCGCTGCAGCTGTTGCAACGTTGCCACGGCGCTGCTAAGACCCGTGGATCGCCGTGGTTGGGGTCTAGGCCGTCGACGCCGAATAGACATTCCAACCCGCTGATGCACTTGCGTTATGGATTGATGCCTTGTTACGTGGCTCGGGGCGCTGGGGCAGGCCCGGTGCGTTGTACGTTGGTAGACCGAATGGTTGGCGTGGCTAGCACTGGCGTATCTACGTCCAAGGTAATCTATGTATAAAGGAGATTGTTAATTATAAATCTCTCTTGCAATTAGATATGGGCAATCGTGCCACGATATGCGGCAGGAATGAGTCGTTGTACTGATCAACCAATTTTGTTTGTTTTTTTTGTTATTTTTTTGACGGTTTGTTGTTTTTTAACGGTTGGTATTGGCGTATTTTTCGTTTTCATTTGATTAGCTTATTGTGTCGCGATAATATCGGTTTGTGTTTTGCGGTTTTCGGATTCACGATCATCGGAAAGCGCAGCTTCACGAGCGGTCTGGTTAGTGTTCCGTTTTGCGTACGGAGATCGATTCCTATGTGAACGTCGGAGCTGTGATGTTGCTTCTCTATGCGGTGAAGCCGCCACTTGGTAGGGGGAAGACAATCATCATGGATGAGGACGCAATCTCTAAGTTTTGGCGCTTGTTCAGGAGTCTTCCAACTATATCTCTTGTGGAGATCCTTTATGTATTTTTCTTTCCATCGACGGCTGAAGTTATGATGGAGAATTTTAATTCTTTCCCATCGGTTTAATAGGGATAGCGACTCCTCGCGTGGCTCAGGAATGGCCAGAATGGGTGCTCCTTTTAGAAAATGCCTTGGAGTTAAGGCCGTGAAATCTGTGGTGTCTTGCGAGAGTACTGTGAGTGGCCGTGAATTAAGAACGGCTTCAATTAGATTTAATAACGTCATAAACTCTTCGTAATCAAATTTGTAATTTCCAGCCACCCGTTTGAAATGGGAGTTCAACCGTTTTAGAGCCGATTCTCATAAACCGCCCATACGAGGAGCGCTTGGGAATATAAATTGCCAATTGATACCTTGAGGGGCGTACTTTTGTACGATGTCGGATGACACTTTTTTAAAAAATCCACAAATTGCTTTTCTGTGGCTCGTTAAGCTCCAATGAAGGTTTTGCCATTATCGCTCATGATTTTTATTGGGTAGCCACGTCGAGCGACGAAGAAAATTAATGCCGCGAGAAAAGCTTCCGTCGTCAGATTACTACATGGCTCAAGATGTACTGCCTTTGTCGTGAAACATGCAAAGACAGCCACATAGCCTTTCATGAGAGTGGGAGACCTTAAAATGGACGCCTTTATCTGGAAAGGACCATCAAAATCAACACCTGTTGTGGTGAAAGGCAGGGCGAAATTGCAGCGTTCAGGTGGAAATGCTGCAAATCTTGCACGTGAAGATGCACTTCTTGATTTGCGGCTTAAGACGTGGGATATAATACTCCTGGCGTACCGTGTGTTGCAAGAGACGATGCTCGGCGTGTAACATTAAGATGTGGATGTAATTGAGGAATAATGTGGCAAATGGTGACCTCTCTGGAATTTTTATGGGGTGGCGTTCATTGTATGTTAGGCTTGAATTAGCAAGCCGACCATTAGCACGAAGCAAACCTTTCGTGTCCAAAAATGGGTTTAGAACTAAGAGTGAGCTTTTTTTTATCAATCGGCTTCGATTCTCTTAGTAGCAACATATCGCGGCTGAAGTTGCGCGCTTGTGTATATGCTATTATTGGGGTCTTTGCCTTTTGTAACTCTAGGTGCGTCACTGTGTTGCATGGGGAAATTATGTGATCCCTTGACTTTGCTTTTGAATTGCTCTATAAATTTGAACATATAAGCAGCTACTCTGAGAGCTTTTGGAAACGATGAAAATCGTTCAAGGATGTCGGTATCATCCAATAATGTGGCGATTTTTCGACCTTCTGGGGCGATAATGTGGAGCATGGGGGATTGTGGCCAAGAATCAGGAGATTTTATCAACCATCGGGGGCCATTCCACCAGAGGGTGGTGCAGTGGCTTGCACCCTCTTGTACCTAGATCGGCAGGATTATCCGCACTGGCTGCATGACGCCAAGTGGCTGATGAGATTTGAGACTTTCGGTTAGAAATATACGTCTTCCATGCATGAGATTGTTTTTCCAACCAGGCTAGTACAATTTCGGAATCGGACCACATATATAGTTTGCATTTTGTCATGTTTAAATGCATTTGCACCATGGCTACTAATTTGGAAAGTACTTTGTGTTCGGGGGAGTAGTTTACCCATCGCGGAATTTGTATCTGAGAAATATCATTCAGATTGTTTGCGAACTGGGACCATTTTTCTAAGTGAAGAGGTTTCACTTGTTCGTCCCAGTCGGTTCCGTCTAGCTATAATTCTTGTATTAAGATTTTCGCTTGGATCATAATTGGCGAAAGCCATCCTGCGGGGTCGAAAAATTTTGCCACCGAGGATAAAATCTATCTTTTTGTTATGGCTGATAATGCGGATATGGACTCAGCCGTGTATGAGAACTGGTCCGATATTGCATTCCATTGGATGCCTAGTATATTTGTCGTACTTTCCTTTTCGAATATAAGGAAATTTGTGTCCAAAAAATTTTCGTTTGGAATATTTTTGAGTATATTTGGGTAGTTTGCCGTAATCTTTTTTATTGAAAACCCTGCGAATTTGATGGCTTTTATTACCTGTGATAAGGCCTCGTATGCTTGTGGAAGAGTGCGACTTCCAGACAGAATACCGTCTACATACGTTTGAGTTTTCGACCTTCAGTTGCCAGAGGAAATTCTGACTTGGTGTTGTCTGCCAATTCGTGGAGTGTTCGAATGGCTAGATATAGTGCATAGTTAACGCCAAATGTAAATGTTTTTAATTTAAAGTCACGTGGAGGACTGGTGGGAGATCTTCGGAACGTAATCTTGAAAATCTTGGTCGTCTTTATGTATGACTATTTGCCGATACATTTTTCAACGTATCCACTGAATACGTATTTGAATATACGATAATTTAATCTGGTTGGAGTGTGGGTCCCGTAAATAGGATATCATTTAAGGAATTCCCCGAACTAGTGGTTTTCGAGGCATTACTTTTGTAGTTTTTCTGTCCGGCTTTACTACTGTGTGTTGTGGCAGGTAAAAGGAGTAGTATTTGCATTTGAAGATTTTATCACCTGGGTTTACTTCCTCCATATGATATAAATAGAGGTATTCTTCTAAGACACCATCATATTCTGATTTGAGTTCACTTTTTTTAAATAGGTTTCTTTCCATACTTAGAAATTGCTGCATTGCAGAGGTGCGAGAGTGACCTAAGCCGAGTGTGTTAGAAAATTGTTGCTTAAGTGGTAGTCGTACGACGTACCGACCATTTTCTGATCTAGTAGTTATGGTCTTGTAAAAGTCTTCACAGTACTGATCTTCAACATGACTAATATGGGGTGGAGAGTTCTTCTAATTCCCAAAATTTTTTCAATTGTGAATTGAGGTACTCGTTTGAGATTTCCTCAACTTGAGTTGTCATTGTTGTGACAGGTTCCGCAACTAGCCCACTTAAGAACCATCCGAAAATGGTATTTTGCGCCAGAAATCTATTTGTAATTTTTTCAATACCTTTGAGTATTATCTGCGGTATGAAATCGCTGCCTAATAGAAGATCTATTTGAGCGGAGGTATTGCAGTTTGGGTATGCTAGCTTTAGGTGTGAAACCTTTTGCTAATGCTTGCTATTTATATGATAGCTGGGGAACATATTGGTTAATTGCGGTAAGACAATAGTTTGTGATTGTATGCGCTTATCCACTTTGGGGGAAAAGAGGGTAATGGGGCAGATTTTATTTGAGTTTTGAACAACTCTTCCGTCCATTCCCGTGATTTCAAAATTGGCCAGTTTTGTTGGCAACTGCAGCCTGTTTTGTGCCCTAGACACTGTAAATGATCGTTGTGATCCTTGGTCTATTAAGGCTCTGAGTTTAAACAGTTTTCCTCGGTGTTCGATGGAGACAACTGCTGTGGGTAATAGTACCCTTCTGTGATTTTCACTATGTAGCATTTGGGTTTTTAACGCCATTTATCAGAATGGTGCTTCTTGGCAGTTTTCAGAATTTGTTGTTGCAACTATACCTTTTTCTCTTTTTATGTTTGCGCTGTTTGGGGGTGAGCTGCAAAAATGATAATTTAATTTGCTTTCGCAATCTTTAAGCGTATGCGCATATGACAAACTGTTGGTACATAATTTTTTTGTTCTTACGAAATTGTTTCGATCGCTAATATTCATTTTTTTTGAATTTTTCGCACGGTTTGAGCTTGTGACCTCCTCTACAAAGTTCGCATGACGTTTGTTTACATTGTTCGGAAGTGAATGATTGCTTCTATTTGAATTATTGTGGATACTTTGCTTGGGGTCTATTGAAGCTTCTATTGAGGTCGCTTTGAACATTTTTCGGTCTGACTAGTTTTTTATCTACCCTTTCTGCAATTTCATATTGGGTAGTAAGAAATTCTTTCATTTACTGCCACGTTAGGGTCTTTCTTCTCGATGAGAGCGATTGCTCCCACAAAAGTAACGATTTTTCTGGTAATGCAGCTGTGTATACATATATTGATAACTGGGACCATCTGTGGGAATATTCTGTGTCGACAAACAATTTGAAACTGTGGACTCTCGTTTGTGGAGGAGGTGCAATTGATTTTATTAGTTTTAGTTGATCAGAGATCATGGCTGTTGTCATTTCGAATTGGTCTAACCAATTTTGGTATTTTGATTTTGAATGGGGATTTAAAATTTTCTTGTAGAACTGAGTCGTCAGATTCTACGATTCCGTCATATGCCGCTTGGAGACGTGTCCAGAGGTTGTCAAGATTTTTTTTTAATCTCTAAGACCGATTCAGAATTATCTTGAATCGGTGAAGAGTGCATCGAGTGCAGCATCGAATTAGACTGTCACTCTCGGAAATAAATTTGGTGTATGAAATATCTTTCACCCTTTTTTGTTTTGTAGCACCTTGCTTTGAGCGTGTAACATCTGCAGGTGTACACGGACTTTTTTCTTCTGAAATCATCTTTGGAACTTTTAATAACTGAGTTGTTTTAGATTCCTTTGAGTCTAAGCTCATTTAAAAGATGTGTAGAATAAATAAAAACTTCTTAAGGAAAACTAGAGTTGCAGATGTTTAGAAAAAGTTTCGTATATAAAAAGTTGAATAGAAGACTCTTTTGTATGTAAGAGTTTAAAAAAAATCAATGAAACCAATGGCTTTTTGATAAACCGATATTTCAAAAATATTTTCGTAAATAAAGTATATATATTTATAGGATTAGACAAGAACTTTTTTAAGTAAATAAAAGTTTTGAACGAACTTGAAATGACAAGAAACTTTACGTATTTGATAGTATATGTAATCGCGAACACTTTGAAGTTAATAAAAGTTTTGAACGAAATGTTTAGACGTGAACTCTTTTAAGTAAATACGAGTTTTCTAAATGAAATAAAATATTACACGTATATAGTGTATCGTATATAAAAAATCGCTTAAATTTGATTTAATTATTTATTGTTGACATATGTATTATGCTTTGGTTGGTTACACCAGATCTAGGCACATTTTTAGCCCGCAAAGTTAGCAAAGTGCGCACGATGGCTAGATGAGGGGAATATCAATTAACGAAGGGAAGGGCATCAGAAGTTGCGAAAAAAGTCAATTACATTCTCCGTAACTTAATGTTCATCGCAGCACGGTAGAGGAGGAGTAAGGTCACTATCAGCTGATGTTATGTAAACAAAGGCACAGCTGAGAGGTGCCACTGTAGAAACGTCAAGTGTAGTCCGGGGTTGAGTTTCTATTGGAATCCAAGATGGCCGACTTTTAACCGGAAAATGGTTGCATTGTGTTATTTTCTTAAAATTTATGGAAAATTTGTCCCAAAAATATTGGCTATATATAAAAGTTTAATATATTTTCAAAAGAAAATCGTTTTATTTTAATATATATTCTTAAAGATGAGAACAATATGAGCAAATACATGAAAAATTAAGTTTTTTATTTATGCCTCTTTTTAACTGTGGTAAGTTAATAAATGTTCACCACAGAAAAATGTTACGAACAAATAAGCAATCATGCCGAATAGTGGGGTCCAGATTATGCTCATACACAGCCATATTTACACTTTTGCCATCGTAGCGAAGGTTTTTGCAAGACAATTTGTTTGAGTTTATTTCATGGTTAAATGCTTTACGATGGTTTATTTAGTTATTTGAATCTGGAAGAAGTGTTTACAAATTTCCCTTGGGACGATAAACAACAGATCGGCTGATATTTTATTCCAAAAAAAGTACGAAATAACTAAACATGACCTCGTTAATATTATTAATGGGTCAGGCACTGTTCCAGTTTTATGATTTAAGAGATGAAAAAGCGATACGCGATGCTGTGAAGTACTCAAATGAAGATATCAAATTTGTTGGTCGTGAATTCGAGACAAAATTTTAAACTCAATGACGTGCTCGTGGAAGGTGCACGTCGCATTGCTAGATAAGATAAAATTAAACTTTATTTCAAAAGATTTACCATGTATTTTTTAATTTTTTTATAGCATCAGCAAAGGAGCTGGTGTAGAACGCTAGTCCCAACCAACGAGCTTTGTGCTTGAGGGTTTAAGCAACTTTTTGAAGAGCAAATACTACGTTGAGCACATTTGGTGTGCAACATCCAGCTATTGTAAAATGCGCTAAGGATCCTGATATTGCTGTTAAGTTTCATCAAGCTGTTGGGTAGGCTTAGAGCAAAATTGAATTTACATACTTTCTAATATGCTAAACACCCACCTTGCAGACCAAAGTGTTACCAGTTGAGCGAATTAATTCACTGGTTTCATTGTGTTATGCGCAAAGATGAAAAATGGTGGGGATACCGTCGTTAAGACATGCGTTGCGATCCTACCTTCTTATTGAAAGCTAAGTTCACTGAGCTTATCTGTCTTGGACAACCTATTGGTAAGCTACATTTGGAACGTACCGATCGCGAATGTATTACCGATGTCGTTCCCTCCGACATACCGTGGTTGAAGAATTTTGGTGTACAATTGACCTCCATGAAAGAGCAAGTACCATGGGATTTGTGACCATATCGTGCTGCGCAATATTATGATTCCGAATTGGGAGAGTGGGAAGAACTACGCAAATAATAAACAACACTCATCAAATGAAAGTTGGCAGCGTTGGTGACCAAGCAGCGATTTGAAAAAGAAATATTTGCATTTACGTGAATTACAATTCGTCTTTACATCTAGTGAATTATGGTCTATTATGAATGGTGTGGAAGTTGATATTAAGACTTTAAAAAACAAATAAATGTAATTTGGCTAATAATGAACTGCTATTAAAAATTAAGGAATTTGAGTTGTATTTTTAATTGGGGCAAGCAAGCTATTATCGATTTGAATAATTTCAAACGGAATACATTTGGAACAATCATATATTTTTTTTAAATACTATGCCAGTATTGCTACTGAGCAGTGCAAAATAGTGTTGCGTAAGCTAATTTAAACTACTTTTTACTACTATATAGGTATTGCAAATTCAAAAAATAATTTCTTTAAGAATCCTGTTTATTTAAAAACTTAGCTTAGCACTAAAAAATAATGTGGTAAATCTGTTAGGGTAATCAAACACTCCATTTGGGAACGAGTAGGATTCCTGACCGCCAGCTTATAATTAAATTCTGACGTATAAAACGTGTATATAGTTTGTGATTACAAAAATTTATACTTAAAATTCAAAAAACATGTAATTATCTCTTGATTTATCTTACAGTAACAAATTGTGTTTTACTGTTCAGACGAATTATTATGATATGTAATACAAAATTTTTCCACAATAGTTATCTCTTTTGGTACATTCATTATCAAAAATAATTTTCAATTTGTCCATGAATAAGTTAACTACAACGCTTTAAAATATATAGCATATTTATTTATATCAAGAAGATACGAGTATAATTAAATCTTTTGATAACAGCATTTAACTTCATTTTATAACAGAAATTGAAAATAGTATTTATACATGTACAAATATAGTACTATAAATTTATAATTTAATATTTTAGCATTTTCGCTTTCTGCAACCCGTTTTGACTTCTCGCCACCCTTATACACCAGAGGTGGCCATGATGTTGTTATTGTGAACGTACACTTGGGGGGTAGCTGGAGCTGGTAAGGACTGTGAATGGCTTTTTTTATATGGTGAATGGGACTTTCCCTACTCCTCTATACCATGATCGCAAGATGGTTGCGGCAATACTGACATTGTACACAAATTAAAGAGCGGAAGTTTACTTCATATCGGAATTGTACAGTTGTGTGAACAAAAAGAAGTAAATATAATTTGCAGGTTTCAGAATTTTGCCTTATTATTTGTTTGTATTTACCTTTTCATGGTGGGAAATTCTAATCACTGTTTAAAAAAAAATATGTATGTTATTATTTGTATCTAAAAACAATTTTATTTAATAAGAAAACGGCACATTTTAAAACTTCACAACACCTTATGGTTGTTCCTATTTTGTTCACACCACTGTACATGTGATAGAACAGTTAATGGTGGTGATGCCAGTTGTAAAAATTCATTTTAGCTACAATTAGGTAAACTTCTCAAGTTGTGGGCTTTTATACGTACATTTGCAAGGCAGTTTTATATATCTGCATATATAAAAATGAAAAGACACCTGTAACCATAATATACTTGTATATTTTGCTTAAACATATTTCAGTTCCATTTAATGAAAATGCTTATATAAATATATGTATGATTCGTGATATTTTCAGTTTGGTTGTTTTATTAAAATTTTCAAAAAATTGAGATTTTTTTCTATAATTGTTTTGTTAAATTTTTAATATCTAATTTGCCTCTGGAAATGTATTAAAATGATAATACGCGCTATAGAAAGGGAACACATATTTTCAAAAATATAAGAAATCATCAAATAAAAATATATTTGCGCGGTATGACATTATTGATTGCATTGTAGAAACATACAAGTAACAAAAGAAGCATATGGTCGTCAGCAGCTGAGATCATCTGATCGAAATAGTTGATTTTTCGGCACAGAGATTTAAATAAAAGAACTTAAAAAGAGTAAAGAGGTTGCAGTCTAGGCGCGTTAGCAATATTTTTTGGGTTTTAGGTTCCCCAAGAGGCCTATTTTCACACATATAAAATATACAATACTAAACAAAACTATTTGTAATAATTTAAACAAAAATAGATAGATTCTTCAAATATTTTTAAAAAAAATAGAAAAGATTTTGATAAAATAAATAAAATTTTAATCAAAACAAGGTAAATTTAATCTTTATGAATTTTAAAAATCGAAATGTATTTGAAAATTTAACACAAACGTACATAAAATTATAAATTGCTTAGCATAACACGGCAGCACACTCGTGCCTTTTCTAAGGCATTTGGCCGTTTTAGTAGTAGAATATTTAAGAAACCCTAACGAACTGCCTGGGCTTTTGTCCTGAGTCTTCCCCCATTCTATTGCATTCTTAATGTAATTTCTGTCATTCTACAAGCTTTCGCCTGTGTATGTATGGGTGAAAATGATAGGATTTGTTACTTGTAGGTTTATACAATGATTGATTGAGAGTGGCTTAGCACACAAATAGATTACAAACGCTAATGGCAGAAACCAGGGATAATGGGATGCCCAACTCTTCTCTTACTGGAAGTGAGAGAACAATTGCTAAACGTCAAAACCGCCTAAACTTGACAGTTGACTGGATTGAGGAGGTTTTGACGTTTTGTAATTGGAATGACTGGAACGGCCAGATTAAAATTATACCAAAAATATATTGAACGGAGGAATTTGTTGCCGCCGTTCAAGATCGCTAATAAAAATTTCAAACAATGAAAATGCGAAATTTACATATATTTCATAAAGCGTTTTGTAATTTGATGCACATTAGAATTAATTTTCAATTACAAATGATTAAAAACAGGCTTAAATCACCTTATTAAGTACTGAAAGATCGAAAGTCAGTTGTGTTAATATACCATAAAATCATAAAATAGGGCCTTAAGTAGTTTCGCCATATATTTCAAGTTTATTATATAATGATTTGCAATCGTAATAAATGTAGGGTATTTTAATTTAAAATGCCCAAAAATTCTTTTTTTATTCGATCTGGCCATAATGGAAAATGTTATAAAAAACGTTTATTTTGAGATACTCTCACACTGGAATAAGTTAGGCATCCCATTATCCCTGGCAGAAACATCTTCTCCCTTCGCTACGAGCGGAAAGCGTTTTGTTCTCGTTTTTATTCGAACAATGTTGCCATTACTCAATACGCATATGTAGTTTTGTACACATCTAAATTTTCAATTATAATTTTTCATAATATAAAATATCAAAACTAAAAAACAAACTATTAAAAATAGTTTATATATTTATAAATAATAGCACTCGATTTTTATTTTGAGTTAGTTTAAGAAAAATTCAAATACATTAAAGACAATTTTTATAATTACTATCGAGACTGGCAACCCTGCGTTGTGACAGAGTAATCAGCTGAGTCGGTTCTACGGGAAAAACCCCAAGTTGTTGGAAATTTTACGGTAAGCGGGCGGTAGAAGAAGGTGGTATTGCGCTCTCATAAGATTCATTTGTGTATATGCGTTTGAAGAAACAGTGGTTCAGAAACTGAAATTATTATAATTTAAATGTGCCGAAATGTTATCAGCAGTGTACAAAATTTAAAAAGAAAAATTAATCCATTTAATGTGGAATGGGAAGAAAAGTATTTATGTCCTTAAAACTCTGCTATGTATATATATACATATAATAGATCTGCAGTGATCTATTCTTTTAAAAAATAAGTTTGCGCAAATTTCAGACAGAATTACTTGTTATAAAGATCTTTGTTAAAAGAAATATCCTTGTTTGAAACTTTTTTCTTCGAAAATTATATCTATGTTTGGAAGCACCTACACTTATGAACAATTTTTTTCAATAATGAAATTAAACAAACATATAATAAGAAGTAAGTTATCTAATTTAAATTTTGGTACAATAATGCGTGTAGCTACAGCTAATGAGATTAAACCAAACATAGAATTTATTATGTCAAATAAACTAAATAAAATGCTGTTATAAAGACATATTAAAAAAACTATTACTAAAATGAAATATTCATTGTACTTTTTGTTATGTGTCTAACATTTTAAAAATTTATAGTAGTTACAAAGAAACTAAGAATTGTAAGGCAATTTTACAGTTATTACGTACAGTGCAACTTCCCATATATGCGCGAGTTACATTCCTATACTCTAAACATGCTGTTATAATACAATATATGTATATGTATATAGTAAATGCTTAATGTCCAGGGATGGGCAAAGTCATAGCAGGTGCTAAAAGAGCGTAAGTGATCGTATACGTATACATACGTTTTGTCACTAACACGCACAAACGAAGAGCGTAAAACGAGCCCTTATAGTAGAAACACTCAAAAATTGTGTAAGCAGCAACATGGAAGTGGAGAATAGTGATCAAATGCTTTTAGAATTGTACGAATTGTACTCTTTATATAATTTATATAAACAGTATCAAAACAAAAAACGAAAGAGAAGGTACAAAATTCGCCCAACCAATCAAAACTGGGGCGTTTGCGGTTACCAGATAAAAACTTTTCTGGTAATGAAAAATAGGGAACCAGAACAATTTTTTTTGCATACAAGGATGCCGCCGGACGTTTATGATTTGCTTCTGAATTTGATATCGAAATCCTTGAAGAAGCCAAGGCAGCGGATTGGACCCGAGGAAAGGCTTTCGTTGGTATTACTGTAAGTTGATTTGTTGTGTTTTGCGAATATACGTATGCATGTATATACATATGTACTTCTCTTACAATTGTTAGCTATTTGTGCAGAGCATTGCATGGAGCTATAAGTTAGGAAAGTCAACAGTACGCGAAATCATATTAGAGACGTGTGAAGTAATCTGGCAGCTACTTTCCCCAATTTATGTAAGCGAGCCAACAGAGTCTCAATACAAGGACATTGCAAAAGATTTTTATAATATGTGGAACATCCCGAATTGTGTCGGTGCAGTTGATGGTAAGCACGTTGCTATTAAGTGCCCGGCCAATTCCAATTCGATGTTTTACAATTATAAAAAATTCTTTAGCATTGTTTTGATGGCTGTATGTGATGCGAAATATACGTTCACAGCAGTTAGTATTGGCAGCTATGGAAGTCAAAGTGACGGAGGTAGTGTATATTAAATTGATTAACATTATAGTATAATGCATTTCTGTTATTATTTATGCAGGAATCTTTCGACTTACTCCATTTGGACATGCATTAATACAAAACACTCTGCCTTTGCCACCACCTGTGCCACTGTCTGACGTGTCACCGGAACCTTTTCCTTACTTTTTTGTTGGAGATGCCGCATTCCCATTACGAAATAATTTAATGCGCCCATTTCCTGGAGCTAATCTAACACACACGAAACGTATTTTCAATTATCGATTGTCACGCGCTCGTAGAGTCATAGAAAATTCCTTTGGTATATTGACTGCTCGGTGGAGAATTTTGAAAACAACGATTGAATGTAATCCACAAAATTGTGAAAAAATTGTGTTGGCTTGCATAGCCTTACACAATTTTATAATGTTGAATGATCACAATCGCTGGTATTGTCCGGAGAACTATGTAGATCGAGTTGAAGGACATAACGTTGTTCATGCCGGTGAGTGGCGCCGCGAAAATGAAAACAATTCTTTACGACCAATGCGAACTTCAGTGCGTAGAGGTCCTTCAAGTGCGTTTAATTTACGCGAAAGACTTGCTAACTATTTTATAAATGAAGGATCTGTACCATTCCAGAACAATATAGACTCTATCACAGGAGGACCATATGCTCCTGGAGAACCTTATTAAAAATATTCACCTTTTTTTAAATTTATGAGATTATTTATTTCATTTCATTCATTTTTTTAATTAATAACAATGTTTAAACTTATTTACTAATGGACTAATGGATAACGAAAATAAACACATAAATAAATATAAAATTATAATTTAAAAATAAATATATCTTTCAATGTTGTTACGAAATATCTTCATGTTTACTCATTTTGCACATCAAACAAAGCCTGCAATGCGTTTTCCATAGCTCTCGTTTGCTTTGCCTCGTCCATTTTGTTTAAAATAGAAGCCATTAATGAGGTGAATGATTTTACAGCTGGATTTGTACTTTGTTGTTGTTGAGTCTGCTGGGTAGGCTGTATAGATTCGATTTTATGTTTGAAAACCTCGATGGCTTCAATCATCTTCTGGTCAACCTCGCTAGAAGTTGGCCCAGATGACCCTCGCTTTCTACCCCTGTTGTTTGCATCCTGCTATACGGATGGTGAGGGAACCGAGGTTGATGCCGAAGGACTCGGGGATGGTATACTTTGCGCCACGGGGAAAGAAGGCGATGGCGACGGCGGTGATATTCCTATTGGCGACAAGGGCCATAATGGTGGTGATTCCTCCTGCGCATCTCCTTGTACCAATGTTTCGTCTGTTGATTGACCCGTAGCAGTAGCAATATCGTTTACACAAATATTGTGTGAAAATCTAATCCTGTAAATTTAAGATTTTGTTTCAAATACAAGTATGTATATTCATTTAATAAACTAAAACTTACGGTCTCGGCAAAATATGTGGCTTGAGGAATTTCATTGAATCTAATAGATGCCACTGTCTTTGAAATTCAGTCCCGCTGCCTGAGGGGGCGTTAGCCTTCCGCGCTTTCCTCCCGTACCGGTCCCTAAGTGTCAGCCATCTACGGCGACACATTTCTCCTATAAAAATATAATTATTTATTATTAACAACATAAACAATAACATAACAAAGCAACTTACCACTTGCGTTCAATTCCCTCCCAATTTCGTTCCACAAGGCATCCTTTCTTGATTGCAGCTTGTAAAATGGACTGCTCTTATTGTACAACTCACTTTTACTTTCCACTAAACTAATAAGTTTTTCGTCATCCATTTTTTTTTATTTATAAGCACAAATTAAAAATCCAACAAACTCTTTGATTTGACGTTTGTTTTAATGGCGCTTGTTTACATTTGAACAATGTTGCCATTGCCCAATACGCATATATAGTTTTGAGCACTTTTATGTTTTCAATTACAATTTTTACAATATAAAATATATAAACTGAAAACAACCTATTAAAAATAGTTTATATATTTATAAATAATAGCATTCGACTCTGATTTTGAGTTATTTTAAGAAAATTTCAAACATATTGAAACACATTGAACAGATTGAATTATAAAAGTTGATAATTACTCCAGTATATTGATATTGGCAACTCTGGGTTGTGAGAGAGCAATCAGCTACGACGTTTCCGACGGCAAAAATCCAAATGTCTCGGATTCTCACGTCATTCCACGTCAAAGAGAGAAGGGAGTAGCGTTTTTCACTGTGCAGTTACATTGCGCGCCCATAAGATAGGTCGTGCCAGCTGACACGACCCACGATTCTGCGTTGTTCACTAACTAGCCTATTACGATGGGACGAACTTTGTCACAAAGCGATAGTGAAATCAGTCTGCAATCAGAAGTCAAGCTGAATAGACCTGTACGCATTACTTTATGATTTACGTATCTGCAAGTACTCGTATTGGATACATAAATATGGCAAAGTTAATATCGTTCAAAGCTGAGTGGGAATTCGAATTTCCTGCATTATTTGCTATGCTTTAGCAAAAAGGGGAAGATGATTAGAGGATGGAAGGTTTTTTAAATCGGTCGCAATACCAGTGCTTCAATGTGTTGGGCAATCTGGAATAGAACTAGCGCGAAACATTAATGATATTCCGCTGTCCCGCCGAACTATTACTCGACGCATTGACGATATTTCTAGTTTTATATATTTGAATTTGAAAAAAAAGATTTTGTCTTCAAAATTTTATTCAGTTGCTTTAGACGAAAGCACAGACATTCAAGATACAAGTCAACTTTCAATATGCATAAGGACCGTTGATGAAAATTTTAATATCTCGGAAGATATGCTTTGTTTACAAGGATTATATAAAAATGCAACCGGGAAAAATATATTCAAGGTTTTAGAACGACAATTTTTTTCATTTTCGGAAAAAGAAAAGCTGTCGTCCATTTGCACGGACGCAGCACCTACTATGATAGGCAAAAAAGACGGTTTAATTGGCCAGCTTATGCGCAACGGTATAAACGTATCCACTTTTCACTGCATTTTGCATCAACAGCAATTGTGTGCAAAAACTTTTAAGGTTGGAAAAGTAATGGAAATTGCAGTCAAAATTACAAAAAAAAATTCGTGGTGGTCATAATGCTCTCGCTCATCGAAGGTTTCGGCAATTTTTGGAAGAAACCGAATCAGAGTTTAGCGATGTTTTGCTTCACACAGAAGTGAGATGGCTTAGCAGACCTAAATGTCTTGAACGCCTGTTTAACTTAAAAGAAGACGTAATTTTGTTTTTTGCCGAAGATTCTTCTGCAGACACCAAAGAAATAATCAGCAATTAAAATAATCCTGAATTTTTGTTAAGTTTTGCTTTTTTGTGTGACATCAGTATTTTTTTTCTCCCAGTTAAATTTAAATATGCATGGTAAATATAAATACATTTTTGATTTTTCAGTAGCTATGGACGCATTTAAAAAACGTCTGCAAATTCTTGAAAATCAATTTCGTTCTGGAGTTTTAGACAATTTTAAACACACAAAAGAAATTTGTGATCATTTTGATATGCAAAATAAATTAACAATGTACTTCGACTCATTTAAAGACCTCAATCCGAATCTAAGTAGTAGATTCAAAGACTTGAGTAGGGTTAAACCTATAATTGATTTGTATGAGAATCCCTTCCTTTGTAAAATTGATGATCTTGAAGAACATTTACGAGAAGAGCTCAGTCAACTTCAGTCTGATGTTAACCTTCCCTTATACCGTGGTATTGAATTTTGGAGAAATATTGAAGAGCACAAATATCCGCTTTTAAAAAATGAGATTTTTAAATTATATTCTATGTTTGGAACAACTTATAACGGGTGATTTTTTTGAGGTTAGGATTTTCATGCAGTAGTATTTGACAGATCACGTGGGATGTCAGACATGGTGTCAAAGAGAAAGATGCTCAGTATGCTTTGACATTTCATCATGAATAGACTTACTAACGAGCAACGCTTGCAAATCATTGAATTTTATTACCAAAATCAGTGTTCGGTTCGAAATGTGTTTCGCGTCCGTGTCCGATGAGCGATGAGGCTCATTTCTGGTTGAATGGCTACGTAAATAAGCAAAATTGCCGCATTTGGGGTGAAGAGCAACCAGAAGCCGTTCAAGAACTGCCCATGCATCCCGAAAAATGCACTGTTTGGTGTGGTTTGTACGCTGGTGGAATCATTGGACCGTATTTTATATTTGCGAGTCAACGTTTTCAGCAATGGTATATATTAAGAATAGGTATAGAACTAGGCTAACAGATAAACATTTAGAAGATCTGCTTAGGATAAAAGTATCAAATTTTGATTTAGATTATAATGAGGTCGTCAATTATAGTATATTATAGTGAAGAATGAATTAGTTTTTGATTAAATTTTAAGTTTAATATTTTCGGTAATCAATTGAAGTGTTCTATCCAAGTTAAATATGAATTATTCATTATAAAATATTATTATTTTATATTACAAAATTACGTCGTACGTACAAGTATGTACATTCGTATGTAGCATGCGCTACTTCGTGCAGTATAAACCTACTTATTCGACTTCTGCAAGTCGACTGATTATTTCTGATCGTTGATTCGCTTTGTCACACAGTAAATGCACTAACACAATGTCATTTTATGAGCGCCGTTTGGTCGTGCCCAACCCTGTTAATGTCGTACTACCGTAGAATTGGGTTCCACATTAGGAATAATATTTATATACATACATATACTTATATATAAAATATATATATACATAAATATATACATACGAGTAAGCAAGCGAATATGGGATGATAAAACAGTTAATCCTAATATTAGAAGCGAACTAATAAAGAATGTTAGTACAGTCAGCATTAGGATAAGTAAGAAGTAAACTAAGTAATACTCGTAAGAAATGTAAAGCAAGTTAGTCTTAAGATTCACTTTAATAAAGACGGTCGTGTGAAAATAAGAGGTCGAAGCTCTTTTGTTATTTTCATAAACCATAACTGGCGCAGTCGGGTAAACTTTGATCAAAAGATCAAAGAAATCGAACAATCGCATTGCCGAAAATAAATTTAAAAAGATTAATTGAAAAAAATATTCGAACGTTTTATGCCGAAAAAAACAGAATCAAGATTAATGTTACAAATAATTAAAAGATACATAAATCAGTGAAATTAGTGAGAAATATAGAACAAATAAAAGTGCAAAAAGTTTAAAATGAATACTAAAATACACGTTAAATAAAAAAAAGAAAGTGCGAAAATAGTACAAAATTCTATAAAAAAAGAAATAAAAGTGAAAAAGTTTAAAATGAATACTAAAATAAACATTTAAAAAGAAAAAACAAAAACAAAAAAGAAAGTGCGAAAAAAATTTTAAATAAATACAGAAATATAAATTTTACAAAAAAAGACAGTGCGAAATAGTACATAATTCTATAAAAAACGGAAAAAGTGCAAAAAATTTAAAATAAATACTTAAATATACATTTTACAAAAAAGGAAAAGTGCTAAAATAGTACAAAATTCAATAAAAAACGAAACAAAAGTGCAAAGAGTTTAAAATAAATACTAAAATATACGTTTTACAAAAAAAAAGAAAGCGAGAAAATAGAAAAAAAAAAATCTATAAAAAAGCAGTGAAAAACAAAAAAAAAATTTTTTTTTGTGAAAATCGAGCCAAAATTTGGAAAAAAAACGAAAACTACAGTGAAAAAAAATCAGAAAATTTTTTAATGAAACCCAAATTTAGAAAAGAATCACATGAAAAATGTAAAGTGAAAATAAAGCGTTATACAAAAAGCATTAAAATCTTAAAAAAAGAGAAGTGAAATAAGTGCTAAAACTGATAAAAAATGTACAAAAAGTTGCAAGTCGTGCTAAAAAGTGCTAGTGTCACGTATCATAAAAAAAAGTACAGTATCGACAAAGCTAAAATATACAGCTTGCAACAGTAACAACGGAAATTGCGGTCTGTACATATAAATGTATATAGCACAGTTTCAAAGAAAAAACAGTAAAATAATACTGTTTAATATAAAACAAAATAGTTTGCTGTAAAAAGTACAGTATGGACAAAGTTAAAATTTACAGCTGCAACACGCTTTAAAACAGTAACAACGGAAATATACACATATACATATAAAACACAGTTTGGAAAAAAGCAACTACATTTTTTAAAACCGTTTTGTATCAACCAACAAAACCAATTCACAGTTTAAACAAAAAAAATTTCACATGTGAAAATATTGAAAACAGGCAAAAAATATTAATTAATATTAATATATTAATAAAAAAGAAAAAAAAGTAAAGGCAAATTTCTAAAAGTAAGACTATATACAATTACGCCAAAAATAATAAGTACGGCGGCATACAATTAACGGCACGATTCCGATTACTTTGGCGGAGGGGTAAAAAAACCGAATTTCCGTATAAATGGGGTATGTACGGATAGGGGAGCTTCTCCAGAGGAGGAATATCCAAAAATAACATAAAAACATATTTTTTGAAATATTCACGTTTAAAAATTCAAAAATTGCCCTAAGAAAACATGTTATTTCTCCATGTTTCACAGAATATTTTCACGTTTTTCACTTATTATATTGAAACATACATACACTCTTAATATTGAAATAAGTTCACTTTTATTTTGTAATTTTTCAGCCAAATTTAGTAATTTAAAATCACTTATCAAATTTATGGCTGCAAAGTTTAAATTGTTTATATTTACGAGGAAAACCAGCGTTGACACACCTTAAAAACCAAAAGTGAAGAATTTTTTAGCGTTTCACAGCGTTTTCTTTGTTTGTACTTTCGAGTGATTCTTTTTTCTTTATTAACTATAAAAAACTATAAAGAAGATTTTTCAAGCTAAAATTGAATATGTGAACACTTTTGCATATACATACATACATATATGAATATATGAATAATATGTGATTTATATTTAATAAACACAGATAAGTAAAATCGTGTGATAATATTATAATATTACGAGCGAATAACCGGGGCGGCTGAAGTACTTTCGCATAGTACTCCTTTCTGCGTTAGCGGCCTTCGGCCGCGCTCTAAAAACATAACCCTGGCCGAGCGAATACCCGGGTTGACTGAAGTACTTTCGCGTAGTACTCCTTTCTGCGTTGGTGGCCTTCGGCCGCGCTCTAAAAAAATAACCCTGGCCGAGCGAATACCCGGGTTGACTGAAGTACTTTTGCGTAGTACACCTTTCTGTGTTGGCGGCCTTCGGCCGCGGTTTAAAAAAATAACCCTGGCCGAGCGAATACCCGGTGTGACTGAAGTACTTTCGCATAGTACTCCTTTCTGCGTTGGCGGCCTTCGGCCGCTGTTTAAAAAAATAACCCTGGCCGAGCGAATACACGGGGTGACTGAAGTACTTTTGCATAGTACTCCTTTCTGCGTTGGGGGCCTTCGGCCGCGGTTTAAAAAAATAACCCTGGCCGAGCGAATACCCGGTGTGACTGAAGTACTTTGGCATAGTACTCCTTTCTGCGTTGGCGGCCTTCGGCCGCGGTATAAAAAAATAACCCTGGCCGAGCGAATACCCGGGGTGACTGAAGTACTTTTGCGTAGTACCCCTTTCTGCGTTGAAAATAAAAAAATATATTGACTTTTTGGTATAAAGTGGTTATAATTTATGGTTATCATGCACTCAAAATTTAAGTTTTCGTTATAAAATGGTAAATTTTGGTTATTATATCTGTCAGCGATTTCCATTTATTTTTCATGATACATTAGTTTGTATTTTAGGTGACAATATATATATTATTATATTTAAAACATGAGTTTGAGTGCATAATAACCAAAAAATATAACTACTTTGTATCCAAAACTCAAATTTTGTTTCAATATGACTGCATAATAACAAAAAAATATAACCACTTTATATCCAATATTGAAATAAAATTTAAGTTTTCGTTATAAAATGGATAAATTTAGGTTATTATATCTGTCAGCGATTTCCATTTATTTGTGATGATACATCGGTTTGTATTTTAGGCGACAATATATATATTATTATATTTATAATATGAGTTTTGGGTATGAAGTGGTTATATTTTTCGGTTATTATGCACTCATATTGAAATAAAATTTGAGTTTTCGTACTGTACCCATGTACTGTACACTTTATTACGTAATATTATTATATAATATTACTTATTTGCTTAATAAATTTAAAAAGGAAAATATCCATATGCATGAATAGAGGAATTTTTGGAAAAAATAGGAATTTCAGCGAATTGCCTTATCATCACATGGCAGCGCTCCATTTCGTCGTAATTTTTAGTAAACAAATAAGGTTGAAACAAGTGTAAAATGTAATTTTTAAAATAAAGATTTTTTAGGTAAAAAACCTGCTAAAAGAGTAAAATGTTGATTTATTTAAAAGATTATAATGCAACCTAATTAATTTGATGTGAAAAATGTGAAAAAAGTGTGTTTAATGTGGTGAAATAGCTCCTTGAAATGGTCAAATTTTGCGAATTTTTGGACTTTAAGGCCGAATATCTCCTAAACTAACCGTTTGCGGACCCTATAACCCTATATGTTTTTTAATCAGGAGGACTTCCTTTTTCCAACGGTACCTTCAAATCGCGGCGCCAAAGAAATCGGAATTGTGCCCAATTAACTAAATTAATGTGCACACAGAAATAAAAACATGTAACGAAGCTTTTTGCTGCCCCTGCTTCTTACAAGTATAAATTGCTGAGGTATACTCGCCGTGTCCAGGGTTCGGTACATTAAATTTGTAAATATTGGGGCTCTTCTGCGAATCGCACTTTATTTAATTTAACTTATTATTATTAACTTATATATATTAGTTAAAGTTACGAAATTGTCTCCCGCGTTGAAATATCGTCACCCGAGGGAAGTGCTGCTATGGTAACGGTTCGGTGTGGTCCGTTAGGATAATACCGTTTCCCGCTCTGCTGCGCTCCTAGGTGCTAGACGACTTGCTGCTCCATCTCGCTCGGCTCCTTCTGCCGCGTAGGCTTCGCTGACAATATCCTTCGGCGTGCGTTGACGCTCCCTTGCTAGGAAAGGAAAGTTGTCCTGGCGCACACGTTGGCGCTGCTCTGCTACAACGACTGCGCCCGGCTATTTCTGCCGGCGCTCCTGTATGCTTCGATAACGATGTCTTGACGTATACGTTGACGCTCGCGTGCTACGACGAATACGCTCGGCTAATTCTGCCGACGCTCGTGTACGCTCCTCTGCTACGCTGGAGAGGTCCTTTTTAACCGCGCAAAGATCCCGGACCACGGAAGACTGCGTTAGCGACCGCGATGTTAAAGGTTGAGTTGATCAGAGGATAAACTCACTACCAAGCTCATCTTTAACAGACGGCGTTCACAAATCAGGGTACCAAGACTAACTAGAGGATAAACTCACTGCGTAGTCTGATTCTGAACTTGCGTACGCTGTCACAGTTCTGTGCTGACTCCCTGATCATCTGCCATCTAACTACCCACCAAGCCTGTGCTGCGTGCTAACACATTCGCAACATGTTGCGTTGGGATGGCGTGTGTTGCTGGGACTGCGTATGTTGCTGGCAGTGGCGTGGTTTTACCGCCGCGTAAGCATACTTGTTGTTGTTTCGTCTGCTTGTCTGATTTCTCCGTCTCCGTGGTTATCCCCCTGAATTGTTTGCGTGGCGTGTTTTTACCGCTGCGCATGCATTCGTGTTGTCATTTCATCTGCATGTCTGTTTCTCAGTCTTCTGGTGTTTCTAGAATAGGGTGTGCGTCTATGGGTTGTGTGGACTAAATTCTGTATAGATATTTAGTTCTCACAAACAAAATACAAATAAAAAAGTTTCTAGAACATTTAAAAGTTTTATAAATAAGAGGGTAATACGTCTTTATTTTCTCACAACTGGTCCAAATAGAAATACTTCGCGGACCACATCTTCAAACCACAACTAAAACGATTTATTTACAACTACCACAACAATGGATAATCTAAACCAAACCATCGCCGAGCTGGAGAGGGTTATCGCGAGATAAGAAGAATTTCTACAAACCCAACAACAAGAAATGCAACAATAACATGCTCAACATCTACTACAACTACAAATGAACCAACAACCACAATTCTACAGATTTCACATGTCACCAAGGGACATCATGGACCAATTCCGGAGAATGAAGCCACTAGACGACCATCACAATCCAAATGCGTTTATTAAAGCGGTCGAAACCAACATTTCTCTCTGTGGCACAGACCAGGAACTCATCCAACGTTGTATAAATATTATAGCAAACGAGAAAATACTGGGCACCGCTGGAAAAAGAACGAGGGAGCTGGAGGACAACTCATCGCGGGAAGCGATTAAAGGCAAAACTCTACAAGGATCTCGTCCAAGGAAGACATATACAGAGGTATTCAAATTTTGTAAGACGGTCAAAGTAAGTAATCTTAATGAATTATTTATAATTTTTGAAAAATGTAAAGCAGACATAAATGAAATATACATATTTGACCCTTTAAAACCGGGTATTTAGAAACCCGAAAATGTAGACAGGGATCTTGTTGATATAATGTTAGAAAAAATCGATGGGCCTGTAAGGGCACATATAACCGAAACGGAAACACTAAATGATATGGACGTAAAATATTCAAAATTAAAATTGCTGCAGGACAAAAGAGCCATAGATTATAGACATCGAAGGTACGAAGGTTTCAAGAAAAATTAAAAATCCTACGAACATAATAAAATTTTAGACAATAGACAAACCAAACCAACAAACAACAATAGACAACAAAACGGGAACAATAACAATCACATTCGTAATACAAATTTTAATCGTAACAACTACAACAATCAGAATAATTACGATGTACCCGTAATCGGGTAATTCTACAAAAAAAATACAACTAAATTTACCGAGACAAACTAAAAGCTCTCATATGAGCGTTGATTACAATCCAAGTACAAGTCGTTTGTCCAATAATTCAAATTTGATGGAAATAGGCAATTGCGAAGGAAAAGAAATAAATTTTTTAACACGGTCTCAAACCCTCAACTCCCCATAATAACAGTAACAATAGGAAATCACAGAATTAAATGCCTAATAGACACAGGTTCAACAACTAGCATTATAAAACCAAACGCTCTATTCGAAAATTTTCAGAAGCAAAAACTTTCCAAACCGTTATGCTATGGAACTATCAACGGAATTAATGAAATAAAATATAAAATTATAACACCTTTTCCGAAAGAATTTAACGTCTTAGGTACTTTGTCATGGAAAGTAATAGAATTTAACAGCAAAAAATACGAAGCTATTATAGGGCAAAATTTTCTTATTCCTTTTAAAGCTAAAATTGATATAGAAACCACATTTAATAATATTTTAGGAAACATAATTCACTTTGATCAACGAATTCCTTATGAAAAAACGGAAATTTAAATTTGCGCACTCGAATTCAGTGATATGAAAAACTTAAACTTGAATCATCTAAATATCGCAGAAAGCCAATCGATAAAAGATCTATTACAGGAATTTAACGAATTATTTTTCAAAGAAAGAGATAAACTTTCTTTTACGCATGAAATCAAACATCAAATTATTACAACAAACGATAGACCCATTTATTCGAAAATTTATAGGTATCCACAAGTTCACGAATTAGAAATTCAAGAACAAATAAAAGAAATGTTAGAACATAATATAATTAGAGAAAGCAACTCCGCTTACAACAGCCCTTTGTGGATAGTCCCCAAAAAGCGGATGCAGGCGGAAATAAAATATGGCGTATCGTCGTCGATTACAGGAGATTAAACGAAATTACTATTAGCGATAAATTCCCGATACCTAATATCGATGGTATCATGGATAAACTGGGAAGAGCACAATATTTTCCTCTATCGATCTCGCGATCAAATATTGGTAGATGAAAACGATAGGAAGAAAACAGCGTTTTCTACTCCCTTAGGACATTACGAATTCTTAAGAATGCCTTTCGGTCTTAAAAATGCTCCATCGACATTCCAACGTCTTATGAACTCAGTACTACGAGATTTTATAAACAAGATATGCGTTGTATACTTAGATGACATTTTGATTTTTAGTACTTTTATGTCAGAACATATAAATAATATGCGGAAAATTTTTACAAAACTAAAATAAGCAAAATTGAAAATACGTTTAGAAAAATGCAGTTTTTTTAAGAAAGAAACAGACTTTCTAGGCCAAATACTAACTCCTGAAGGAATAAAACCAAATAAGGTTGAAGTTATCCAAAAACTAAAACTTTGCTATTGGTGTAGTTCTCACCCAATTTCATATGTTTCATGCACATTAAATACTCACGAGAAAAACTACTCAACCATCGAAAAGGAACTAGGCAATAGTGTGGTCAGTAAAATACTGCAGACCCTACTTATATGGAAGAGAATTCGATCTAAAACCAGATCATCAACCACTTAAATGTCTACAGAAGAAAAATTCTGGTAAGGATATAAATCCAAGACTTCAACGTTGGCTAGTACAATTAGGAGAGTACGATGCAAAAATCGATTATATAACCGGTAAAGAAAATAAAATAGCAGATTTCCTAAGACAAATTAACAGTGATGAAATAAACATGGTGAATTCCGAAAATTTGGGAATGAGCCTTAACAAAATGTTGCAAATAAAAGATTTAAAGGCTGGTGAACAACAAGAGCAAACAATGTTTTCAATAGAAGTCCAAACTAGCTATTCTCATGAAGAAAATCTTTGTAATCACTTTCACATTCTCAATACAGTCGTAAATCGTTTCAAACAGCAATTAATTGTAGTCGAAACAAAAGAAAAAGAAGTCGAAAATATTTTCAAAAACAAACGCATTTTTATCGATATAACTCTCACAACGTCATTAATATTGTAAATAAACATTTTGAAAATGGTAAGATCGCTATATGTTTTGAATTTAATGAAAAAAAAACATAATGAAGTAGAACAAATACTTTTGAATTCTTTCGCAAAAATGAATACAAACTAAAGAGACAAATTTCGTTTTTCCATAAAATCGAAGTAGGACATTCAGGCATTATTCCAACTTACGAGGGAATGAAGCATAAAGTATATCATTCAGAACTAAAAATTAAAATCCATGAAATAATAAATAATTGCGATATATGTAATGGTGGAAAATCCGATCAAAGCTAAATTTCAAATTACCGAAACACCAAATACAGTTATTGAAATCGTTCATATAGATACTTATGTTAACAGTGAACAGTCATTTATAATAATTATCGATAAATTTTCAAAACATGTCCTTTCTTTGCATTTACCCGATAGAAATAGTCAAACGATCATAATAAAATTAAAGAATTTTTGTCAATTAAAAGCCATATAAAAAAGTTTGTTTTCGACGATGAATTTAATTCAAAACCAAGTATTAAACGCCCTTTTAAATTTGCAAATGACAACAATAACAATAGAAACTCTAACGACAACACTGTGGAACAATTTTGGGATTATTGTCTGGGGGGGTGAGAAATTCCAAGCAGGGTGATGGTACTAGGTCAGTATAGTAAAACCCTCAAAGGGTTTGGCGTTCGTATGTGTCAGTTTTTTTTAATGACCTTTTAAATTTTGGAACATTTTTGGAATTATGACCTTTTAAATTTTGGAACATTTTTGGAATTATTTTCTGGGGGGTGAGAAATTTCAAGTCAGGGTGATGGTACTAGGTCAGTATGTAGGCTGCTATATATGGGCCATTCCATCAATTGCCGACATGGTTTTGTACCCGTGGTTCTCCGATTTTGACCAAACTTTAGAATATCATAATATAGACCAATAGAAGAATATCTGTTAACTTTTTAGTGGTCAAAGTGGCTCCATTGTTTTTTGGCGCGCACTTCAAATTGAGATCAAATAAAAAAATGACTTTTTCTTTTATTTTTTAACAACCTCAAAATTGAGTGAAAAAATTTTTTAAGTTATCCAATTTTATATAAAAAAATCTCAGCTTTCTGATAAAAATATTTTCAAAATCCAAAAAAATTTTCAAAATAAAAAAAAAAACATTTTTTTAAAAAACCCGGTTTTTTGTGCTACTTCCACAATTATTTTTCAAAATTGACCTTTCCATTCGATTCCTCGTTAAATTTTACATAAGAATCAGTGTTCAAAAATATGGGACTCTGATCCCATGAACAGGAAAAAAAATGCAAAGTTGTCGCTCAAAATCCAAAAAAAAGTTATATTCCCAAAAATCCGATTTTTTGTGCTTTTCCACCATCTTTTTTTCAAAATTTACTTTTTCATTCGATTCCTCGTTGAATTTTACATAAGAATCAGTGTTCAAAAATATGGGACTCTGACCCCATGAGCAGCAAAAAAAATTCAAAGTTGTCGACGAGCCAAATCCAACGAAAGTTGTTCGTGGAAGAAGCACTTCGAAGCAAATGGTCGCCTGTTTCTTCGGCAAAACTGATCATGGTGCGACTGTTCCGCTTGAGCAACGTAGTACGTTTAATTCTGAGTGGTACGCCACCATTTGTTTGCCGGAAGTCTTCTGAGAAATTCGAAAAACGAACAAGAGAAGACGAATCATTGTGCACCATGACAATGCGAGCTCGGCTCAAACCAGCGCCTTTTTGACCGCCCAAAACGTCGAATAGATGGGTCATCCGCCGTACAGCCCTGACTTGGCACCCAATGACTTCTTTTTATTCCCACACATCAAGAAAATAATGCGTGGTCAACGATTTTCGTCGCCAGAAGATGCTGTTGAAGCATTCAAAAATCCTGTTTTGGAGGTGTCTCAATCGGAGTGGAAAAAGTGCTTCGAAAATTGGTTTGAGCGCATACAAAAGTGTATAAATCTTGATGGAGAATATTTTTAAAAACAATAAAACCATTTTCGTTGATAAATATTCCTATTTTCATTATTAGGCCAGAAATATATATAGCAGCCCTCGTATAGTAAAACCCTCAAAGGGTTTGGTGCAACTTCCCATATATGCGCGAGTTACATTCCTATACTCTAAACATGCTGTTGTAATATAATATATGTATATGTATATAGTAAATGCCTAATGTCGTGCTAACGTAGAATTGGGTTCCACATTAGGAATAAGAGAGTGAACGTATTTCGGGTATGCTAACGCCAATTTAACTAAAACAATAAATATATATTTATATACATACATATACTCATATATAAAATATATACATATGAGTAAGCAAGCTAGTATCGGATGATAATACCATGTTCGGACCGACAATTTGTGTTTTCGCTGAGTTTTCGCTGACAACTATCAATACGAGGATTCTCTTACTCTTTCAAGATGACGCAAAATATGCAACAGCACCCATTTCGAATGTAGTGATATATGACGGCACGAAAATAAACATGGATTTTGGTCTGACATATTTTACAGCCATTACAAATAAATTTTTGCGTGTGTTTGTTGTGCCGTTGCACCAAGAAGAAAATTCTGCAATTGGTGCACCGTGCAAGGGTTTTGCAAGAACAAGAGAATCCCCTTAACAGTGAGCAGCTGTATTTGTATATGGAATGTAAACAAATATCAAGTGACAATTTAGGGCCGGCAAAATATGTCTTCCAAAAAAATCTATTAAACTAGAGCAGGCACCGATTATTATGAGTGGAATGTAAGTTTTCAAGCAGTTTTCAGCGAAAACTGTGTTTTCGTTTGACAGATTTTACATGGACGAAAACATGTTTTCGCTGTCGCTCCGAACATAGCATAAAACAGTTAATCCTAATATTAGAAGCGAACTAATAAAGAATGTTAGTACAGTCAGCATTAGGATAAATAGTAAGTAAACTAAGTAATATTCGTAAGAAATGTAAAGCAAGTTAGTCTTAAGATTCACTTTAATAAAGACGGTCGTGTTAAAAAAAGAGGCCGAAGCTCTTTTGTTATTTTCATAAACCATAACTCGCGCGCTCTCATTGGTTAACATGGTGTGGTAAAATACGTTGCTCTCACTTCCCTCTTCATGTTTGCCCGCGATTATCCCCTCACCTAGCCCTCTAAATGTGCACTCATGCCCGAACGGACAAAATGCCATTTAGGGCTAATATGTCCACCCCTGGGTTACACAATCCTGCTTGTTTTTGTTGATCAAAACCCAAGGGGTATTGCGAAGCATATTCCAATGTGGACTTGGAAGCAATGTGCGTATCTACATATGTGACAATACACTTATGTACAAATTTTTAATTATATTATGAAAAACTTTTTATGCTATATTTAAGTTGTACCCGATGTCGATATATATACCGGTATATTTTTCAGCGGATTTTATATATCTGTATTTTTTATATATTTTTTGTGTCCGTAATTCTTATAGGGCATACTTACAAGCGAATCTTTTGTGATTGTCTTGTGTGCTAATGAGAGCTCGTTTAGAGATCACTGCACTTTGTACATACATGTACATATTTATATGTTTAACGCTCTTATATGCAATCCTGCTTGTTTTTGTCGGCCAAAGGAAAAGGGGTATTCGGGATGTATACCAATGTGGACTTTGAAGCGATATTTTTGTATCGTAAGTGTGGTGAATTTATGTATTAAACCGCGTAATTTTTATTGGTTTTGCTTTAGCAGTAATTTACCTGCTTCTCTAAAATAACATAGACTAATCGTGTTCCGTATGCACGTATGTATGTATATATGAATGTACGTATTCGCAATATTCCTAACGTAAGATCCAAGAGAGCGCAAATATTTTCTTTTTAAACATACTATAAATGTAATAAATACGTACGTAAAGTAAATGCAATTTGAAATAGAATATATGTATGTATGTTTGTATTTTGTTCTTTATCTTTTCTTCTTTTTCTATTTTTCGCTTTCGGGTGTACCTATTTTTTTTTTTTATAAATCTGCCTTAGCTGAATGATTATATGATTTGTATTTTGTATTTTTTTCTGAATATCGGTTTTTTTGCTTATTCCGTTTTCTCCGTTAAGATGTAGGAGAAATGAGAATAACTATATTTTTTTGTGTTTTTGCGTTTTGTTAACAATCGGATACCCGTCTTTTGAAACTGTTTAAACGGGGTTTACCAGTACAAACATACATATATGGTGTAAAAAATGGAAACAATACATTTATTTACCGTGACTCGCTTCAAGGGTCTTTTTGTTTTTGATTTTGGGGGGACAAGTAGGTGTATGTCTCCTTTATGTCTGTTTTGCGGTCAGTGGCCTCTTTTCCTTATAGCGGTCAGCTGCTCCTTTTTTTCCTTTCTCCGTTGCTCTGTGCCAGTCTCCTTTGTTGGTGTTGTGATAGCGTTCCAGCTCTCCAGGCGCCTTTATATTTTTATTGCTTAACCAGAGAACATAAAAAGAAGGTGCAAATTGAATTCTGTATGAAGTTCGATTGGAAGGATAACAGAACTTATAATATTGTAATACGGAATTTCACCATTGGCGCTGCTATTTAGTAGAATTGAGCACGATCTCTGGCTCAAACGACTGAATTCATGCTAGAATGAATAAAGAGAAATGCTTTGAAGAAAAATATACAAAGTCTCGCCGAGAATGTAAAAAAACATTCTCTGCGTGATCTTGTATCATATGAACCATTTTTTTCAGAAAAATTGTAAAAATTTTAATTTTTTTACAAAATTGTGAAAAATTAAATAAAAAATAATTTTATTTTACTTTTTAGTTTTTAAATTATTTTAAAAATGTTATATTTATTTCGAATATTACCAAATGAACTGAAATGTGCGCATATAAACACGTCATTCCTTTCATTTCTTCAAAAAAAATTAATCACCTTCACATATACATATTCCTATTATGGCTATTAGGCTGTTCAGGATAAGGTGATTATGGGGTTATGTGGTTATGTAATTAAGTAAACAACAACAAAATGCGGTATGACAAAATAACCAACTTTGACCAACCTAGACCCTTGTTTACAGATTATGTGGTTGTTTGCTTATTTCCAGTGTTAGGTAGTCGTTGGAATTTTACTAAATGGCAGCACAAAAAATAAATAAAACTAAGCGAATAGCATTTCCATTTAGATTTTCTTATTGGAAAATCTGCCGTTAACAGCTGTTTTTTGTTTACAATCAGCGAATTAAAACCGAAATAAAAAGCATCACAAAGCATCAAAAATCATCAAAAATTATCAAAAGTCATCAAAGTAAGTAAAAATCACAAAGTACAAAATAAAAATATACTTTTTGTCATTTATTTATACTCTAATTTTAGTGTCTACAGAAATACGAAAGCGCCGGCGAGAAAAGAAAGTGAAAAAATTGACGGAAGCCCAAATCAAAACCGTGCTGTGCTGTACGCAGGATCACCGCAACATCGAGGCGAGTTTTCGACACATTAGTTATTTATATTGATTTAATTCTTCTTCTTCTTCTTTACTGGCGTAGACAACGCTTAGGTGATTGTAGCCGAGTTAACAACAGCGCGACACACGTTTCTTCTCTTCGCTACGTGGCGCCAATTGGATATTCCAAGCGAAGCCAGGTCCTTCTCCACTTGGTCCTTCCAACGGAGTGGAGGTCTTCCTCTTCCTCTGCTTCCCCCGGCGGGTACTGCGTCGAATACTTTCAGAGCTGGAGGGTTTTCGTCCATCCAGACAACATGACCTAGCCAGCGTAGCCGCTGTCTTTTAATTCGCTGCACTATGTTAATGTCGTCGTATATCTCGTACATCTCATCGTTCCATCGAATGCGATATTCGCCGTGGCCAACGCGCAAAGGACCATAAATCTTTCACAGAACCTTTCTCTCGAAAACTCTTAACGTCGTCTCATTGTTTGTGGTCATCGTCTAAGCCTCTGCACCATATAGCAGGACGGGAATTATGAGCGACTTATAGAGTTTGGCTTTTGTTCGTCGAGAGAGGACTTTACTTTTCAATTGCCTACTTAGTCCAAAGTAGCACCTGTTGGCATGAGTAATCCTGCGTTGGATTTAAAGGCTGACGTTGTTGGTGGTGTTTACGCTGGTTCCAAGATAGACGAAATTATCTACAACTTCAAAGTTATGGCTGTCAACAGTGACGTGGGAGCAAAGTCGCGAGTGCGACGACTGTTTGTTTGATGACAGGAGATATTTCGTCTTCCCTCTGCGAATGGTAGGCACCTTGTTGTGGTGCAGGGGCTTAAACCGTAGCACAGCACGGCATCTCCCAACCGCCAGGGGTGATGCTGTATAGGATCTCTCCTGGGGGCTGGCGGAAGCCGCATGAGCGCGGTGACCAAGAGCTACCACCTCCTAATCCAGGGTGTTATGGGACCCGTGCCCATTGGATGATTTGCAGCCAGGAGGTGAATTCGGCTGTATTCGTACGGAGCCTTCCCAGTACCGCTAGCAAGAGTGACCCATTGGCTAAACGTAAGTTTAGCTTCATAGATGTGTTGACGCCGCAAGAACGGGAGCTCTTTGAAGAGCACGCTCGCGACGACGACGATGTGCCCTCCTGCAGCGGAACTCAGCGCAGTGTGTCTACCGAGACCACGGTAAGTCGCGCAAATGCTGCCCCCGCAACCCCCTTGAGCAGGATCGACTGCGGAGAGGAGGGTGGCTTCACGAAAGTGGAATCCAGGGGTGAACGAAAAAGAAAACGGTAACGAGGGAACATCCCCTGTACCCCGAAGCCAGGACAGCCAGGAGGCCACGACGACCCACGCAGAATAGGAATAAGCGGGGCCACTCTTAAGTGGTACCTAAGATTTCTGGAGGACGGCTTGTCACCGGAGTCAGCTGAAAAGCGGGCTCTGAGTAGGAGCAGTGGGAACAACCCCTCTCCCAACAGTGCACAACGCACAGGCACCAATGGTGGGTCGGCAGCAACAAGGTGCAAAAATCGAAGGCGTCGCCGAGCCCAAGCAGCCGCGTCGGAGGCACGGAGCAAGGCAAGGCCGGCACCCCAAGAAGCACCCATGGAGAAAAGAAAGAGTGGCCAAATAACACCACAGGAGCCACCAAGGCCGAAGAGACCACGGGAGGACAAACCACAGGAGGCCAGTGGAAAGCGTTCCAACCCCAACCAGCAGCCGGTGAAAACCGCAGGCCGCAAATATTCGGAGGCCGTGAGTAGCATCCGAATGGCAGTGTTGCCCCGCAACTACCCGGCGGAGGCCCTGGAGTCCGAACAGCTTACGGCTCTCCACGACTTCGGCTTCACCGGCACCTTCAATGGCATTTTCTTTAAGGGCGGCATGCTGCTGGTCGACTGCCAAGAGGAAAAGTCGGCCACCTGGCTGACAGAGATCACGCCTAGGCTAGAAGGTTGGAAGGGTCCGGCCCTGTGTGTTAAGAGAGGGGAGGATATACCGCAGCTGCATAGCATGGTGGCGTTCTTCCCAAAAAGTGTAGACAAGGGCTACGACTTCGCGCTCAGTCTGGTGAGGATCCAGAACGAAGGTTTAAGTACCTCAGCGTGGAAGGTCGTAGCAAGCAGTGTTGAGGGTTCTGGGTGGAACCTCAACATCACGATCGACGACCAATCGTATAAGTATATCAGGCAGAAGGGATTTAGGCTGAATTTCCGCTTCGGCAAGATAATTGTGAGGCCATGGAGGCCCAAGACTACGTCAGCAAACCAAGAAACCGCGACGGGGATGACCGCAGCACCGGCTCCACCCGTAACCCGTCCAGCAGCGCATGAGGCGACTGCAGCTGTGGTTTCGGGAGGGTAAAGCAAGTCCCCCAACGAACCCATCTCGGCTGGATAGGATGTGACCACCGCCGGGAATGTAGGTGGAAGCAACAAGTCCCCGAACGAGCAGGAAGGTATATCGACCACCCAAGAGCTTCTGGAGGGGCTGGAGATGCAGGTTGATGAAGAGACCGTGGACGAGGACCTGTCTCTCATCGAGCCCTTATTATAAGCTCCAGAACCGGCATAGAAGTGGCCCAGGTGAACCTACATCACGCATCGGCGGCCTCGGCGGTCATCGTGAAGAGGTTCATCTCGGATAACCTGGGCATCCTTCTAATCCAGGAACCTTGGGTGTTCAAAGGAGAGGTAAGAGGCCTCAACTCGAGAAGGAGCAAGGTAATCTGGGATCTCTCTAGCGAGATACCCCGTTCTTGTGTAGTCGTTAGAACCGATATAGACTTTTCTGTATTTCAGAGTTTCTAACGCAAGACCTGGCGGTGCGGGTGAAGGACCAGAAAGAATCGGACTTCGTCCTCGCATCCGCTTACTTTTCGGGAGAGACAGCCACAGCAACGCCAACAATCTTCCTCTGACCATAGGGTGCGATGCTAATGCGCATCACTCAGAGTGGGGCAGTACGGATTGCAACGCGAGGGGTGAGTCACTTCTTGAATTCATAACTAGTAATAACATTAGCATAGAAAATATGGGTTGTGAGCCAACCTTCGTAACTAGTGTTAGCAGTGAGGTCCTAGATATTACCCTGAGCAATGACAACATGATCGGGCTGATCTCACAGTGGCGGGTGTCAAAAGAGCCCTCACTGTCAGATCACAGGAAAATTCGTTTTGCTATAAGGGTGATAGTCGGGGACCGACCTCCGACTCGTACCCCTAGGAATACTAACCGGGGTATTTTCAGAGAAACCTTAAGCAAAAATTAAAGTGAAGTGGGGCAGGCGGGTATTAGATCGACCACAGCTGAACTGGAGAGCAAACTGGGAGCCATAAACCAGTCCATTGTGGACGCCTTCCACTGAAAACGACCACCATCAAACAAAGCTGCCCCTGGTGGTCCAGTAAACTCTCAGCCCTCAGACTAAGGGTGCGTAAGCTGTTCAACAAAGCCAAGCGCACAGGTAGCTGGGAGAACTACAAATGGCACCTAACAGCCTACAATAAGGGGATTAGGCTTGCCAAGTCTAACTTCTTCTTCTTCTTTACTGGCGAAGACACCGCTTACGCGATTATAGCCGAGTCAACAACAGCGCGCCAATCGTTTCTTCTCTTCGCTACGTGTCGCCAATTGGATATTCCAAGCGATTCCAGGTCCTTCTCCACTTGGTCCTTCCAACGGAGTGGAGATCCTAGCCAGCGTAGCCGCTGTCTTTTAATTCGCTGAACTATGTCAATGTCGTCGTATATCTCGTACAGCTCATCGTTCCATGGAATGCTATTCGCCGTGGCCAACGGGCAAAGGACCATAAATCTTTCGCAGAACCTTTCTCTCGAAAACTCGCAACGTCGACTCATCCGCTGTTGACATCGTCCAAGCCTCTGCACCATATAGTAGAACGGGAATAATGAGTGACTTATAGAGTTTGGTTTTTGTTTGTCGAGAGAGGACTTTGCTTCTCAATTGCCTACTTAGTCCGAAGTAGCACCTGTTGGCAAGAATTATCCTGCGTTGGATTTCCAGGCTGATATTGTTAGTGTTGTTTACGCTGGTTCCAAGATAGACGAAATTATCTACAACTTCAAAGTTATGACTGTCAACAGTGACGTGAGTACCAAGTCGCGAGTGCGACGACTGTTTGTTTGATGACAGAAGGTTGAAAAAGTCGCACGATAGGGAATCGCCTTGTCTGAAATCTCGTTTGGTATCGAACGGCTCGGAGAGGTCCTTCCCGATTCTGACGGAGCTTTTCGTGTTGCTCAACGTCAGCTTACACAGCCGTATTAGTTTTGCGGAGATACCAAATTCAGACATCGCGGCATAAAAGCAGCTCCTTTTCGTGCTGTCGAAAGCAGCTTTGAAATCGTCGAAGAAGTGGTGTGTGTCGATTTTCCTTTCACGGGTCTTTTCCAAGATTTGGCGCATCGTGAATATTTGGTCGGTTGTTGATTTGCCAGGCCTAAAGCCACACTGATAAGGTCCAATCAGTTCGTTGACGGTGGGCCTTAATCTTTCACACAATACGCTCGACAGAACCTTATATGCGATGTTGAGGAGGCTAATCCCACGGTAGTTGGCGCAGATTGTGGGGTCTCCTTTTTTATGGATTGGGCATAGCGCATTTAAATTCCAATCGTTGGGCATACTTTCGTCCGACCATATTTTGCAAAGAAGCTGATGCATGCACCTTGTCAGCTCTTCGCCGCCGTGTTTGAATAGCTCGGCCGGCAATCCATCGGCCCCTGCCGCTTTGTTGTTTTTCAGGCGGGCAATTGCTATTCGAACTTCTTCATGGTCGGGCAATGGAACGTCTGCTCCATCGTCATCGATTGGGGTATCGGGTTCGCTTTCTCCGGGTGTTGTGCGTTCTCTGCCATTCAGCAGGCTGGAGAAGTGTTCCCTCCATAATTTAAGTACGCTCTGGGCATCGGTGGCTAGATCACCTTGGGGGGTTCTACAAGAGTATGCTCCGGTCTTGAAACCTTCTGCAAGCCGCCGCATCTTTTCGTAGTGTTTTCGAGCATTACCCCTGTCGGCCAGCTTATCAAGCTCTTCGTACTCACGCATTTCGGCCTCTTTCTTTTTCTGTCTACAAATGCGTCTCGCTTCCCTCTTCAACTCTCGGTATCTATCCCCACCTGCACGTGTTGTGGTCGATCGTAATGTTGCGAGGTAGGCAGCCTGTTTTCTCTCCGCTGCGACACGGCACTTCTCGTCGTACCAGCTGTTCTTTTGCACTTTCCGAAAACCAATGGTTTCGGTTGCAGCTGTACGTAAGGAGTTTGAAATGCCGTCCCATAGTTCCCTTATACCGAGTTGTTGACGAGTGCTCTCAGAGAGCAGGAGTGCAAGCCGAGTAGAAAAACGTTCGGCTGTCTGTTGTGATTGCAGCTTTTCGACGTCGAACCATCCTTGTGTTTGTTGGCGTGCGTTTTTTGCTGCACAGAGGCGGGTGCGAATTTTGGCTCCAACAATATAGTGGTCCGAGTCGATGTTAGGACCTCGGAGCGCACGCACATCTAAAACACTGGAGACGTGTCTTCCGTCTATCACAACATGATCGATCTGGTTGGTAGTTTTTTGATCCGGCGACAGCCAGGTAACTTGATGTATATTCTTATGCTGGAGTCTAGTACTACAGATAACCATATTTCAGGCCCCGGCGAAGTCGATCAGCCTCAACCCATTCGGGGATGTTTCCTCGTGGAGGCTGAATTTACCGACCGTAGTGCCAAAGATACCTTCCTTGCCCACCCTGGCGTTAAAATCGCCAAGCACGATTTTGACATCGTGGCGGGGGCATCTCTCATAAGTGCGCTCCAAGCACTCATAAAAGGCATCTTTGGTCACATCGTCCTTCTCTTCCGGCGGGGCGTGGGCGCAAATCAGCGATATGTTGAAGAACCTCGCTTTGATGCGGATTGTGGCTATACGTTCATTCTCCGGAGTGAATGATAGTACTCGGCGACGGAGTCTCTCTCCCACCACGAATCCAACACCAAACTTGCGCTTCTTTATATGGCCACTATAGTAAATGTCACAAGGACCTACTCGTCTCTGTCCTTGTCCCGTCCATCGAATTTCTTGGACGGCGGTGATGTCAGCCTTTATCCTTACGAGGACATCAACCGGCTGGGCAACGGCACCTTCCCAATTAAGGGACCGGACATTCCAGGTGCATGCCCTAAAATCATACTCCTTTTTTCGTTTGCCATAGTCGTCATCAAAAGGGGGGTCTCTCATCCGAGGCTGTTTTTTTTCTTTTCATTGGGGGTGCTTTTTTACGTGGTGGGTCCCAAACCCAGCGCACAACCCTATGCAGGGGGTGTTTCGCCTTCTCACTTTAGCTCGCCTTCAAACGGATGTTCTTAGGCTACCCAGAGGATACTTGGTCAAAGACCGGAAGTCGTGAGCTGCTTGAGTCATATGTAAAAGAATCGTTTCTGGCCACTCCCAAGAGAATGGCGATCAGGGAACTTTCCTCACTTGCGTGAACTTCTACACATGACTCCATCCTCCTGCCAAGTCTAACAGCTTCAAGAAATTCTGTGATAGCGTCTCCTCGAACCCGGAGGCAGCAAGACTGCACAAGGGGTTGTCGAAGGGTAAGACGGACACAGCTTTCTCCCTTAAAAGACAGGATGGGACCTATACGACAAGCGCGGAGGAGAGGGCAGAGACACTCCTACAAACGCACTTCCCGGAGACGGTTCCAGCTGACCTAACCCCAACATCGCTCAGACTGGCTGACTGCAAGGAACCTGTTAACTGCAGACTCAGTCAGGTGGGCGCTGGCCTCCTTTTCAATCTACAAGTCACCGGGAGTGGACGGCGTCTTCCTGGCCCTTCTGCAGCAAGGTATGGACATCCTCCTACCACACCTGCTGGGGCTGATGAGAGACAGCCTGGCGTTGTCGTATATCCGTGAGCCATGGAGAATTGCCAAAGTAATTTTCATCCCCAAGATAGGGAGGAGGGACTATTCTCTGGCCAAATCATTCCGGCCTATAAGTCTGACTTCCTTTATGCTGAAGGGGATGGAGAAAGTAGTAGACAATCATTCCAGATCGGAAGCGCTGAAGATCGCACCCCTACATGCCGGGCAACACGCGTACAGAGCGGGTAGATCCACAAACTCTGCTCTGTACCAACTCACGTCCGAGCTGCAGGATTCGCTGGATAACGGCGAGGTTGCGATCTGCGCCTTCCTTGATATTGAGGATGCCTTTGATAATGCGTCTCATACTAGCGTGATCAAGGCACTCGAGAGAAGGAACGTCAACCCCCCGATACGCAGATGGATAGAAGCCCTTCTGCGCACTAGGGTTGCAGAAACAACAGTGGGAGACAATAAGATTCGTCTTGGCACCACGAGGGGCTGCCCACAGGGTGGAGTACTGTCCCCTCTGCTTTGGAGCCTGATAGTAGACGAACTACTCGAGTTACTCACAAGCAATGGAATCCGCTGTCAAGGGTACGCGGACGACATTGTCATAATGGCGAGAGGCAAATTTGAGAACACCCTCTGTGACATTGTTCAAAGGGGCTTAAACTTGGCGAAAGGATGGTGCAGCACGGTAGGGCTAAACATTAATCCAGCAAAAACCCCCGTGATCCCATTCACTAAGCGGACATCTCTTCCGGGCCTGAGGTCCCTAACAATTGGAGGCCCAGAGGTAGAAATGTCTAAGGCGGTCAAATACCTTGGCCTCATCTTAGACTCAGTGCTGAAATGGAGCAGGAATTTGGACCTAACGTTGTCCAAAGCAACTAGAGCACTTATGATTTGCAGACGTCTGGCCGGCAGATCATGGGGATGCAAGCCAAGTATCATCAGATGGCTGTATACCATGGTAGTAAGGCCCATAGTCACCTACGCGCAAGCACACAATGTTACAAATGGCAGCAGAAGGCTGTAGAAGAGGGAAAATAATGTCCTCCAGACAGATGGACGCTCTAGCGGAAAGCACACCGCTAGCCCTCCCAAGGGACGGCACAATGAAGAAAATAAACCTCGTGAAAAAATTCAAAGTAACTCTAGGCAGCAAGAAGGAATGGAACGATTCCACGCTAGAAAGGCTGCTAGCAGACAGTACCATTCAGTGGTACACTGATGGCTCGAAAACACCGGAAGGTATTGGGGCAGGTATTGCGGGCGCGCGTACTAAGCTGTCCATACCTATAGGCTGCTTGCCAAGCATCTTCCAGGCTGAAGTTCTTGCCATCAGTCAATGCGCTGAAATCAACCTCAGCCGCAACTATCGCAACCAGCGCATAGCTATTCTTAGCGATAGCGGCACTAAAGGCGATCTTATCATACGAGACCAGATCGCTTTTAGTCGAAGAGTGCATAGGAAGGCTTAACCGCCTGTCCTTGTGCAACCGGGTGCACCTAATTTGGGTACCAGGGCACAAGGGAGTAGAAGGGAATGAGAAGGCCGACGAACTGGCCCGCACGGCGGCAGCGTCCAGGATGTTGGGACCAGAGCCGTACATGGCAGTAGGACCCCACACTCTTAAGGAGCTGCTCCGCACGGAGGAAAGAGAGCGGTACTGGCGGCAGGCAGTAAGCATGCGCCACGCCAAGCTGCTCCTAGGCGGGTATAACCTCTCCAGGTTAAAAGAACTAATTAACCTCCCCCTGAGAAATTCCGTCTCCTCGTCGCAGTCTACACAGGGCACTGTAAGCTCAGGAAGCATCTGTCCAACTTGGGTATGGGCTCCTGTGCTAACTGCCGGTTCTGCGACCTGGAACAGGAGACACCAGCACACCTAATCCTAGATTGTACAGCAATCTATGGGAAGAGGCTTAAGGCCCTGGATTCCATCTATATCAGCGGGGATCACATCACCTCACTAGCACCCGGTAAACTACTGGAACTGTTCAGGTTGCTGGGGCTCTGGGAGGTCATGTGATATAGGAGAGGGCACAATAGACCCTAGGTCGCGGTGCAGTACCTCAATATTTAATCTATCTATCTATCTATCACAAAGCATCAAAATTCATCAAAAATTATCAAAAGTCATCAAAGTAAGTAAAAATAACAAAGTACAAAATAAAAATATACTTTTTGTCATTTATTTATACTCTAATTGTGGTGTCTACAGAAATACGAAAGCGTCGGCGAGAAAAGAAGGTGAAAAAATTGACGGAAGCCCAAATCAAAACCGTGCTGTGCTATACGCAGGATCACCGCAACATCGAGGCGAGTTTTCGACTCATTGGTTATTTATATTGATTTAATTCTTCTTCTTCTTCTTTACTGGCGTAGACACCGCTTATGCGATTATAGCCCAGTTAACAACAGCGCGCCACACGTTTCTTCTCTTCGCTACGTGGCGTCAATTGGATATTCCACGCGTAGCCAGGTCCGTCTCCACTTGGTCCTTCCAACGGAGTGGAGGTCTTCCTCTTCCTCTGCTTCCCCTGGCGGGTACTGCGTCGAATGCTTCCAGAGCGGGAGTGTTTTCGTCCATCCGGACAACATGACCTAGCCAGCGTAGCCGCTGTCTTTTAATTCGCTGAACTATGTTAATGTCGTCGTATATCTCGTACATCTCATCGTTCCATCGAATGCGATATTCGCCGTGGCCAACGCGCAAAGGACCATAAATCTTTAGCAGAACCTTTCTCTCGAAAACTCGTAACGTCGACTCATCGTTTGTGGTCATCGTCTAAGCCTCTGCACCATATAGCAGGACGGGAATTATGAGCGACTTATAGAGTTTGGCTTTTGTTCGTCGAGAGAGGACTTTACTTTTCAATTGCCTACTCAGTCCGAAGTAGCACCTGTTGGCAAGAGTAATCCTGAGTTAGATTTCGAGGCTGACGTTGTTGGTGGTGTTAATACTGGTTCTAAATAGACGAAATTATCTACAACTTCAAAGTTATGACTGTCAACAGTGACGTGGGAGCCAAGTCGCGAGTGCGACGACTGTTTGTTTGATGACAGGAGATATTTCGTCTTGCCCTCGTTCACTGCCAGACCCATTTGCGTTGCTTCCTTGTTAAGTCTGGAGAAAGCAGAACTAACGGCACGGGTGTTGAGGCCGATGACATCAATATCATCGGCATTCGCTAGCAGCTGTACACACTTATAAAAGATTGTACCTGCTCGATTCAGTTCTGCAGCTCGAATAATTTTCTCCAGCAGCAGATTGAAAAAGTCGCACGATAGGGAGTCGCCTTGTCTGAAACCTTGTTTGGTATCGAACGGCTCCTAGAGGTCCTTCCCGATCCTGACGGAGCTTTGAGTGTTGCTCAACGTCAGTTTACACAGCCGTATTAGTTTTGCGGGGATACCAAATTCAGACATCGCGGCATAGAGGCAGCTCCTTTTCGTGCTGTCGAAAACAGCTTTGAAATCGACGAAGAGGTGGTGTGTGTCGATTCTCCTTTCACGGGTCTTTTCCAAGATTTGGCGCATGGTGAATATCTGGTCGGTTATTGATTTACCAGGTCTAAAGCCACATTGATAAGGTCCAATCAGTTTGTTGACGGTGGGCTTTAATCTTTCACACAATACACTCGACAGAACCTTATATGCAGTGTTGAGGAGGCTATTCCCACGTTAGTTGGCGCAGATTTTGGGGTCTCCTTTTTTATGGATTGGGCATAGCACTTTTAAATTCCAATCGTTGGGCATACTTTCATCCGAGCATATTTTGCAAAGAAGCTGATGCATGCACCTTATCAGCTCTTCGCCGCCGTGTTTGAATAGTTCGGCCGGCAATCCATCGGCCCCTGCCGTTTTGTTGTTTTTCAGGCGGGCAATTGCTATTCGAACTTCTTTATGGTCGGGCAATGGAACGTCTGCTCCATCGTCATCGATTGAGGTATCGGGTTCGTTTTCTCCTGGTGTTGTGAGTTCACTGCCATTCAGCAGGCTGGAGAAGTGTTCCCTCCATAATTTAAGTATGCTCTGGGCATCGGTAACTAGACCACCTTTGGGGGTTCTACAAGAGTATGCTCCGGTCTTGAAACCTTCTGTAAGCCGCCGCATCTTTTCGTAGAATTTTCGAGCATTACCCCTGTCGGCCAGCTTATCAAGCTCTTCGTACTCACGCATTTCGGCCTCTGTCTACAAATGCGTCTCGCTTCCCTCTTCAACTCTCGGAGTGAATGATAGTACTCAGCGACGGAGTCTCTCTTCCACCACGAATCCAACACCAAACTTGCGCTCCTTTATATGGCCACTGTAGTAAATGTCACAAGGACCTACTCGTCTCTGTCCTTTTCCCATCCATCGCATTTCTTGGACGGGGTGATGTCAGCCTTTATTTTTACGAGGACATCAACCAGCTGGGCAGCGTCATCTTCCCAATAAAGGGACCGGACATTCCAGGTGCATGCCCTCAATTCGTAGTCCTTATTTCGCTTGCCATGGTCGTCATCAAAAGGGGGGTCTCTCATCCGAGGCTGATTGTTGGTTTTCATTGGGGGTGTTTTTTTTATGTGGCGGGTCCCAAACCCAACGCACAACCCTAAGTAGGGGATATTTTGCCTTCTCACTTTAGCTCGCCTTCAAACGGATGTTTTTAGGCTACCCAGAGGATACTTGGTCAAAGACCGGAAGTCGTGAGCTGCTTGAGTCATATGTAAAAGAATCGTTTCTGGCCACTCCCAAGTGAATGGCGATCAGAGAACTTTCCTCACTTGCGTGAACTTCTACACATGACTCCATCCTCCTGATTTAATTACACCTCTTTAATTTCAGCAACTAACAGCGAAAATCTACTATAGTAAGTTGCTTGCAGTAACAAATATTGAAGCAACATGGAACATTCTAAAATGTTAGGTTCGGTATTTAAAAATCCAAATGAAATCGGCAGAACACTGGCTAAATTCCACGGGCGCTGGAGTAGAGGACGGCGATGTGGAGCTGACTGGGATGGGTAGATTTTATAAGTATATATTTGATTAACAACTTTGGAATTAAATTGATTTGCTTTATTACAGATAAAGTGCCTTAAAGTTGTCCGCATTACAAACAATTAGCGGACGTTTTTGCTACGGAGAGGGAAGATGAGGTGGTGGTAATGAGCTCCTATGCAATGGAACTCGACTCTGTGGAAAATGTTGTGGATGATTTGGAAGACCACGAAGCGCACGAAGAAAATCACATTTCTGAATTGGCATCTGGCTCATCTGCGGCCAGCCCGTTTGAAAAAAATTAAGAGCAATACCAAAACACTGCCATTGATAAACTGGCAACGTAAGGAGCTGAAAGAATGAGCTTTCGAGAAAAATAACTTCAATTTGAAATTGAAAAATTCGAGTGGATGAAGGAAGTTGAAGCAAACAAAAATGAAAATGAAAAGAAAAAGATTGAATACGATTTCCAACTCTAAAAAATGGAGTTGGAGCAGAATGAAAGAATAAGGAAATTAGAAATTGAAATGAAGTATTAAAATAATAATATAAATAAGCAATAAGCAAATAAATAATATTCTTCTTGTTATTAAAACAAAAATATGAATTTTTATTGAAAAATTAAATTGTATGGTGCTTGTCTTTTTAGTTTGGGGGTAGGTGCAACAATAGCATCTCCATCATATTGGCATTCATAGGCTTCGACACTTTGCCTTTTAAAGTGTGAAGAATCTCGCCCTTTCAAGAGTATGTTGTGCAGCACACAGCAGACAAGTACCCATTTATTAAAAGATGTTTGACTCTCTCGGTCTTTTAATTTTATCCGCATTTATTTCAAACTACAAAACTTTTCTTTAAGAATCCCGAAACAATTTTCTACTCTAACACGATACTGGCTGTGTACTTTGTTGAATTTAGCTTGTCTTTCAGAGTCTGCTAAAGAAGAATTGCTTCGGTATGGTGTTATTAAATGTTTTGTCAACTCATACGCAGAATCATCCGCAATCCACTCTTCTCCACTAAATACGCTAGTTGTGTTTCGTCCAATATGAGATTTTCTAAACACTTTAGGATCGTGGTAGCTTCCAGGATTACCCACTTCTGCATGCAATATGCGTACCTTATGGTCACATACGACTTGCAATTTGATAGAATATATTCGTTGCCGAGAAAAATACACCTCATGATTTTTATTCGGCTTTTCAGCCGGTTTAATCTGCTATCGTAAATACCGAAATTTGCCGAAAAAACTCTTTTGGTGATATTGGTCAATGTACCTCCATCTCTCACACAAAAAGTTGTAGCGGTTTTACGCACAGAAGCACTTTCACCCGATGAACCTAATCAGAGCAATACGATTGCGGGTTGCAAATCTACAGGTATTTGTAAACTTGAATTAGTAAAGTTCGTATCATTAGAAAATATTTCTAGGAGATGAGCGAATTGTCATTTGCTGACGTGAAGCATTTATAAAAATCTTCCATCGTCAAAGCAACACAGAACATTTTCTCGCCAATGAATAGATTTTGGAACATGTAGTTCATCTCCCCGTCTAGTAAAGGTGATTAAAGTTATATCCCCTAGCAGTTCATCTAGTACTTCATCCATTGCATTATGACACTTTTCAGGGCGCAAGATGTCTGCAAATTATATACAAAAAATTCTTTGAACCCTTAAAATTCGGACTATTTAATAAGCGCATACCTTCAGTAAAGTCCATTTCCTAAATAGCAGAACTTGTTTTAAATTCGATTATATTGCTTTATAAACTTTGTTTAGGCATTTTATAGGTAGGAATTTCATTGAACTAAAATTGTAAAAAATGAACAGCTGTTTGTGTCAAAATAAGCAAGTAACCATACAACATAGGGTGTTCACGGAGCATAGAGGTCATTTTTAATCTAATAATCACATAACCCGATAACCACCTTTGTTCAAATATATTTAACAAGCTTATCTTCGCCAATGCTGAGGCAGTACAAAGCAAATACATAAACAAACGCATAAATAAACGCATAAACACACGTACATACTATATATGAGGCTCGTATGCATTTATATGCAATACGCATGCACTCAAGAAATGTAGTATAAACATATTTACTTAGGTTTGGCCAATTGATTACTTGAAAACAGCCCAAACCAAACTTTGCATTTTTTTTGCTGTTCATGGAATTAGAGTCCCATATTTTTGAACACTGATTCTTATGTAAAATTTAACGGGGAATCGAACGGAAAGGTCAATTTTGAAAAATTGTTGGGGGAAAAGCACAAAAACCCGGGTTTTTGGAGTAAAATGTTTTTTTTTATCATATTTTTATCAGAAAGCTAGGATGTTTTACATAAAATTGGATAACTTAAAAATTTTTTTCACTCAATTTTGAGGTCGTTAAAAAATAAAAGAAAAAGTCTTTTTTTTGTTTGATCTCAATTTGAAGTGCGCGCCAAAAATAATGGAGCAACTTTGACCACTAAAAAGTTAACAGATATTCTTCTATTGGTCTATATTATGATATTCTAAAGTTTGGTCAAAATCGGAGAACACGGGTACAAAACCATGTCGCCAATTGATGGAATGGCCCATATGTATATACAAGAGGATGTATGTATTTTGATGACGAAACAGACGAATTATCTTTTGAAGTCAAATACATTATACGAATATTGAAAAAACAAAGAGGAATCAACTTAAAAGAAAGAGAAGAAATATGGAAGCAGCTAAAGTTAGAAACAACATCTAAAGTAAAAGGCCAAAAGACTGATTCCCTAGTACAGAGAATGCAAAATAGAGCACAAAGTCTTCGATATTACATCGATAACGCGAAAATGAATTTATTTAGCACCAAAGAAAATGTGCTAGAGACTTGTGAAAATCACATTACGAATATGTGGAAGTTATTACAAAAGGATTATGAAGAACCATGCGGAATATCGTACTTAACAGATTACAAAACGTAAGTGGAATAGAAATAGTGCATATGTTAAAAAGAGCAATAATTTTCGTAGGATATGAAAAGCATAAACAGCAATTATCAAAGAAATTTGATGTTTAACCTACTTTCGGAGAAGCACATCCAAGTTTGTTTGATGAAAATTCTACGACCCAAACTGGATTCATTCTCGGACAGAGTTTCGCTGACAAAAGTTTGAGTCCAATATTAATGATGGAAACATGTCGTTTGGGAGACATGCCGATAACGAACAACTGACATTTCAACAACAAACATTGCCGAAAGTAGCAAAAGAAACAACACAGAAGGAAGATTTTACTACTTCACTAAACCACATAAAAGAAACAGAAACTGTTGATACAATTACAAAAGAATCGTGTGATATGTCTCATGGAATCAGGGACATAGAAAACAATGAAGAAGAACCGAAACTAAAAAATGAGATATGCGAGAAGACAACACACGATTTCGACCTAAAAGATAAATATCAAGAGATGAGAGACATCAAGGAAGTAGAAGAGATGGGCCAAGATATCATCGTAAAATCGTAAAGTGGCCTGACATAATGAGCGCTGACATCGAAAATATGTATAGACAAATAAAATACATAAAGGAAGATCGAGAATATCAATACATTCCATGGAGAGGAAATTCGCAGGGGAAAATAAAAGAGTTTAAATCTACAACAATTACATATGGCACAGTAGCAGCACCATTCTTAGCAGTAAGAGCATTGCAAGAGAGAGATTGAGAACGGTTACTGCAAAGAACAGGAAGACGTAACAGTAAAAGAAAACGTAAATGAAACTGTTGAAATAGCCGAAATAGATCCAGTTGGAAAAGCGGATGTAGTAACAACCATTTGGGAGTTAGTAATACCATGGCAGCTTGCGTTAAAACAAACGAACGAACTAAAAACCAAAATCTGCGGTTAGAAGTCACTTTTGTCGCCCGGCAGAATGTTAAAAAATATACATGTACGTTGATACCAAAGGACATTCAGTACGCATCAATATATTTAGTTTTATTATATTCAACATATTAGATAAGATATGAAACTGTGTAATTCTCACTATTTTAAAAACACATACAATCCACTGAAATTGAATAATTACTTCTTCCCTCGGCAATATGTTCAAATATATTGAAAAAGCTTATCTTTGCCAATGCTGAGGCAGTACAAAGCAAATACATAAAAAAACGCATAAACACACATACATACTATATATGAGGCACGTATGCATTTACATATATGCAATACGCATGCACTCAAGAAATGTAATATAAACATATTTACTTAGGTTTGGGCAATTGATTACAAATGCACTTTTGCACTTGACAAACCATACAACATAAATTATATGACAACAGTATGTATGTATTGTATTGTACAGTTGAAGACAACCCCATGTGGTTTGCCGTAAATATACATACATATGTTTAATTAGATAAGTAAGAACTCTAAAATAGTGTATTAGGTTCACAATTTTAACAATAAAATCAGAATGAAATAGTTCTCAGCTTAAAAAAGTCTATATTTCCCCCCCACCAGTGGTAAGGAATTAAAGAATCATATTTAAGTTTTAAGTTTGATCTTACAAATCAAACAGAGAGTCAAACGTGAACTCTCACAGTACGGTGTTTTTCTGTACAACCTTACCGTGAACAGCCTATATATAATATCTACATTGCTACCAATTCTATGGCATACGCACGTAAGCTATAGAAGCATAGTACATACATATGTAGATACTTACAAATATTCATACGTCTGCAAAAAAATTAGAGCTAAGTCGCTAAAAACACAATGCACAAAACATCAAACGTACATATAGTATGTATGTTTTTGTATGAACTTGCATACAAATCGACGCTGATTTTTGCGAGCCACAGAAAATTATTGTAGAATTGACAAATATTGTAAATCGACAATAGCTATTGTAGGGCTATAAATCTTTTTTATAACCGTGCAAATTTACGAAACAGCGAAAGGTACAAGCGCAATTGTAGCAAAGGGCCGAGTAACGACACTGTAAGGTGGTCAGGTGTTAGACTAACTTTATTTGCACAATTCTTTTCCTTAAATAATATTGTATACACTATTCCGTTACCGCTAAATATGTACATAATTCCGCTTTGTATTAATTCATATTGTAGATAATTTCGTTTATTTAGGAACCAGCATTAACACCACCAACAATGTCAGCCTGGAAATCCAACGCAGGATTACTCTTGACAACAGGTGCTACTTCGGACTGAGTAGGCAATTGAAAAGTAAAGTCCTCTCTCGACGAACAAAAACCAAACTCTATAAGTCGCTCATAATTCCCGTCCTGCTATATGGTGCAGAGGCTTGGACGATGACAACAACCGATGAGTCGACGTTGCGAGTTTTCGAGAGAAAAGTTCTGCGAAAGATTTATGGCCCTTTGCGCGTTGGCCACGGCGAATATCGCATTCGATGGAACGATGAGCTGTACGAGATATACGACGACATTGACATAGTTCAGCGAATTAAAAGACAGCGGCTACGCTGGCTAGGTCATGTTGTCCGGATGGATGAAAACGCTCCAGCTCTGAAAGTATTCGACGCAGTACCCGCCGCGGGAAGCAGAGGAAGAGGAAGACCTCCACTCCGTTGGAAGGACCAAGTGGAGAGGGACCTGGCTTCGCTTGGAATATCCAATTGGCGCCACGTAGCGAAGAGAAGAAACGACTGGCGCGCTGTTGTTGACTCGGCTATAATCGCATAAGCGGTGTCTACGCCAGTAAAGAAGAAGAATTAATTCATATATACATATATGTATATGTTATGTACTTCTAACAGTCCCTAAAACTAAGTACCTACTTAACACTATTGCTTCTTCATATATAATTTAGATATTTAAAGAGAAATGTAAAAATGCGAATGCAGCATTGCAATATGCTGCTTACATATTAAGCTTAGTACATGCTAAATAGGACTAACTAATTTACACAAACAAACATAAGTGTAATTTCGTGAGCGAAACATAGCGTTAGCAAAAGTGTACAGAGCAAGCGCAAACAAACAAAATGCAAATATAATTGTTAACTGCATTGAGGTGAATGACTTCCAATACCTAACCCATTTACAACCATTGTACTCGCTTGCGTACAGAAAATCAGTCAAGTTAAGGCATGTGTCATAACTCAATGCTAAGTATTTGCACACAAATTTTTTGATCATATGCGTAGTTTTATTCTTAGAAACAACAAAAAAATACATTCGCTTCACGCGAATTCATAACGCCACTTTTTGTGGCGTCAACTTCTGTGCAGTTTTTTCATATTGTGTGATTTTGTGTCTTTAGTCATTATTTTGCTGTTGATGAGCTATTATCTCTCAGTTGTTAGTTTTAAAATTGTGTGTTGTGTGAGTTAAGACTAACGAGATCAATTTTACAAAAAAAACCCATTTGAAAAACCTATTCTTATTTGAGGTATGTGCCTTTTAAAAGTTGTGTACCCGCTTAGGTACAATGGCAAAATGTGTAGGTGAAATAAAAAATTGTATCTTTTGGTTAGGATGGCTATTTCCACTTCGTGTTTATATGGAAAGAGATATAAACAACTTTCACAGGCTTTAGCTGACATCGCGGATAATGATGAGGCAGATGACGTCGATATCGTTATGATTCCTCCTGATGTCGATGTCAATACTAACGAAGAGGAAGGTGATGAAGATAACATAAATGAAATAAACTTGCCTGGCGACGTTGCTGGATGCGTTGAAGTATTCAATAACAGCATAAACTTTGATAGCGAAGATGAAATACCGCTTGCCCAGCTACAAAGAATGGGTGCTGAAATACAATCTGTAAGCCCTATTTGGAACAACGAAGCATGCAACTTGACAATGGATTCGACTACTATATATATAGAAAATAAGATGAAAATGAAAATGGATTTGGTGGTTGAGGTATTTGAGACACTGTTTGATAAAGATGTTGTACAACTGATCATAAAACAAACTAATTTGTATGCTTCTCAAAAAAATTCGCATAAATTTATATTCCACGAAGATGATCTAAAAGTCTTTTTAGGCATTTTATTTTACTCTGGTTACCATTCAATGCCAAGAGAATCTATGTACTGGCAATTGGATGAAGATACGTTATCACCTCTTGTAAGCAATAACATTTCTAAAAACAGATTTTTGGAAATAAAACGCCACATTCATTTTACAAACAATAATGAAATTGACAAGTCTGATGCAATGGCAAAAACTCGCCCACTGTCACGAAAAGCTTTCAATTGACGAGGCAATGGTAAAATATTTTGGCCATCATTCAGCGAAAAACTTCATCAAAGGAAAGCCCGTAAGATTCGGATTTAAAAATTGGATGCTCACAAGTAGCTGTTGGTACTTGTACCAATTTGATACTTACTGTGGTGCTAAAAATGTTGATAGTGATACAAGACACCTTCCGATTGGATCTCGAGTTCTGTTCGATCTAATAAAAACCATAAATAACCCAAGCGATCATATTATCTATTTTGACATTTTTTTCACAAGTCATGGACTTCTACGTATGTTGAGTGAGAAAAACCTCAAAGCCGTAGGAACAACGAGAGAAAATAGAACTAAAAAACGTCCTTTGAATCCAAAAAAATGTTTCCAAAAACAAGCAAGAGGATATTTCGAGATAATAAAATATTGTTTGTCAAGTGGAATGACAATAATGTCGTAACCATGGGAACTAATTTTGATATGGTTGAACCGTTGAAATACGTAAAGCGTTGGTCAAAACTGGAACAAAAAAAGATAAGTATACCTCAGCCATATATGCTTTCAAATTACAACCACGGTATGGGCTGTGTTGATCTACCTGATCAGGCCGTAAATGTATACAAAACTGGGATTCGAGGCAAAAAATGGTGGTGGCCGCTGTTTACTTCGATGATGTGCTCCTCAATGGTAAACGCTTGGAAGCTGTACAAAGATGTAAATAATAGTACCAAAGATTTGCTTGAGTTTCAACGTGACATTACGCGATACTACCTACGACACTACACATTGAAAATATATTCTAAGCGCGCGTTAGCTGGAGGAGCATATTTTCCAAAGAGAATCCTCAAGCCTCTTAGATGCAGAGTCTGCCATAAACAAATTAGGTGGATTTGCGAGCTATGTGGTACTGCTTTGTGCGTGGAACGCGACTGTTTTAAAATAGTCCACTCATAAATATTTTATACAATTTTGGTCATTGTACTCATGTGGGTACAGCAAAAATTTCGTATATGTAAGAAAAAAAAATTTTTTTTTGTTCATCTCTGCGATGGTATAAATCAATAAAAAACTGAAAATTTTAAATAAACTTATTTTTTGACTCCTTGGTTGTAAATAGGTTAACCTTGAATATTAGTCAAATAACAAGAAGTAGAAATAGCAAAAAATATATAAGAACATATGGTTGAAGTAAGCAGTGGCTTGCAATCGGTGACCCAACATCCCGGCCCCGTTGAAAGGCATTTCAAACAGGTAGTAAGGCTAGCTTGTGAATTGGTCGCCGAATGATTCCCTTTGTTGTTCGAATGTCCACCACACGTATTTTAGAGTCCTTTCCTAGAATGCAGTTTATAACTCTTCCAATATGCCATTTTTGTAGTGGTAAGTTGTCTTCATGGATGATAACCATTGAGTTGTTGTTGATGTTTGGCTGTTCCGAAAACCACTTTGATCGTATTTGAAGTTCGTTGATATAATCATTTGACCACCTGTTTCAAAACGTCTGTTTAATTCTAGTGATTTGATTCCATCTGTGTAAGCTGCTTATTTCAGCCGACAATGTTCACTCTGGGAGTACCCTTAGTGCGCTACCAATAATAAAATGCCCCGCAGTTAATGCTTCAGAATCGTTTGGGTCAGATGATTATGGTGTTAGTGGCCGAGAATTTAACACGGCTTCTACTCCACCAACACTGTTGTTATTTCCTCAGCCGTGAGTCTTGCATTTTTGATGGTATGGTTGAGATGACCCTTAGCCGATTTGACTGCGGTCTCCCAAATACCGCTGAAATGAGGTGCTCTGGGAGGAATGAAATTAAAATTTACAAATTCATTAGCACAGTATTTTACAATTCTATCTTTGTTTTCGGTATTAAATAAAAATGATTTTAATTCAGCTAGTTTGCTGCAAGCGCCCACAAAATTTGTTGCGTTGTCACAAAAGATGTCAGAGAGTAGCCCCCTCCTTCCAATCATCCGCTTTAATGATGCTAAGAATGCGTCCGTTGTAAGGTCCGATACAAGTTCGATGTGAACCGCCTTTGTCGCTAGACAAACAAAGATCGCTATGTACGATTTATAAGATGTTTTACCTCGAATACGCAAATATACGTTGACTGGTCCGCAGAAGTCAATATCGCAACGCGCAAAGGGGAGAGATGGAGTCAATCGCTCGACAGGCAACTGCCCCATTACCTGATTCATCAACTTTGGCTTGTAACATATACAACGTGTGAATGATCTGACGATACGTCTTGCTAAATCGCGTGCATTGACTATCCAAAACTGAAGTTTTATTAGTGCTACGAGCGCCTTTTGTACTGCATGGTAGTGTTTCGGATGTATGTAGGTGGCGAGCGTAATGCACAACGAATTCGCATTTGTTTGGCAACAGCATTGGGTGTTTCCTTTCTTCTGGAATATTTGCTGATTCCAATCGACCTCCAACTTTTAGTGTTTGAAATCCTTCGGTATACTCTAAAAACGGATTCAAATAACGCAATGGGCCAATGTCGTGAGACCTTTCTGTAAAAGATGAATGTCATTAGCAAAATGTATATGTTGAATGTTCCAAATTATGCAAAGTAAGGTGTGATGCAATTCTTGTGGTGAGAGAGTAGATGATTCGTTAAGTTTTGTATTATGTCTACAATTAATGAAGCGGAACATCCAAGCTATTAATCGAAGGCTGCTCGAGTAGTTACTTCGCTTATTCACGATTTCCAAAATGTAATTGGTGCTAACGATTGATTTAAAGCAGACTTTTGCTTCTCCTATTCGACAACTTCCATGTCGATATCATTGCAGCTGTCTTTTGGCCATTTATTTGAGTTTTCGTATAGAAACCCCGGTCCGGTGTACCATATTGAATTAACAAGTGCCTTTACGGCACATCCTCTAGACGCAACATTCGCCGGGTTACAAGGAGTTGGCACATGTGTCCAATGGGCACCTTTGGTTAAGTCCTGGATTTCCGAAATTCGATTGCCAACAAAGGTCAAAAGTGTTGCAGAATGCATCTTCAGCCAATGTAAGACTATTTGTGAGTCTGTCCAAAGAAAAATATTAAAAGATTTATGAGAAATTGTTAGTTTGATTTTTGCTAATAAACGAGCGAGGAGAAGAGCGCCACAAAGTTCTAACTTTTGAACGATTGTTTTTTGGTAGGTGCAACTCTGGACTTAGTAGTGAGTAAGCGAATAGTAGCAGTACCAGATTTGTTGATAAAAAGTGTAAATTGCACAACCATATGCACGAATCGATACGTCATAAAATTCATATATCTGAAAAGACTCCATATCTGCTGAAAAACAAGGCCTTGGCACTTTGATTAATGAAAGATCCGATAAGGAATCCAGAAAGTTTTTCCAAGCCCATTCAATATTCAATATTCTGTGGCACTGATTCATCCCAGTCCAACTTTAGTAGCTATATTTCTTGAAGTTATAACAACAGGAACCAAAATAGCGAGTGGGTCGTAAAGTGACGATGCAACAGATAGGATGGAACGTTTTGTAAGACGACCAGTGAAACCTAGTTTTGCTTTAAATGAAAAAATAAAACAATCAAAATTTTGGTTCCATTTTAGTCCAAGTGCGTTAGTGATAAATGAATCGACGTTTAGATCCTTTAACGAGTCGTCATCTCTAAATCGATGATGATTAACGGGTGATTTTTTAAGAGCTTGATAACTTTTTAAAAAAAAAAAACGCATAAAATTTGCAAAATCTCATCGGTTCTTTATTTGAAACGTTAGATTGGTTCATGACATTTACTTTTTGAAGATAATTTCATTTAAATGTTGACCGCGGCTGCGTCTTAGGTGGTCCATTCGGAAAGTCCAATTTTGGGCAACTTTTTCGAGCATTTCGGCCGGAATAGCCCGAATTTCTTCGGAAATGTTGTCTTCCAAAGCTGGAATAGTTGCTGGCTTATTTCTGTAGACTTTAGACTTGACGTAGCCCCACAAAAAATAGTCTAAAGGCGTTAAATCGCATGATCTTGGTGGCCAACTTACGGGTCCATTTCTTGAGATGAATTGTTGTCCGAAGTTTTCCCTCAAAATGGCCATAGAATCGCGAGCTGTGTGGCATGTAGCGCCATCTTGTTGAAACCACATGTCAACCAAGTTCAGTTCTTCCATTTTTGGCAACAAAAAGTTTGTTAGCATCGAACGATAGCGATCGCCATTCACCGTAACGTTGCGTCCAACAGCATCTTTGAAAAAATACGGTCCAATGATTCCACCAGCGTACAAACCACACCAAACAGTGCATTTTTCGGGATGCATGGGCAGTTCTTGAACGGCTTCTGGTTGCTCTTCACCCCAAATGCGGCAATTTTGCTTATTTACGTAGCCATTCAACCAGAAATGAGCCTCATCGCTCATCGGACACGGACGCGAAACACATTTCGAACCGAACACTGATTTTGGTAATAAAATTCAATGATTTGCAAGCGTTGCTCGTTAGTAAGTCTATTCATGATGAAATGTCAAAGCATACTGAGCATCTTTCTCTTTGACACCATGTCTGACATCCCACGTGATCTGTCAAATACTACTGCATGAAAATCCTAACCTCAAAAAAATCACCCGTTAGAATGCCACTTTGTTAATTTAAACTTTCCTAATTCTAACAGTTGTGTTACCTCTTGCTTTATCTGTGAAAGTTCGGTTAGACTGTCAGCACCACACAGTAAGTCGTCTACGTAAAATGATGACTTCATGATCTTTGCGCCAATTGGGAATTTTTTTGAATGCTCTTCAGCTAGGCACAACAAACTCCGTATAGCAAATATATGGTGCAGCAGCCATTCCATACGTTACAGTATTTAGTTGGTATATCCGAATGTCCTCAGATGGTGAACCCCTCCACAGAATGTACTGGAACTTTCGATCATCTTCGTGCAGTAATACTTGCCGATACATCTTGACTATGTCCGCAGTGAGCACAAACATATTGAATCGGAACGAAGAATAAGAATAAAAAGTTCGCATTGGATTGTGGGACCAACAATCTGAATATCGTTCGGTGATTTTTTGGATGTAGTTCGACAGGAGGCGTCAAATACGACTCTAAGCCTTGTTGTTGTAGTTGTTGGTTTAAGAACGCAATGATGTGGTATAAAATAATGCTGTTCGCTCAGATTCGGATTCCTTACGATGCTCATATGACCCAGGCTCTCGTAGTCGTTCATAAATTTAACGTAATGTGCTGTTAATTGTGGTGATTTGGCTAATCGACGTTCTTGTACATTGAATCGTAGCAAAGGTGTAGTGTATGACTCACCCAAGCACGTCGGATCATCCTTGAAAGGGAGTTTGACCACTATTCTGCCGCAAGGTCTTCTTGACATGGTTGTATTGTATAAATGATCACAAATCTGTTGTTTACGAGTCCAAGACTCTGGGATGGTAGTGACTTCTTCCAATTTCCACAACTTTTCCAATTGGCATCTAAAGATTCATTGGCTAAAAATAAACAAGATGGTTTAGGTTATTGTTACTGCCGGTATTGTGGCGTCCGAAACGATCCATTCTAAGAGCGTTTTTTGCAAGATAGGTAAATTAGACCCAAGATGGATTTGGCCTAGAGATAGCAGACTAAAAAACGTTTCCGTACCCAGCAACATGTCGATCATCTTTGGTATATGAAATTCATCATCAGCGAGTACTATATTTTTTGGAATATTCTATGTTGAAATGTTGATTTCCGGATCTGGTTATAAGCAATGTGCGATGTAATACAAAAAGTTAATGGAAGCTAGAAACCGGTGACATGAGGCTTGATGTTAGTTGAAGTTTTGAATTTAATATTTGTAGATGACGAACCAATGCTTTGAATTTCTATGTTTTGTTTGTTTCTTGCCTGCAGCGACCTTTGCGAAAAATCATCTGTGATGAAATTGACTTGCGAACAGGAATCTAGCAACGCTGTACCCAATCTATAGCTTCCAGTTGAATCACGAACGAAAATTTTTGCTGTTGCAACGGTTACATTATCCAACGATGAATTATTCATATGAGTGTGTACGGCTGCCTCCTGTGTAGAAAATAGTTGAGTAGTTGTCGATTGGCCTGAAGGTGAACCGCGGTGGAGTAAACTATGGTGTTGTCGTGCACAAACCTTGCACCTGTGCGATGATGAACAATTGGCTACTTGATATCCCTTTGATAAGCAATTGGTGCAAAGTCCATTTTTCTTTGCATGATCGAAACGGTGAATTATGTTTAGCGACTTAAACCGTTCACAGTTAAACATCTTGTGGTTGTTGTTAAAACAAAATTGGCATGATATTGTAGAGCAGGAAAATGTGTAACCTTTTGGTTGACTCCTTGATTTCGGAGTGGAGTGTTTGTTAAAACCTTGAGCTGGCGAAGTACTACCATGCGCGTTGTTGAGTGGCTCCAGATATTGGCAGTGTGTTTCCAAAACTGCGATGAAATCTTCCCATGACGGCAGCGGTCTGGAATCTAGCGACTCCTTCCACCTTTTGTTGGTCTGTTCATCAGATTTCTGCAATATTAGGTAAATTCGCATTGCTTGAGAAATTTGCCTGTCATTACCCAGTGATGTCAGAGAACCATAAATAGCAGAAGCTTTGTCAATCAAACTTCTTAGCTGAATGCCATTTGGTTTCATAACTGCTGGTAAATCAAATAGCGAATTTATTCCTTCCAAGAAAATTAGTGGTTTGTTGTCATAACGTACCTTCAAGCGCTCTAACGCCTTTGGGTAGTTTTCAGTTGTAACCTGAAACGCATTTACAATTTCGTAAATGGTTGAATTTTTCAATATTTGTTAAACTGAACTCGTGATCAATTATTTGTTTGAACGAGGTAATAAAATTTTGATAATTCGAATTCTTGCCATCAAACGTAGGAAGCTTAAGTGGTGGAAGTTTTGAACTTGATTGTACCACGCAAGTTGTATCCGAAAATGAAACGTTGTTATCTTCTGCCAGTTGCGATTGAATAACCAATTTAGTTGTTATGTAAAGTTCTTCCAGGTCAGCACGTCCTCCGTCCTCAGCATCCAATCTTTCGATGTCCATTTGAATTTAGAGAATCTGCTTGAAGTATGACTCCAGGACGCCTAGACGACATTTGTATTCCGCTACTGAAGTTTTCCACCTGGTCGTAAGCTAGCATCGATGATATTTTTAATTCGTGTGATATTTTTCTTGCTGCTGGTGCGTTTTTGTTTTAGTTCGTCCAAAGACATTGTAGAACGGGATTCTATCTATGTGATTTATATTGATTTCAAAATTTTTAAAATAATTATAATTTTCCTTCTAGTGAGTAGTTGGGTAATAAATGATTTGTTAATTTATTGCAAAATTTTATCAACGAAATTAATATTGTATATATGCAAAACAAATATGCGAATATCACCTGGAGGAAGTGTTACTATCGAAAAGTAGCGGCGACAAGTAGAAGTGCTGTTCATATATGTTTGTATGCTGCATATCAATGCATATATTTTTATGTGTTTATTTATATATTTTTTTGTACGTATGTTCAATATATTTGAACATAGATATCTAATATTTGTGGACTGTATGATTTTGTTGCAATAGCTAGAATATTTCTTATCTTATGTAAAAAATATAAAAATGTCTAAATATGAGTATATTAATTTATACCGCCTTTTTGAAGCAATGAATATGTTCAATTTGAACATTCTCCCGGGCGGCTAAAGTGACTGCTGGGAAAGTGATTGCAGCTTGTAGTCGTCGCCTGGTTTTTAGCTTGTCCGTTTGTTTTAACGCAAGCTGCCATGGTATTAGTAACTCCCAAATGTTTGTTATTACATCCGCTTTTCCAACTGGATCTATTTCGGCTATTTAAATAGTTTCATTTACTTTTACATCTTTTTTATTATGGTCTGTTGGGTCACCCTAATGACAGTGACCCGTGCTCCGGATAAACATAATGAATTGTTATTATAAACCTCTCTTTATCTCATTGCTTGTTAATAGAAGTTGTTAACTTACATTTATACACACATGTATACACACAAATAATGTACTCATAATTTTCCATACTTATGTTCTATTGCTCAAATCTTCTAAAGAGTAATTATGTATATACATATGATTAAATTTGCAAATAAATCACTTGCTGAGAAACCGTGAACAAGAGCACACTGCACTTTAATTTGTTTTACACCCCCGCATTTTTAAAATAATAAAATAAAGCAAGAAAAACGCTTCTTGCTCCAACATTTTTGGCGCCCAACGTGGGGCAGTGTAAAATAAGTTTAATTTCTTGTGCAAAATTGTGAAAAATTTTGAAAAATCTAATGGTGGTTGCTGAAAAATAGTTGCATCGATTGCATTGAAGAGTACATATGCACGTCCAACGAATACTTAGTGCAATCATTACATAAATTACATTCGCTGTTGTTGGTGGGTCCCTGGACTGATTCCAGTTTATTTTCACATAACTGCTTTGCGATCGGATGATTTGTCTGGTGAGATTTTAAGAATTTCTACAGTTGCTGAAATTACCGCTCATTGGAAAGCGTACGTATAAAAACAAATTACTTTATCTTCATACATACGTTTACCCATTTACATGCATATAATTCGCTGCATCGCCGTTTGGAACATTTTGGTTAACGGAGTTGCATTCGCTGCTTTTGTTAGTAGATCATCGCATACTCAGCATAAGTGAGCGCCTTTACTGCTCTGCTCAGCTGGATAGCTCTGCCGGCACTTGAAAGCGTCGCCCGCTTGGTCGCTGCATTGTTGCTGCTATTCTGTCACCGCATCTATTCTGAGAGCTCTGCTACTAGCAGCAGTTATTATCGCGCTTTATGCTTTCTCTACATTTTTTTTTGCATAAGCTGCCTGCACTAAACGTTAAGTGAGACATTGTTTAGTGAGACTACGTATTGTTAGTGAGCTGTATACAACTTCGTTTTTGCCGTCGCTATTATTGACTGCTGGTAGTTATTCTCTTCGCTTTACATTAAGGGTGTACAAAAATAACGTAAAAGGGATAATGTCTCTTGAACACTACAAACGCAAACGCGCTAATATAAAACGCAATATATCACGTATTAAAACTATAGTTGAGGGATCAAAAGACTTTGATGAAAAACCTTCACATGCGGAGTTACAATGCCGACTGGGAATACTAGAGTCATACTTTAAGCAAGCACTCTCGGTTCAAGCTGATATTGAAGATTTGGATCCATCAGACACAGGTCGCGCAGATTTAGAGGATAGCTATGTCACAGCCAAACTTTGCATTCAAACACAACTTGGAGACGAAGGAAACGTTACAATTAATTACCCCAAGACAACAGCTCCAACTCCTGTTTCCACGCCATCATTCTTGCCAAGGTTATCGTTGCCTACATTTAGCGGAAACTATGCAGAATACAAAACCTTTATTACATCTTTTACTCAACTTGTCGCTCGGGAACCTAGGCTTTCAAATATAGAACGATTTAATTATTTGTTGTCGTGTCTTAAAGGTTCAGCCCTGGAAACTGTAAGAGCCTTCCAGGTCACCAGCGAAAACTACCCGAAAGCTTTAGACAGACTCAGGGAACGCTTCGATAATCCCACTCTGATTTTTTTGGAAGGAATTGCTTCCTTATTTACGCTGCAAACAGCCGAGAAATCAAACTATCAACAATTGCGTAGTTTGATTGACAAGGCATCAGCTATATTCAGTTCGTTAGAATCATTGGGCTCCAGCTCCAATATCGCACAAGCAATGCTGATTTACATTGTTATTGGAAAATGTGATCAGCAAACTCGCAATAAATGGAATGAATCGCTAGACTACAAATCGCTTCCAACTTGGATACAATGCACCCAAGTTTTAGAACGTCATTGTCAGTTTTTGCATTCATCCGACTCCTCGTCACACCATAAGTTCGAGTCCACCAAACCAATTCGGATTACTACCCGTGGACAAAGTTCATCATTCGCCATCACTAAGCCCTCTTGTGTTCTTTGCTCTAGTGATAAACACAAAATTATTGGGTGTTCTCAATTTAAGGATATGAACACGAATCAACGCTACGATGCTGCCAAGAAATACGACCTTTGTATCAATTGTCTGAGCAATGGTCACAGAGTAGCTCAGTGTGCGTCGAAGCATCGCTGCCGCTCCTGTAACAGAACGCATCACACGCTTTTGCATCATGACAACGCGACTCTGCATACACTTGCAAGTCCAACATCTCTTCCTGTTTCGCAATCGTTTCAACCATCATCATCATATTCAACCAAACCTCACACATACAACCAACTAGCAGCCACGCATTCGCATATGGAGACATCGGATCACGGGCAGGTCATTTTAGCAACAGCTTTAGTTCTAGTTAAGGACTCCATGGGTACTTACAAGCTTGGAAGAGCTCTTCTCGACTCATGTTCTCAAGTGAATTTCATGACAGATGAGTTCGCACAAAGACTTCACCTTCGTCGAGAAAAGTATAACATTGGCATTCGCAGCATAGGTGATTCAGTTACTAATCTCAAAGCTCGAACCACCACAACTATTATGTCACGAACATCAGCATTTCAACTTTCGCTCCAGTTTGGTATCACACCCCATATTGCATACCAACCTGACGCTGAAATTGACACATTAAACTGGAATTTGCCAGCCAACACAACTTTGGCTGACGAAACCTTCTTCAAACCTCGACGCATCGATCTGTTGCTTGGAACAGAGGCATTTTTTGAAGCTCTCGCTGTTGGTCAAATAAAGCTTGGACAAAATTTACCTACATTGCAAAAAACATTATTTGGTTAGGTAGTTTCTGGAAGATACCAGTCGGAGCACTTTACGCGTTCAAAGTCATGTCTGCTATTTCGCGAAGACTCTATTGACGCAAACATGCAACGCCTTTGGAAGCTCGAAACTGTCGACTGCAAACCCAACTCTATTTCACCTGATCATCAAATTTGCGAACGTCACTTTATAGCCACAACACATCAAGATACTACTGGACGCATAATTGTGAGGCTGCCATTTAAGGACAATCCAGCTGCACTTGGAGCCTCATTGGACATCGCCCGTCGCCGATTCCTGGCAATCGAACGTCGTCTGTCGCATTCGCCAGACACTTATTCCCAGTACGTCTCGTTCATGGAAGAATACGAACGTCTTGGTCACATGTCTGTAGTAAAAGCGCCGAAATTAGATGAATCACACTATTACATACCACATCACTGCGTACTGAAACCTACAAGCGCATCAACAAAGTTACGAGTAGTGTTCGACGCCTCTTGCCAAACTACGACACAAACATCGCTAAATGACTTACTTTTAGTTGGACCTACCATTCAAACAGAGCTGTACATGTTGCTACTGCGCTTCCGTTTGTATCGTTACGCTATCACCGCAGATGTCACTAAAATGTACAGGCAAGTATCCTTGAATAAAAATGATCGTAAGTTTCACTATATTCTTTGGCGAGCTTCTCCAGACGCAGATCTTCTCACATACCAGCTCAACACTGTGACATATGGTACCGCCTCAGCTCCATATCTAGCAGTGCGAAGCCTTCATTACTTGGCAGATAAGCATATGGCAGAATTTCCAATTGGCGCTGCGGCTGTGAAGACTTCGTTCCATGTTGATGATTTTCTATGTGGTGCGGATGACACAAATGCCTTACACATATTAAAGGAAGAAGTTATTGAGATACTTCGACGCGGACAGTTTCCTCTTTCCAAGTGGCATTCTAATCACCCAGATTTCATGGAAAACCAAACTATGAAAGAGCTAAGCATTACCGACGATTTTACATCAAGTGCACTTGGGGTGGCTTGGAATCAACGCAACGACACGTTGTTGTTTTCATTCACACCAAAGCAAGTTCACAAGTCTGTCACAAAGCGCACAATACTGTCTATCGCTTCATCGCTTTTCGATCCACTTGGAGTGCTCTCACCACTCGTGATAACATCCAAAATAATTATGCAGGAATTGTGGCTGCTAAAATTAGATTGGGACGAGTCAGTTCCCCAACATATACATCAAGCCTGGAATTGTTGCTTATCATCTCTTAACTCGCTTTCATCACTCAGCCTGCCTCGTTATTGTCTGCTACCAAATGCTCGCGACATACAGTTACATGGATTTTACGACGCATCAATTCGGGCATACGGATCGGCGATTTACATACGAACAGAAGACTCCGACGGACAGGTTGCTGTACATTTACTCACGTCGAAATCAAGGGTCACACCAGTAAAAAAGCAGTCTCTTCCAAAACTCGAACTTTGCGGTGCCCACCTTCTCGCTTGCCTGTATGCTAAGATAAAGAACATATTCTCCACTGTTCGCATAACCACTTTCTTTTGGACTGATTCGCAACTAGTTCTACATTGGGTAAAACAACACTCTGTTACGCTGTCAACGTTCGTGGGCAACAGGGTATCTGACATTCAGGAACTGACTGCAGGTGGACAATGGAAGTATGTGCCTTCCAAAGAGAATCCGGCCGACTTAGTATCTCGAGGCTGCCCGGCTACTGAGCTCAAATCTTCGATATGGTTTTCTGGTCCTAACTTTTTACAAGAAAACGCAATGAAATGGCCAAGGCACACAGGCAATATTGAGCTTGATATGGATATCGTGAACAAAGAGAAACGCAAGAAGACATTTGCTGTAGTTAAGGAGGTAAATTACTTAATCGATGTCATTGATGGCATAAGCTCGTATATTCATTGTCTGCGTCTCATCGCCTGGCTCTTTCGGTTCAGTGATAAATGCAGACGAAAGCCTACGACAAACACCATTTCGCCATCTCCTGACGAATTACGACGTGCATCATATTGCATTATCTTCAATATTCAGCAACAACATTTTTCAAACGATATTCAATTGCTTCGAAAAAACCAAGCTTTAAAAAGTAACTTGAAGTTTCTTACTCCATTCTTGGATAACGTAAACGGTTTTGAACTCGTAAGGGTAGGTGGACGTCTGGATTATGCAGATTTACCGAATTCCCAGAAGTATCCGATTCTACTACCCAGCGATTCCCAATTTGTACTCAAGTACGTTCGACACCTACATTTAAGAAATTTTCACGCAGGCCCAAAGGCATTGGTCGCCTTCATCAGATTAGAATTTTGGATAGTCAACGCTAGAGATGTTGCTCGTCGCGTCGTTCGTTCCTGTGTGCATTGTGTTCGTTACAAGCCAGTGCTGTTACAACAGGTAATGGGCCCACTACCAGTTACTCGTATTACACCTGCACGCCCATTTGAACGTTGCGGAATCGACTTTTGTGGGCCAATAAACACGTATCTTCGAATTCGAGGAAAACCACCCACCAAGTCATATTTAGCTGTATTCGTGTGCCTCGTAAATAAAGCTGTGCACATCGAGGTGGTCTCCGATCTATCAACAAACGCATTTCTAAATGCATTGAAGCGAATGAGTGGTCGACGTAAAATGCCATGTGATATCTTTTGCGACAATGCTACCAATTTTGTGGGTGCATCAAACCAGCTAAAGGATCTCAAACAGTTCTTATTCAAGACTGAAACGTTAAATGAAATCTATAAATATTGTTCCTCTGATTTTATTAATTTCCATTTTATTCCACCCAGGGCACCTCACTTCGGCGGCCTCTGGGAAGCTGCGCTAAAGAGCGCGAAGGGGTTGTTAAATCGCACATTGGCAAACACGAAATTGACATTCGAAGAGTTGAACACCGTTGCTGTAGAAGTAGAAGCCATTCTTAATTCACGTCCGCTCTCTTCAATGTCATCAGATCCTAACGACTTTGGTGCACTGACACCTGGTCATTTTTTGGTCGGTGATTCTTTGCGTGGCTTGCCTGAACGCTCACTGGAGCTGAAGACCGTTTCACATCTTGATCGCTACAACACAATCACTGCCATCAAGCAAAGTTTTTGGCGTCGCTGGTCTGTGGACTATATCAACGAACTACGAGCCCGTGTAAAGTGGACCACACTTTCACCTGATCTCAATAAGGGTGCTTTAGTGATCATACATGATGACAATCTGCCACCGCAACGTTGGAGATTAGGTCGGGTCGAATCAACCGTGCTAGGACGAGATGGCCATGTTAGAGTGGTGAATCTCCGAACTGCCAATGGAACACTTTGTAGGCCAATACATAAATTAGCCATACTTCCGATTTCTTGAAAGATAGTTCTTTCAACGTGGGCCGGGATGTTGGTCACCCTAATGACAGTGACCCGTGCTCCGGATAAACATAATGAATTGTTATTATAAACCTCTCTTTATCTCATTGCTTGTTAATAGAAGTTGTTAACTTACATTTATACACACATGTATACACACAAATAATGTACTCATAATTTTCCATACTTATGTTCTATTGCTCAAATCTTCTAAAGAGTAATTATGTATATACATATGATTAAATTTGCAAATAAATCACTTGCTGAGAAACCGTGAACAAGAGCACACTGCACTTTAATTTGTTTTACACCCCCGCATTTTTAAAATAATAAAATAAAGCAAGAAAAACGCTTCTTGCTCCAACATGGTCCTTCTTCCTTTCTTTATCGCGTTGCTTATACTTCTCCACTTCAGATTTCTTTGATGCATCGTTCTTTGTATCAATAGTTTTACGTCTGTCGTCTCTCGTCTTAGAAGTTGTGTTTCGTATCTTCTTGTCTTCATCTTTTTTTGTTTTATCCACTCGTGGTTTGGCGACACTTGTTGAGTTGCCGATTTCGTTTTTAGTGCGCTCTACTGATATTATCCGTCCATGAAGTTCAGTATGGTGCAAATTCTCAATGCAACGACTGGCAACCGACGATGATGACATTGTTACGTAGTCATAACAACATGTACCCAGAGTTCGGGTGTTGGTGACCACCTTGGCTCCGATAACTTTTCCATATTTAGAAAATATAGTTTTCAAATCACTGGCTCTCGTAAATGAAGATAACCCGGATACCCAAATATTACGTGAAGGTGTTGTCTGCTTTTCTGTGGACGACGATTTTGTAGAGATATTCATTGAAGACTTTCCTTTCTCATCCTTCCGCGAAGTCTTGTTTGAAGATGTTTTTTGTTCACAAATGTCTTTATCATTTTTGTCGCCGGACTTCTCATCTTTTCTCTTTGATTTATCGTCATCAGACTTGCTGCATTTACTGTTGCTGGATCCACCCTTGGATGTTCTTGTGTTATCCAAAGCTGCAACCGTTTTTGTACTCTTTTGCGCTGAATTCTTGCCGGTAGTATCACCTTCTGCATCGGTGCATTTTTCCTTTTCATCAAGTGTCTTATCATGCTAAAGTTTTTGTTCGTTTTCACCAATAGTTACATTTATCGATTCCTTATTCGATTCGCCTGCATTTTCCTTTTGCCCCTCTGGACCATCGTTTGAACCACTTCAACTTCAACATCTCTTTCTGCAAGATATTTCATCTCATCTTTTGCATTCTCCTCAATTTCCAAAGGAGACATTTTATTGTTCACATCGTTAAATGTGCCTTGCTCCTCAAAAGTAATTTCCTCTACGCTTAGCTTGTCTTGTTTCGATATATTATCTACGCGAAGTTTCTCGAAGGTTATATCTTCCACGCTCAGCTTGCCAAAGGTAATGTCTTCTACGCGTAGCTTCTCAAATGTAATTTCTTCGCGCAGCTTGCGAATGTCATCAACGCATTGCTTTTCGAAACGTCTATCTTCCGATATGTCATCAAGGAAATGAACTTGAAAGCGTATATCTTCCACGCGTAGCTCATCTTCACTATTTTCTAAATTATCTTTTTGTTTCTTTAATATTTTCAAAATGTAAGGGACACAAAAAGAAAGATCTTCTATTTCAACATTACGATAAGAATTATTGTAATAGAGTTGCAATTCGTAGAAATTTCGTTTCATATTATTCCATAAATACTTGAAACGTTTTTCGAAATGTTCGATGTCAGTTACGTCTCTAGTATTTATATTTAATTTTGCCTCTGCAATTGTAGATCGAATTCTTTTCGATCTTTTTTCAATCATCTGCTCTATGAGGTCTTTCATTTTATCAGTTGCTGCTTCCTTTTTGAACTCCTGGATTCCCTTCGTATAATCTTTAGCTCTTTTTTCTATATAGTCTAGATTTATTTCCTCAAATCTAATATCTTCTACGCGCAGTTTCTTTTCAAATGTTATATCTTCCACGCGTAGATCGCCTTTCCTTTGTAACATGTCCGCAGTGTTCGACATTTCAACTATTTTTTTAATGAACTGTTTTTATTCTTTAAAGAAATCGTTGGAGGTTATTGGTTTGGTCGCCTGGTTGACCTTGCTGTGCCTCGATTCACAGCCGCTGAATATTTTTTTAAATAACAGTTTTACACAGCGTTTAGTTTCGTACTAAAACGGCTTACGTGATCAAATGAATATACGGGAAAATGGACCCGTCTTACAAATTCTTATTCATTTGCCTATATATATTTATATATAATAGGACTTTTATATATATTGCCTGTATTTTCTTTCATACAGGTCTTACTTTGGCTGAGCCAACTATCCGGCGCGAAGGACCAAATGTTTGATTTGTAAGATCAAACGAACTCAAATGAGAATCTTTAAATTCTTACCGCTGGTGGGGGAAAAATAAAGACCTTATTTGAGTGAGAATATATTCATTCTGATTTTATTTTTGAATTTGTAAACCTTATATACTATTTTAGAAGTCTAACTTATCTAATTAAATATATATTTACAGCACATCACATGGGGTTGTTTTCAACTGTACAATACATGTGTGTGTGTGTGTGCTGTCATACAAGTATAATTTATGTTTTGGGTCGTTTTCCAGTGCACATGTGCATTTGTAATCAATTGCCCAAACCTAAGTAAATATTTTTATTTCTTGAGTGCATGCGTATCACATATTAATGCATACATACGTGCCTCATATATGTTTGTATGCTGCATATCAATGCATATATTTTTATGTGTTTATTTATATATTTTGTTGTACGTATGTTCAATATATTTGAACATAGATATCTAATATTTGTGGACTGTATGATTTTGTTGCAATAGCTAGAATATTTCTTATCTTATGTAAAGAATATAAAAATGTCTAAATAGTATATTAATTTATACCGCTTTTTTGAAGCAATGAACATGTTCAATTTGAACAATATGCGAACAACGAAATAATTTACTCGTGCCCACGTTGGGCGGTAAAAAATGTAGGGCTATAAAGCTTTTTATAACCGCGCAAATTTACGAAACAGCGAAAGGTACAAGCAAAATTGTAGCAAAGGGCCGAGTAACGACACTGTAAGGTGGTCAGGTATTGAACTAACTTTGTTTGCACAATTCTTCTCCTTAAATAATATTCTATACAATATTTCGAAACCGCTAAATATGTCCATAATTCCGCTTTGTATTAATTCATATATACATATATATGTTATGTACTTCTAACAGTCCATAAAACTAAGTACCTACTTAACGCTATTGCTTCTTCATATATAATTTACATATTAAAAGAGAAATGTAAAAATGCGAATGCAGCATTGCAATATGCTGCTTACATATTAAGCATGTACTAGCTAAATAGGACTAACTAATTTGCACAAACAAACATACTTACGTGTACTTGCGCGAGCGAAACATAGCGTTAGCACAAGTGTACAGAGCAAACGCAAGCAAACACAATGCAAATACAATTATTAACTGACTCGAGATGAATGACTCTTAATGCTTAACCTTGAATATTAGGCAAATAAGAAGAAGTAGAAATAGCAAAAAATATATAAGAACATATGGTTGAAGTAAGCAGTGGTTTGCAATCGGTGACCCAACAGCTATGTTGCACTTTTCTCACTTCTTTCTTAGAACAAACACCAGAACATGTTCAATTTATGATTTTTAGCTTTTGCCAAAAGCGAAAAGACGCTTGCAGGCAAAGGCATGCTCTGGGAGATGAATGAAGCGAGCTCGTTTGTGGACATTGCGCCTGCGTTTATGAATGAAATCGCTTTTGTTGTAAAATTTACTACATTTGGGCATTGCCAATTCGGCTGCCATTTTGACTTGCCATGTTTATGCTATTTGTGCAATTGTTGTTTTTGTAGAACAATGTTTCAATTTTTTGTTGGTAACATATTGACATGTGTACGCATATGTATGTTTTTATGCTTGTGCATTATTTGTTCGGCAACGTATACAATTTTATGTACATATAAGTATAAATGACTGTGTATGAACGCGTAGATCAATGCGCGCACATGTAATACATTGATAAGTGATAAGATCATGATTTGAATTTCTGAACTCGCACATGCGTATACATAAGTATATTTATATGAGCAGATAATAAGATTAATATGATAGACGATATATTTATATATTATTGTGATATATTCAATTTCTATTACTAAGAAACATAATACAAATATATATATATATTAGTATAGTATATTATGTAAAAATCAAATAAAATTATTAAATATTCAAGCCCAAGTTGACTGTAAATATTGGGTTGCCAAAAAAGTCTTGCGGTATTTTCGCTAATTGGCGCTGAAAGCGCGTAGTTCTAGTTTTATTCGTCGCATCGGGTCATGCTATACCTTTTTGGAAAAGTTCATGCGCTACCACGTGTTTGATTGATTGTCGTTTCTTTTAAGTCGTTCGTGAGTTATAGCGTCGCAAACGTGGAGCAAAATAAAGAGAAAATACGTCACATTTTACAGTACTACTATGATAAAGGCAAAAATCATCTCAAGTCGCCAATAAAATTTGTGCAGTTTATGGACCCGATACAGTTATTATATGCCGAAAATACATATACTTATTTATTTAGCTTCATATTCTCTGTTTGAGTATGTGAGAGAACTGTTAAAAATGTTAACATTTCACAGCGTGAATTCTGTAGTTGTGAGGTGAAATTCCGTATTACAATTTTATAAAATGTTCGACAACGAACCTGCACCTTCTCTATGTTTTATGTTCTCTGGTTTAACTTAGTTGGTTTAATTTCGCACCCGTTTTCCATTTATCGCCACCGTTTTAGTTATGTATTCTTAATTTTTTTTAGCGCGCCCGTTTGTTGATGCTGAAAGTATATTTACATATGTATGTTTTTTTCAGTATCACAACTCGACTCTTTGCTATTTTGGTTTATTTTAAGCTCACCACTTTTTTTGTTTGGTTTTGTGGTCACTGCACTTATTGCACTTATATTAGTAGGGGAGCCCAAGCGGGGATTTTCGAAGTTACTGAAGCGTGTCAGAAAATTGTATGGGGAGAAACATTGCACCTTTTTATGTACCCCTATCAAATATGAGCCCTTAATATGGAGGGGTGCGTTGGGGGGAGCTCGAGCGCGTCAGATTAAGAGATGGTAAATTACATGAATACGAGTGTATATTTCAATATTCTGACAGTTTGAGGGTGACTTAGAGAAATAGCAGGGTGACAAATTTGTAAAAAAAAATACGTCACCTTAAAATACTCGAGCGCGATAGATTTTTTTTCCTTCATTTTAAAGATAATTCTGTCATAATCACGAAAATCCTATAATTTGACAGTTTCCATGAGGCGATACAGGTAAAATCGTCGACAAAAGGTTATGCGTACTGATGCTGAGAGGTGTGTATCCCCCACTTCTCATATTTTTTCTCACTCTCTCGCACCGTCCTTATAGTAGCGTCTGCCGCCATGATGCCATCTCAGCTGATCACCATAGCGTGGTTGTTGTTGGTAGACGCTTGACACTTTTGTTTGTTTTTCACTCTCTTGCGCCGTCCTCATACTAGCGTCTGCCGCCATGATGCCATCTCAGCTGATCACCATAGCGTGGTTGTTGTTAGTAGACGCTTGACACTTTTGTTTGTTTCTGAAATTTTTCATAAAACGTACAAAGTAACTGATACGTCTCAACCCTTCTCATTAAATGTGCGTAACTACGACGCTTGTGACTTACCACCTTGCCGATCAGAGCTACAACAACATTTACTGCGGATGAAATATATTTCGTGTTTGTGGAGAAACGCGCACAATCGTATTCTTACGGAGTTGTCGCCAACAGATTACGGATGGAAAGTTGGAGCCGACTTGGTTTGTTGGAAACCAACTTCCTGAAGTGTACGTGGACATCGTCATAATACCTAATATTTTAAGAGATACTTCTGATGCAGGTAAATCTTTTTTTTAAGACTATACTGTCCTAAAAGAAGTCAAAATTGTAAAGTTTTATATTTTTTCTCGGTTATAGAAATGCAAAATGACGAGAAGATCAAGAAATTTAAGAAGTGGAAACCAACTTCGACGATGACTCGAATGACGAAAATTTAAATTTTTTTTAATATTTAGATCTGTTTTCACATTAATAAATGTATGTATACACTGTTTTTATTACATCCTGTAAAAAAACAAGAACCAAACAGAATTCTTCCACCTTTAAATCGTCAGATTAACGATATCCCTCAATATAATTGTCAGATTATCTTTTGGGAAGACTCTGACATCAAGTCATCCCCCTGCATGAAAATCTTACGCGCTGGAGTATCTCAAGGTCCCCTGCGAATGGTAGGCACCTTGTCGTGGTGCAGGGGCTTAGGCGCAAGCATACTCGGCGCCCCCCAATCCTGTGAGGTTGGTGCTGCCAAGCACGGACCACGCGGTATGTCGGGCGCCGCATGCGTGCGCTGACCAAGAGCTACCACCTCCTAATCCAGGGTGTTATGCGACTCCCGTGCCCATTGGAACTTTGCAGCCAGGAGGTGAATGTGGCTGTATTCTAACGGAGCCTTCCCAACACCGGGCCGAATTGGGAAGTAACGGTGGCCTTACCGCGCCAAGGGGCTCTGGCGTGGCGGACCTTCCCGTTCCCCTTTTAAAACGTAGACCCGACAGCTCACCACGTTGAGCCAAGGGTCGTAAGAAAATGATGGACCAACAATTACAACAATTACAACAACAAAATTTGATACTCGTTGACGGACAATTGGCAATGACAAGGGACAATGGAAACGGAAAAAACAAGGAGAGCGGAGCAGCAGAAGGCAAGGGGGGTCGAGGGGCTAAGCAGAAGCCTGGCTTCTTCAGGATCCTTACGTCGGAGGAGCGCTCGCTGTTTGAGGAGCACGCCAGGGAGGACGATGATGATGTGCCCTCTTGCAGCGGCGCTCACCTGGTTGTAACGCCTGATGACGCTGTGACAGCAACCGGCGACGAAAAGACCCCCGACGGTAGGTGCAGTGGACCGGCTTCGGGCGAGTCGCACCAGGCAGAGCCTGAGGGCGCTGGTAGGAGAAGGAGGAGAAGGCGCAGAAGAGGTGGGCAGCGCCCCCTCCCCGCTGCTGGTCAACCCGGAGGGTGCGATGATCCCCGCAGGAAGGGGATGAGTGGGTCCACTATGAAGTGGTACATGCGGCACCTCCGTGATGGGAAAACCCCGGAGGCAGCGGAGGCTCTAGCTAGGAGCGAGGGCAGAGGGAGCAACGCATCCCAGGCAAGCGGCAAAAACGTGCCAGTTCGCGCGCAAGGCAGCGGTATCAGCAACCGTGGCCCGGTCAGCACAGCTCTGACCGCCATGCGAGGCGACAGCAGGGCAACGCCCGCAGGAACGAATGTCCAAGCCGAAAAAAGGAAGAGCGGCCAAATCACGCCGCAGGAGCCCCCCCGATCAAAGAGGGTGCGGGGCACGGACGCAAAGGCAGCCGGGGGCCAACCTTCCGGTCCGGCTCCTCACCGGGTGGAGGAGGGTCGGCGTGGATATGCGGATGCTGTCAAAGGCATCCGCATGGCCGTTCTCCCTCTCAAATACCCGGCGGAGTCGCTAAAATCGGAGGAGCTCACCGTGCTGCAAGACCTCCTCATGGACGAGGTGTCTAAAGGGGAGGATTACACGGCATCCTTCCTAGGCATCGACTTCAGGGGAGGCATGATGCAGGTGGACTGCCTGGACGAGTCGTCCGCTGACTGGCTGAGGGAACACGTTCCAAAGCTGGAAAGCTGGACGGGCCCTGTCCTCTGCGCGAAGAGGGTGGAAGACGTGCCAATCATGCATAGCATGACAATGTTTCTCCCTCGGTGCGGAGACAGAGCCTACGAGTATGCCTTGGGTCTGGTGAGGAACCAGAACCGAGGACTCAGTATCTCGGCCTGGTGTGTAGCCGGCAGCAAAAAGGAAAAGCTAGGCGACATGGAGGGATGGAGGCTGCACTTGTACATTGACGACGAGTCGTACAAGTACGTCCGGGCTGCGAGCTTCCGCCTGTTTTACAGGTACAGCACGGTCGTCATGCGGCCCTACAAGCCAGCTGACACCGGGAGCAAGGAAGCCAATAAGCCTGCGGCACCACTGAACAAGGGCGTCGATGCTCTGGCAATGCCGAGGTCCGCCCCGACGGCAATGATGATGGAGGTGGACGGTATGGCAGAGCAGCCCTGCGGGAGCAGGTCTGGACTGGCAGTGCCTGTAACAGCCATAGGCGTCCCCGTTGATGGCCGGAACATGGAGCTACCTTCCACACAGGAGCTCTTGGACGGATTTGGAGGCCCAGCGGACAGCAGTGCGGTTGACGGCGGGGAAGAGGATCTCTCCTTCCTCGAACCAATATTATGATGGCCGTCAACTTGGAAATTGCCCAAGTGAACCTGCATCATGCGGCAGCAGCCTCAGCTGTCATCGCAAGCAGGTTCACTGCGGAAAAACTGGGCACACTGCTGATCCAGGAGCCGTGGATTTACAAAGGAGAGGTAAAGGGCCTCAAGACGGAGGCAAACAAGGTAATCTGGGACCTCTCTAGCGAGAGGCCTAGGACGTGCATAGTTGTTAGAAGCAATATTGATTTCTTTTGCATTTCAGAGTTTCTGACGCAGGACTTGGTGGCGGTGCAGGCTAGGGACACTGAGGGCAAAGACTTCGTCCTCGCCTCGGCATACTTTCCGGGAGAGGCAGCAACGGCACCCCCGGCGGAGGTGGAAAGGCTGGTAGAGCACTGCAGGCTGCACAAGCTCCCCTAATCATCGGCTGTGACGCAAACGCCCACCACTCGGAGTGGGGCAGCACCGACTGTAACGCGAGAGGTGAGTCCCTTTTAGAATATATAGTAGGCAGTAATTTAGTGTTAGAGAATGTAGGGTGTGAACCCACGTTCATCACTATAAGCAGGAGGGAAGTGTTGGACATAACCCTCAGCAATGAACCGGCAGCCGGGATGGTCTCGCAGTGGAGAGTTTCAACGGACCCCTTCCTGTCGGACCACAGAATTGTAAGGTTTGTGCTGAGGGCGGAGGTCAAGCTATTCCCTCAAAGACGCAATCCTCGAAGGACCAATTGGGGTACCTTCAGGGAGAGGCTAGTAGAGGGACTGAAGAGGGAGGGGCAGACTGACAGTAGCGTTACGGGCCTGGGATTGGCGTGCAGATTGACCGCGCTCAACGGGTCCATCATCAACGCGTACAATGACAGCTGTCCCATGGGAAGGCCCACAGACAGGCGCAATTGCTCCTGGTGGACAAAGAAACTCGCAGACCTAAGGAAGAAGGTACGCAGCCTATTTAACAAGGCTAAGCGTACAGGGGTCTGGGAAGAGTATAGGAGCAACCTGACACTGTATAATAAAGAGATCAGGTCTGCTAAACAGGCTAGCTTTAGGAGATTCTGTGAAAACGTCTCCTCCACTCCAGAAGCTGCTAGGCTGCACAAGGCTCTAGCTAAAGGGAAGACGGACACAGTGCTAGCCATTAAAAGGAGTGACGGGACATTCACGACCAACGCGGAAGACAGAGCTACAGAGCTCTTGCGTGCTCACTTCCCGGAGACAATTCCGGTTAACCGATGTCTGCCCACAATCGAACACAGGCCGTCCCGCACTGATTGGGCTATCGCTAAACAGTTGTTTACTGCGGACTCGATCAGGTGGGCAATGACCTCGTTTGGAAAGTTCAAGTCTCCGGGAGTGGACGGCATCTTCCCAGCGCTTCTACAACAGGGTGAGCAGATCCTGATGCCACACCTGATTAGGCTGCTGCGGGAGAGTTTTGCCTTGGCCTACATCCCTGAATTATGGAGGACAGCGGAGGTAATCTTCATACCGAAAGTGGGAAGGAAGGACTACTCGTTGGCTAAATCTTTCAGGCCAATCAGCTTAACCTCCTTCCTACTGAAAACTATGGAGAAGATAATTGATCATCATTTAAGGTCGAAGGCGCTGAAGACTGCACCCCTGCATGCGGCTCAGCACGCATACAGAGCTGGCAGATCAACAAGCACGGCTCTGTACCAGCTGACCTCTGAGATAGAGAGCTCACTGGAAAAAGGGGAAGTTATGCTATGCGCCTTCTTGGATATCGAGGGAGCTTTTGACAACACGTCTCATAGAAGTGTGGCCATGGCACTGGAGGGTAGAAATGTGGCAGCACCGGTGCGTAGATGGATAGAGGCGGTTCTGCGCACTAGGGTTGCTGAGACCACAGCGGGGGGCACAAAGATTCGTCTCGGCACAACAAGAGGCTGCCCGCAAGGTGGTGTACTGTCGCCCCTGCTGTGGAGCCTTGTTGTGGACGACCTGTTAGCATTGCTAACCGTCAATGGTATCCGATGCCAAGGATACGCGGACGATATCGTGATCATAGCGAGGGGCAAGTTTGTGGACACTCTCTGTGACCTAGTGCAAAGAGGTTTAAACCTGGCAATGGAGTGGTGCAGGGGAGTTGAACTAAGTATCAACCCCTCGAAGACGACCATCGTACCTTTCACGAGGCGTAGGTCCCTACCCGGGCTTAGGAACCTCACACTTGGGGGCAGAGTGCTCGAGATGACCAGCAAGGTAAAATATCTTGGTCTTACGCTGGATTCCACTTTGCGGTGGAAACAGCATGTGAACCAAACCCTGGTCAAGGCGACAAAGGCACTAATGGTGTGCAATCGTCTGGCAGGAAAATCCTGGGGTTGCAAGCCAAGGATTGTCAGGTGGTTGTACACCATGATTGTGCGACCGATAGTCACATATGGAGCGGTGTCCTGGGCCTCCGTGGCGGCACAGGCCTCGGTGGTGGTAAAACTATCTAGGCTTCAGCGGCTAGCATGCGTCTGCATGACGGGCGCTATGCGAACATGCCCAACGGCGGCACTGGAGGTCCTGCTGGAGCTCACACCGCTCCACATAGTGATAGGTCAGGTAGCCAAGCATTCACTCCTACAAATAACGGCAGAAGGATGCGGCAAAGGCAAATCGATCTCGTCCCAGAGGATGGAGATGATAAGTGGCAACATTCCAATTGCCCTCCTCCCGAAGGACGGGATCACAAAAACAATAAATCTCACGAGGAAGTTTAAGGTTACCCTTGGCAGCAAGAGCGAGTGGAATGATTCCACTCTTGAGCTGATGCTGAGGGAGAGTACACTAAGGTGGTACACTGACGGCTCTAAGACGGCGGAAGGTATTGGTGCAGGGATCGCAGGTCTACGCACGAGGTTATCCATACCGATGGGCAGATTCCCCAGTATCTTCCAGGCCGAAGTCTTGGCCATAAGGCGGTGCATTGAGATAAATCTCCATCGCAACTATCGAAATGAGCGTATATCCATACTCAGCGATAGCCAAGCGGCACTGAAAGCGATCTCCGCTTACGAGATCAGATCGCTGCTAGTGCAGGAGTGCAGGGAACGGCTAAACAGCTTATCGGAAGTGAACCAGGTACACCTAATATGGGTACCCGGTCATAAAGGCATAGCCGGTAATGAACTGGCTGACGAGCTAGCCCGCTCCGCAGCCTCTACAAATATGGTAGGGCCCGAACCGTTCACTGGGGTGGGCCCCCACACTATAAAAGAGCTGCTGCGTAAGGAAGAAAGAGTGGGTAGAGAAGGTTATTGGCAACGGACGCATGGCATGCGGCATGCCAAGTTGCTAATAAGGGGGTATAACCTCAATAGGTTTAAATCAATAATCAACCTCCCAAGGACTAAACTCAGGCTCCTGGTCGCATTCTATACCGGCCACTGCAAGTTAAATAGGCACCTATGTAACTTAGGACTTGCCTCTTCCTCCAACTGCCGGTTCTGCGACAGGGAACCTGAAACTCCGGAGCACCTGCTAATCGACTGCATCGCAGTCTGGAGACGCAGGTCAAAGGCCCTTGGAACCATATTTCCAGATAGGGAACACATCGACTCACTAGCCCCCAGCAAAATCCTAGAATTCATTGATTTGCTGGGGCTTGGGGAGTCCCTGTGAGTTAGGAGAGGGCACAATAGACCCAAGGTCGCAGTGCATACCTCAATCTCAATCTAATCTAATCTAATCTCAAGGTCACCATTTTTTTTTTAAGTTTTGAAATCAGTCAAGACTTTTGGTCACGTCGAAACTGTCAGAAATTTAAATGGCACAATTTTTAGAGGTTCATTAACATTCGCTTTGAAAATCTGACACGATTAATATATGTATATCAATTATCAGGTATACAATGCGCGTATATACCATAAATGACTGACGCGCTTAAGTATTTTTATGTGACTGCTTTTTTTACATGTTTGAAAATAATCACTCGTTCTTCCCCCCACTGAAATGGACTTGACCTAGACTTTCTTTTTTTTTAACGTTATCTTGACAATCTAGTAAGTCTACATGACGCTCCAGTCACTGCATATTTGGCACTCGAGGCTCTCCTACTATATATTTACTCCACTGTATAAATATATATATTTGGTGGTTCCACAGGGTGGGTCCACAGTTTGTCACCTGATGTCTCACTGACTTTGTTTTTTTTTCACTCACAATGTATTCACTTTTAATTTTGATCACTTTAACGACTGGTGCCGTCCAGTACGGCTCGAAGGACCATGAGTAATTACAAAGATTTCACGGCACTTACCTCACAGTATAAAAACAAGAGGCGCAACGAAATTAAAAAGGACAGGGAGGAACGTATGATGAATGTCCGATTTCGTGGTCGAAATCAAAAAGAGGCTGGCGCCTTGTAAGTCGGTCCCTTTTGTTCTTTTTTGTATGATGTCCTCATGTGTATTGAATTCGTAATGTTGCGGTATTGTGTGCGTGTGATGTGGAATGTGATGATGATGTGGTGTGAAATGAAGATGTGGTGTGGAAAGACGATGTTGTATTTAATGTGTGTGGTGTAAGAGTGTAATATTGTGAGGGGGTCTGAGACTCATTTAGCCAAGCGGCAAGAGGTCCAAATAATACAGGTAATTCGGTAAGTGCCGGAGCTAGTACTTCATTGTTAAACCATTAACATCAGGATAAAAACTGAACTTAAAAATATTATTGAATTGTAATGGAACCTTAAGGGGCTAAGGGTAGTTAGAATTTTCCAAAAATATTTTTTTTTTTTGCAATTTCGTTAAGTGTAATATCTGAAAAATATTATCTGATAATTTCACGTTGATCCGATAATTAGTTTTTGAGTTATTCGAAATATAAATAACAAAGAGAGCTCAGGCACTTCAAGCCACTAGTGTGAAACTTTAAACGCGTTTTTCTCAAAACTATGTTTTTTGAACTGGTGACAACTGTAACTCGAAAACCGCTCAGTAGATTTTAATGACATTTTTACAGATTTTAGAATACATAACAAACTCCGGCCTGATCGAAGGATTTTTTGTTTTTCGAAAATTTCTCAAAGGATTTTTTGTGTTCCCAAAAATTTAGAAAAAATTTCCTGAGGCCGCCACTTTGTTAATTTTTGAAAAAAAAAATCCTTCGATGAGGCCCGAGTTTATCTATTTATAAAACTAATTATTTTTGTCCGATTGATTTTAGATGAATCTCCAAGGACTTATAGTTGTCACCGCAAGTACCTTTTTTTGGAACACACAAACAACTATAATTTTAGAAATTAATTTTTTTTTTTGAAATTTTCGTGACTTCAAGTCAACACATTATATAATAATGTCATATTATTACTTTTGTAAAATAACACGATTTAGAAGCAAAAAAAAATACTGAAAATTCTCATTTTTTGTTCCTCTGACTACCCCTAACCCCTTAAACCGTGGCGCATAAGTATTTGCTGCTAATACGGCAAGCCGAATCAGCATACGCCAGCACAGTCGCTTGCGACATAGACAAGTAGCAGATTACCGCTGCTGACGGCAGTGGCTGGGCAACGAACTTGTACGTAAGCAGAATGTTGCACTGCATTATTCTTGCACTTCATAAACAAATAGTGTATTCTTATGACATAAACAAAAAGTACAATTCTTATGTATTAACTACTCCCCCTCAAGCTCATGACCGTGCTCGGTTATTTTGTAGTTATTAATAGCCTTTCGTACTTTCTTCGATGTTTTTCTCCTTTTTATTTGCCAATGATAAATCTATGATAAAGCCAAGACCAACAACACAGAGCATGATGCCTGGTGCAAACCAAATTTTATTTGATCCCGCAGTCTCCAACTTGGCCCTAAAATTTTGAATGACGCGCAGACTTAGGTTATTCATTCTCTGGATTTGAGGCATGCTTAGCACTGAGGATGTTAACATCTCGCGCGATGTTAACATCTCGCGTCCATTCACTTATCTTGTGCCGTAGATTGTATCAGAAGAGAGAAAGCTGATGAAATGTGTCCCTTTTGTAGTAATCTCCGCTAGTACGTCATTGTTGCATTCGGCTATGGTATCATCTTGCAGCTGCAATTTCGGTAAAAGTTTTACCAATTTAAAAAAAAAATTAATTGTTTGGCTCTTTGTTCGAATCTCATTTTCGCACCGATAACACAAACATACTGGCCCTTAAAACGCAATAACTTCACTTCCAATCGATGAAATGTCAAATGTCATTTTCACTGGATAAACATAGCAGATACTAACGCACGAGTCGACATATAGATGGCGCCACTAGGGGGCGCTAGATTCAAAAAGTCCTGTTTACTTTGGAACGCTCTTTGTAAGGTGATGTATTTTTTGGCCAAAGAGTATGATAACTCGTTTCAATCAAGATTTTGCTTCTTCAAGAATGATTTAATTTCTGAAAAAAATTAAAGGCTTTTCTATCGTGTCGATCGTATATGATATGAACTTAAAAATGTACAACACTGGATTTCAGTGTTAATAGTTGTCAACCCTGTCAGTTTGTAAGACTTTGTAAAACGCAACTTCCTTCTTCTGGATTGCGCTACCGTCGAGTACAGACGTGCATTTACTTATACTCGGTATTGTATAGTAGTCTATTTTAATACTTATGTAATTGTAATGAATAATTAATTTGAATAATTAAATAAATACAAACACAACATTTATTGGCGACGAGGATTTAAATACATCATCTAAACATATTTTAATGAAAAAGCAAAGTGCCGTAGTGTAAAATCGTCAAAATGACAAACGACAGCCTTATACAAGAGCTAGTGCAGCAGCAACAAAGATTCGCAGCATCATTGCTCGAACAGCAGAAACAGTGGATGCAATCAATTCAGCAGTCCATGTTCAACGCTGACAATTCTAATCGTATAAAAGAAGCAACAGTGGTTCCACCGCTCCACGCATTTAATAAAGACGATCAGAATTGGGAATCGTACCTGGAGCAACTTTCTCAACATTTTATGGCGTATTCGGTAAGCAGTCCAGACAAGCAAAAATCGTTTTTTCTATCATGGGTCGGTATGGAATTGTTCGAACTTTTAAAGAATTTATTCGGCGTTGCAACCCTGCAATCGCAAACATACACTCAGTTGACAGACAAATTAACGGAACATTTCCAGTCGAAACGTCATGTAGTCGCAGCTCGTTATGATTGAGAAATGAAGCATACGCAAACGCACCGTGAATGGTTTGCCGAACTTCGTGGAATTGCAAGGGAATATAAATTTAATTGTTCCGCCACGAACTGTTCCGCAAATTTTGTAGATGAAATGATTCGCGATCAAATCATACTTAACACACCATACGATCAAGTCCGCGCAGCCGCTCTTCAAAAATTACAACCATCATTAGAAGACGTACTCTTAATAGCTGAAACATACGAGACAAAAACAAAAACAGTAGCAACCATCAAAGAGAATACGAGTTCATCCACCATGCAGGTGAATACAATGCAGACACGCAAAAATTGGAAAAAAACAAGTAAAGATCAAATGAGAAGAGAACAGAACATAAATGCTAACGTAATGAAAAAAGTGAAATTGAAGTCGTGTGCAGGTTGTGACATTTCGCGCAATAGGGAACAATGTAGATTTCGCAAAGCGATATGTAATAAATGTGCCAAAAAGGGACACATTGCCGCAGTTTGCATGTCAAATCAGAGCAAAAGTATTAGAAAAAGCACAACGATTCCAGAGCGAAAATGGAATCAAAACAAACAAGAAAATCAGCAATATGTTAGTACCTTGGATGCAGTGAATATTGTAAATGGCATAATAGAAATAAAAGCGAATAAAAAGTGTATAAATTTAGAAATTTTTAACAAAATAATACAGTTTCAATTAGATTCGGGCGCAACCGTTTCAATAATCAATTTAAAGACGTATAACACATTGAATAGACCGAAATTACAAAAGTGTACAAAAACATATGCATTTGGTCAGCAGCCTATTCCAATATTAGGGGAATTGCACACTAAAGCAAAGTGTGGAAATAAGCAAAAGAGCATTGCTATAATAGTTGCAAATGTGGAAAATGCTAATAATCTATTTGGGCTAGATTTATTCAAAGAATTCGGTTTTGAAATCACGCAAATTGATAACGTAGTTGATAAAGGTGAATACCTCAAACAAATTGAAGATTTATGCAATAAATACGAAACAGTATTTGACAATACAAATGCTGGCGTGATAAAACATTTTAAAGCAAGTATACATATGCAGACCACTGCAATATCAAAATTTTATAAAAGCAGGCAAATACCGTTCGCGCAAATGTCAAAATTCCGTGAGGAAGCAGATAGGCTTATTAATACCGGAATTTGGAAACCAGTTAAATTTACTAACTGGGCGTCACCAATCGTCTTAGCACCAAAACCAGATGGGTCGGTAAGAATATGCGGTGATTTTAAAGTAACAATTAATTCACAATTAGATATTGAGCAATATCCATTGCCAACACGAGAGTCGCTAGTACATACAATACGACACGGTACATATTTTTCGAAATTAGATTTAAAAGATGCTTATTTACAGATGGAGTTGGATGAAGATTCCAAACAAGTAATGGTAGTCAATACACCTTTAGGCAAGAATGATAGAATACAAGATTACGACACTAGTTTACCGTTAGTTTTTTTCGGTTTAGCTCTTGACAATTCTTACAAAAACAAATACATTGTGCAACAATTTCGTGACGTCACACTTCTGCCTAGAGAAGAACAAGCATAGAAATGCATACAAATTGTAAACAGAAAAGTAAACACTTTTGGAAATTCCCAAAATAATATTAATTCATTCGTCTTTGCAGGAAAAATTTCAGTGGAATGTTTAGAATATTGTTGCGAGAAAAGATATACATAAGTAGTTTTAGGCACATCCACAATAAATAGAGTAGCATTTGTGAAAATTGTTCAAATGAAGAAAACCAGTGAAAGTGTACGGTTGTATTTATTTAAATTTCTAAGCAAAATATATTAATTTTTTAAAATAAAATGTGCAGTGGCTTGTTGTAATAATTATTATGCAACTAAAGGATCGAAAACGAGTTTTTTCAGTTTTCCGGCCGATTTAAAAGTTGCCAAAAAATGGGTGTTATTTTGCAAAAGAAATGATATATTTAATACTAAATCTTCTTTAATATGCAGAGATCACTTTAGAGATGAAGATATTATGATAATTTCATACATCTGATACATCTGAACTTATAATATATGTATATATTTATATACAACACAAGAAACGTCTTCTACATTTGAATCACAACTTAATAGACAATTTTATTATTTATAGGCCGATATATTTCTTTATAAATGATTCAAATCTTTTCACTCAACAATATTCAATCG